>CM044114.1:13749558-13803029 GCA_024174645.1 Lemna minuta | reverse complement strand
CGCTTCACCAAGACATTAGAAATCTCCCTAGAATTCAATGTTTGTCTATCAAGATGATTGGAATCAAATTACTTAATGATTGGCGTCGATGTGAAGATTTACAATGTTCTATCCTTAATGGACTATGTGTTGTCTCTATTCCAATTCTTTTTTGTAGGCCTTTTTGTCATCTTATTGAACTCCCATGTTTAATAGACCACTAACTACTCATCGATTCTTACCTTAGTGGGTCATCATATTCTCTTAATGGACCTCAGGCACTCTTTTAATTCTCAAAGAGTTCAAGATTTACAGGTAAATGTGGTATTAATTATAGTTTCATTAAGATAACTTGATGATGTTTTATTGCAACAAGTCTGAAAGCTAAATGGCTTAGTGGATCTGGACTTTGACTTGGTGAACCATTCTAGCCAATTTGTTCTTGTCCTCTTCTTGAGAATATACTATTTCTCAATGGGACATGAACTTATTTGTGGGCTGGTACAAGAGCATCACACTTAACAAATGAAGTAATCATGTACTTGAATGTCAAGATGCGTGTGAGTGTGTGTGAGTGTGTGTGTGTGTGTGTGTGAGTTTTGTGTATGTGTGTTTGTGTGTGAGTATCAATCAAATGAATTTCTATCTTTTCATTTTGTTTTATCTTTGTGCTTTTTTTCTATTTTTGTTTTTTTTCATTTGAAAATGATATGATGATATTAGAAGATTCAATTGCTGATCTATAGCCAAACAAATCAATCAAAGCGCCTTAGATTTTGAATGTTATGAATTTTCAAAATTTCTATGGATTTCATAATTTGTTAAAAAATTTAGAACTTTTAAGGGCCTAAAATTTGATTTTCATGGAGTCTTATGTGCACATTGGGCATCGTGGGCCGAGTGGCATGTTACTACTTCTCTTTTATTTTTGTGGGACATGACATCCATAATCACTCATGAAGATCAAACTGCCATGACTTCATCAAGCCAAAACTCATCGAAAATAACCTTCTTCCTCCTACCACTAATGTAGTTCATAGAATATGTAGTAAAGAAAAAGCCTTGACGATATTCTCTCTCCTCCTCTCTGAAAAAAAACTCTCTCTCACTCTCACTCTCTCTCTTTCTCTCTGTCTCTCTGTCTCTGTCTCTGTCTCTGTCTCTGTCTCTGTCTCTGTCTCTCTCTCTCTCTCTCTCTCTCTCTCTCTCTCTTGCGATCAAGCGATTCTCACTAGGGATCACTCCTTTGCTTTCAGAAATCTCTCTCTTAAGCATCGGAGGTCACTCAGCTACTGTCACCTGATCTCTTAAGCTCTCTCATAGTGATTTCTCCCCAAATCAGTTAGAAGCGATCTCTAGCAGATATCACTTCAAAAAGGGCCCTAGTTTGAATACAGTCATCACAGTTTTTTTATCTTGATTTTGATTTCGAAGTGGTTTCTTGTTGGATTAAATTTTGATCATATTATCTATAAAAGGCTTTTAAATTTGATTTCAGATTTTTAGTCTTCACTTTTCTCACTCTAATTTTTTCTGTCAAATTGCTTTTCATTTTTTCTAATTTTTAAATTTCACCCTTTTGGTTCTCAATTTCATTTTCATTCTTTTCTTGATTTCAAAAGTCTTATTTTTTTTCTTTTCATAATTTTATTTCTTGCTTTCTGTAATCTGTTTTCCTATTTCCAAATTTTTATCTGAATATTTAAATTTAATTTTTTTTTGTTTCTCTTATGTTTGATTTCCATTTTTTAACACTTCTTACTTTCCAATTTCAATTTTATTTTTTATTTCATTTGTTTTTCTGAATTTCAATTTCTTGCCTAAATTTGCTCTTTTTTTTTAAAGGTAATCTAATTTTAGGTTTCTATTTTGGAATAATTAGTTATTTTCAGCCTCTTTAAAGCTTGATCAAAATCTCCTTAAATAATTGTTTATAACTTCTTAAATTCTCCTCTAAATTCCTCTTGAGAAAAATCTCCTCTAAATTTATCTTCAGAAATTTTAAATCTACATTCTTTTAAATCAGTTTTATTTGGGCATTTAAAGGGTGATTTTATTGTGATTTCTCAATAGAAATCATTGGTCAAGTGGTTTTGGCTAGAAATTTTTAAGGGTTGTTTTTCATTGTGTTTCTTAGAAGAAACTTCAAGTATTTTATGCTAAATTTGTGGTGATTTATTTAATGCGTTGAATTGAGTGAATTAGGGTCAAAGCTTTGGGGAGTTATTCTAGGATTTGAATTGAGTTATTTGATCTAGCAATATTGTGTTTTAGGCTTGATATTGAGATTTCAGATTGGACTTGGGTTGAGCAACAAGTGAACTCAAAGGTATTTCAGGTTTGACATTGCTCATTCATCATATAGATAATTAGGATCACCATTCAGACTCTTTCATCGGATCATTTTAAGCATATATAGAGGATCAGACTGGGGTATCTAGTTTCAATTTTTGCTTTACCAATGCATTCAAGGGGCGAAGACACTAAATATAAAGGTCAAAGGCACAAGCTAAAGTTAAAGTCAAAGGTAGAAGTTAAAGTCAAAGAAACTCATCAGGAAGTTTTCCTTTCATCAATTTGTTTCTTATTGTTTCCCTATTATAAATTCAAATTACTCATAGTCAATTGTTTCTATTTATTTAGTTTGAATTCCTATATTATATTGATTTTTGTTTTGTGTTTATTTTTGGAATTAGGGATTTTTTGGATTACTTGCACACATTAGGTTGACTACGAGAGCGTCGTACTTACCCATGAGGGTAAGGGGGAGATTTTTTTGGTGAATTGTAGCTAGATGAGACAAGTCTAGGGAGTTGACCAAAAATTCAACTTGAGGCATAATTTTCCTTCACCTTGTAGGATCATCACGAGATCAGGGACTAGCGACTTACTTGGAGCATGCAAGGATTAGTAACGAAGCTTGAGGACTTCAAAGAGGTAGGCCGCTTTGAAGGGGAGTAAGGAGTAGCATGCGGAGTTGTGGGAGCCGGTCCTCGGGTCACGGGACGAGCGAGGGCATAACAAAGAATGAAGATGAAGTGAGGTCACTAATTGAGAGAAAGAGTAGGTTATATTGAAAGCTCGTGTGTGAACTATGATCTTACTATTTTGGCCAGTAAGTAATTTCTACTAGGGAACTAATAAAGTGAGGAGAGACTAGGATTGGCGTGGGAGGTTTGGATACCTTGTCTAGTATAAAAAAAATCTGGTGTATGGGTGTTGTGAGGATTTGAGTGCATAATCAACGAATTTATAAAAAGAGTTAGAAATACATAAATAAAAGAAACTAATCTCACCCCCCTTCCTAGTTAATTCACCATCCAATTAGGGAATTTCATTGTGCTTTAGACTCATTTTACAAGGAAATTGGAGAGCAAAAGAAACTTGAACTCTATAACATGCCAAGAACATTCTATTATGAAAATGCTCTTAATCTGATAATGATTTGGGTCAAATTTTTATTGACTTAATTTTCCTTTGTTATTTAGACTTTGATATATTTTCAGAATCTTAGATACAAAAAATTTTATTTTGTCTTTTCTCCTTGTTGTACTAAGTAATTTTATATAAGTTCTCCCTTTAATTTCTACATAGTTTTAATTTTCGTGGGATTCAATTCATTTCTTACAATATTTTTCCTGTATACAACATTACCCTAAAATCTAGATTGTTTTCATAGTGTATGGTAATCAAATTTTATGGATCATCAAATATCATTGTGTTTTCAATGTGATTCTTCATGGATTTAACCTTACTCACAGTTATACCTAATTAATCATCAAGTAAGCTAGTTAGGAACTATTGTTGATAGTTAAACATGTGTATTAAATGATCTTATGGTTATAGCTCATCAACTATCATAGTAAAGATATTCTTAGATGACATCAACTTCCATACTGAATTTGTTTGCAATGTGTAGATATAATGAAAATTTTCATAAGGTACTTTTCCAACAACTTTAAATTTTCTTTTATATGACTATCTATATGACACTTCAGCTTTATTGCTAAAAATTTTGGTTAGGACACCTCCACAACAAGGAATCACCCCCCTTGGAAAAGCTCCCCTCAAAAGCACCCCTTGAAGAGACATATTTTCTTCTATAAAATAGGATCGTGTGTGAGTCTTGCTCTCTCATAACGAGATATTTGAAAGTTTAACTTATTCCCTCTTTCTCTTGACCCACAATTTCCCCTCTCTCCACCAAATGCACACCACCCCACAATTTCTTCATCTCTCCCTCTAATTATCTTCCATCTTCCTTCTTTCCATCATTTCTTCTTCTTTTTCTTCTCTCTTTTATCTCAAATAAAGGAGTAATCAAGAAGGAGATTTTGATTGAGGCCCATCAACATCACATCATCCAAGGATCTCCATCAAGATACTCACATTCCTCTCATTTTGTGTGATGGATCATTGAAAAGACGATTTCATGTGGTTGTTGAATACACACAAAGTCGTGTCAAATTTTTTTCCAAACTCATCAATTTAAAGTTATAATAACGAATTAAAGAGTAGTGGTGAATAAGGGTTGAATCCATGGAGAAATAAGGGAATTTTTTCGGTGTCTTTGAAATTGGATCAAATATGATGATGAATTGAGGTGAGAAGTTAGGGGTTTTAGTATATTAAGAAAGAAGACTCCAAGATGAATCCACGGAATCAAAAATCAAGGAATATGGATTAGTATTTGCAAAGAAATGAAGGAGTGAAATCGAGGAAGAAATTTCGTTCGCGAAGAGAGAGAAAATATAAAATTATCTACAATTCGATTACTCTACCATTCGAAATTAAAATCTAATACAACATGAATAAAGATTAGGATGAATTCACGTAATCTAACCTAAAGTTGCACTCGAAATGATCCAATTAATTGCCGAATGGAAGGCTTTTCATTTCGTGATTTCAAAAATGAAGTTCGACGTTCAAGAGGTGATTTCTTTCGATTCTCTCCACAAAATCTAGATTTCAAATGCTCCCTAGATGTGGAAAAGAGTTTAGAAGAAGAAGAAATCAAGTGATTTCAAGACTAAGTTGTCTAAACAGTTCAATTTGTTAGAAACATCGAAGAACAAAGTTTTCCTTTGAAGAACATGTTAATTTATAAAAAAATTTGGGCGCGGCCATTGGATGCGTCTCTTCATCTTCGATCAATGGCTCAGATTAAACATCTATTTGCAAATCATCATCATTAAGTGGTGTTCGTTCGATCAATGATGAAACACTTAGATTTTGCCACGTCACATGTGACGAAGAAGCGTCACATAATGTTCACCATTTGATCTTCGTTGAGCAATCGAGGTGAGTCCACGTGTCCATTGATAACATGCATATTTTACTTAAATTCTTATCTTATTTAACTAATATTCATGCTTATTTCATGTAATTAGGATACATGTTATTATAGTTTTTATGAATTTTCTCCATTGGTATGCCATTTTACTAAAGTCCATATTTATGTATTATTTAGGGTTAATTATGTGCTTTATGGATATTTAATGTTTTGCAAAGATTAAATAAATAGAAATTAATTACTTTCTTTGATTTACTTTGACTTTAATAGATGATTAGAAGAATTAATTTCAATTAGAGATTGTTGGGATGATATCAAATAAACTTCTTAAGAGATTATCTATGTTCATTTTGAATTCATCTTATAATTTATATTTTTAAATGACATGATATTAAAGATGAAGAAATTTGTGATCCAATGTAGAAAATTTGAGTCAAAAAGGAGTTATATTTTTTAAGATATTAATTTTCTGAATTTTTCTGGAATTTATTTCAATTTTTAGAATTTTTAGGAGTTATTTCCTTATTTAAAATTGAAAAATGGGTTTATTTGCACGCAGGACACGTGGAGTTGACGTGGCGCGGCGTGGCACACATGGCGAAGCCACACGAGCCCACGCAGACGCCTTCATGGCACGGACATGTGGCACACGACGGACACGTGGCTGAGCCACGCGAGTTCACGCGGACGCTTGTGTGGCGCCTATGTGCCGAGTAGAGTAACCGGGCTGGCAAGTGATGGGATGATAACATGCTATATTTACATTATAAAACATGATTTTTCATGCATATTAAAGTATAAATGATTTCATTTCCATGCATGTTATCATACTTATATGTATTTTTCTATTATAATCTCAAAATACTCTAATTTAGGGTTAATTTTGATATATTAGAGTTTAATAAATTGATAACCCACATTTTTCTTGAGATTATAAATGTTTTTAAAGTTAAAATAAGAAGAGAAATCATTTTTTTAATCATTTATTTCATTTTCTAAAGTTTAAAATCTTAAGAAATAAATGTATTTTTGAAATAATAATTTTAACACTTATTATTTATTAAATTTGAATTTTTAGAATAATAGATAATTAAATTTCGGATCAAATGAAAGAAATTTGGATTAATTCGGAGTTATATATTGAAAGTTATGGATTTTACAATTTTTAGGATTTTTCCGGAATTTTTATGAATTTATTTTCGATTTAAAATGATTTAAATTAATTTAAAAAAATTGCAAAAAAACGTGTTTATTTATCGCCCGGGTCCCACGTGGATGCGACGTGGCACTCCGGGCCACGTGGACCCGCGCAGCGCCTACGTGGTGCATGATATATTTTATATTTATATATTGTCGTAAGTATTAATGGTCTTCAGCCTTCCCTATATGGGAAGGGTTATTAACCTTACAAATCGTCGGGTCTTATAAACCCGACGAGTGCTTTTAATATTCTCCGTGTGGGACTAAGTTCCACGGAGTTTCTTTTGATGCAGGTGACGTGGCGCAATGGAGAGCGTTGGATCGGGCTGAGCGATTGATCTACGCGCGTCGATCGAATGGACGCGTGGACCACCGGTGATGATCAAGCCACGTGCGTCAATTGGAGCGTTATTACCATTTTCCCCAATTTTTACCATCAATTTCTTGTCCGATTTGATCAAATTTGAAGATTACGTCAAGAAATTCCTTAATTCCCTGTGGATTCAACCCATATTTACCATTATACCCCTCAATTCGAGTGAATTTCCTAAAATTGGTAAGTTTGGAATAATTTTTGACGCGATATCGCGTGAAATCGACGACCTTGCGGTTTCGTCTCGTCATGGGCCCATAGGTATAGTGGGCCCAGGTTATAGTAGTGGGGCGGTAACACAAATGCAAAAGGGAATTCCATCTTATATACTTGTCTTTTCCACTAACTTTCTCCGTGTGGGACTATGTTTCGTCTCGTCATGGGCCCGTGGAATCTTTAATTGCAGGTAACGTGGCATTGTGTGGCATGTCGAATGCGATCTCGATGATAGAGATGAGTCGATCGCGTGAACTAGGGTCCACCCAATCATCATCAAGACACGTGCTCAAATCGGGGAGTAAGTAGAATCCTACGATCGTGATTCAATCACATCATCGGTGAAACAAAGCGTGACACGTGGCTTCATCGAACGGTTGCGATTAATCGCGAATTCGGCGCATTGTGGGGAGACACGTGGACGCATCGAGACGCTTTGATCGAGATCGAATGATCGGAAAATCAGGAGATCATGGGATCATGGCCCACGATGATCGTGCAATCGCAGCCGTCAGTCCATCGCGCAATCACGACGGTCCACAATTTTCGCACTGAATTCCCTTAAAAATATCAATGTTCTTCCTTTGTATCTTAACTCTTGATTGAATCGTGAAGGAGTTAAGCGGTTTTTGAGCTAAATCTTGAGTTCTTTGTGATCCCCCCACATTTAGACTCGATTGCGATCCAATTGGGGCAAGATTGATCACGAATCATCGCGAGATTTGATCGAATTCATCCCTTGAACGCCGAAAGTACGCCGAAAAAGGAATCGATCAAATGCACTCCCATCGATGCAATTTGGAGCCCAATCTTCATGTCAATCGGGTTAGTAGTGTGAATCGATCATTCATCTTGCAATAATTGTAATTTAGATTAGATTTAAGTAGTCAATTTCGGTTTTTAAATCGAATTGTTCTTCATTTTTGCCCAAATTGGGTGCGGATTTGGCTGATCTTCAAAAATGATTTTCTCCCTGACCTTAAGTCCAAATCGTTTGATTGTGGTTTCATTGGATTCCTTGTTTCATCAGCTTTCCGTGAATAGCATAATCATAAAATTTCAACATCATTTGACCCTTCAATTTGATGTTTGACCATCTACTACTCATTTTTAATCCGAATTTGGGCGTTGACTTGCAGGATCAATTACTCTTAATATACAAGGTAAAATTTGATAATTTTGGTCTCTTTGGAATCCTCTAGTTGTTTATTTTCCATTTATATATGAATTGCAAGATTTGGATATCACTTGGTTAGTCAATTTGAAGATTTACACTGAAGTGTTCATTTTGGGATTTTCTAATATTTGATTTTCAATAATTCATAATAAATCCAATTCTTCTCTAAAAATCACAAATTTTATATCAATAATTTACATTTTCTCTCTAGTTTTTGAATAAATAATTTTTTTTTAAATATTTTACTCTCTTTTTATTCTCTGATTTTATAGAAAGTCAATTGTGGGTCAAAGTCAACGCTTTGACCTTGACTTTTGACGTTTCTTCTGAAAATCAGTTTCTAAAATCTTAAAATATCTTATTTAGCATACTTATATCAGTACCGTTAATAAAATATCATTTTCACTTCTTAAAATCCTTAATTAAACCTAAGTTTGAGCAAGTCAACTTTGCGATCGACGTCAACCGTGTTCTCATTGGATCGACCCGATCTTTATACTATACTTGATTATATATCTTTGTTATTATGAGTTCGGAATTATAAATTTATTTTGACCGACGTTTGTGTGTTTTAATGATTGCATAAAACGCTTCATCATCCACGCGAGTCCATCAAGTGCATTTAATCTCAACCGTTATAACTCCCCTGATGAGCAGCTTAGATTAAATCATCTTAAAATGAATTGTTGCCTAATCTGATACAGCCACGTACTCCCTCGAGTAACTAAAAATCGACGATTGCGATTAAATCGTGCGATCGTCCACTCGAGATTGCACCACATCACCTGCGAATGAAAACAAAGATAAATAGTCCCACATGATAAAATTTGGGTGATTTGACATGTATATAACGTATGCATGTATAATGGGTTAGAAAAAATCTGTAATGGATGCTCAACCCACTAATTACTCACACATGCACACACGCGCACACTCGTGCACAGACGCTCACACACGTGCACACGTCTGCACGCACATTCACTTACATCGTTGCCACGTGGCGTGTACACACGTCGCCACATGGCAATGCTCCACCATGTCAGCTCGTGATGTAAAAACCTTTTTTTATATAAAAGAATAAAGAATAAATTTAAATAAATTCAGAAAAATTCTAGAAAAATCTTAAAAAATTTTAAAATTTATAACTTTGAAAATACAACTCTAAATTAATCCAAATTTGTTTTTTTGAATCAGAAATTAAATTATCTATGTTCTAAAAATTTAAATTATTTAAATAACAAGAGAATAAATTTTCATTTAAAAAATACACTCATTCCTCTTAAAAAATAAGACTAGAAAAATACACGAGTGTATATAAAAATATTTTTTCTTATTATTTAATCATGAAAACATAATTATGTTTTAAAATGTAGATGTGAATAAAACTAAAGTATTTGAGTTATGCATAATTATCCCTAAAATGACACATTTTCATTTCATAACTTAAAATTAAATGAAATGATAAATATACACTCAAAATATAATAACATGCATAAAAATGGAATATTTTATGCTTTAATTTGCATTAGTAATCATATGAATTCATGTATAAATTACATGTTATCAATGATTCTCCCCTTGAATGACTATACATCACAAGCACAGGTTTGTGTCATAACAATGTTACATTGTAGAAGGGTCATGCCTCACACACTAGCTACACCCTTACACTAGATTGTTATTGAAAGATAACCCCCCCTTCCCTCAATCCCAAAATTAACCCCCCACCTCACTTGAAATTTTTTTCTCATTCCAGGATATTCCCCCATCCTTTGGAAAGCTCTTTGCCTTCCTAGCAAATGCCCCCCTCCCCCCAAAGCTCTTTGCCTTTCTAGTAAACACCCCTGATAACATGCTAAATTAATATGATACACATGATTATTGATGCATATTAAGGCATAAATGATTTCATTTCCATGCATGTTATCATATTTATGTGTATTTTTCTATCATTCCATGAAAAAGTCATTATAATCTCAAAAATACTTTACATTATGGGTAAATATGAGGATATAAAAATAAATAATTTAATAACCCATCTTTTACTTGAGATTATAGAGGTTTTAAAGTTAAAATAATGAGAGAAATCATTTTATAGACATTTATTTACATTTTCTTAAGTTGAAAACTTTAAAGAATAAATGTATTTTTGAAATGGAAATTAAAATTCTCATTATTTATTAATTTGGACTCTTTAGAATGATAGATAATTAAATTTCGGATCAAATGAAAGAAATTTGGATTAATTTGGAGTTATATTTTGAAAGTTAAGAATTTTCTAATTTTTAGGGATTTTTCCAGATTTTCTGAAATTATTTTCGGTTTTTAAATGATTAAAACATTGAAAAAAAAAGAGGAAAAAGGGGGTATATTTTCACGCGGGACCCACGTGGGTGTGACGTGGCACGCAAGGCCACGTGGCAGAGCCACGCGAGCCCACGCGAGCGCCTACGTGGCGCAGAGGTGACACGTGTGCATATTTATATTTATCGTAAGTATATAGGTTATAGTACATATTAGCATTCCGTATTCAGAATTACGCTAACCTCATAAATCGTCATCTGTTATATACCCATCGTTTTCCTTTAATTTTCTCCGTGTGGGATTAAGTTCCATACGGTTTTTAAGTGTAGGACACGTGGCGAAAGGAGAGACATCGGATCAAAAGGCGCATCGATTGAGATGCGTGGATCGTGTGGACTCGAGGTCCACAGATCATCATCAATGCACGTGGCTATTTAAGGGAGTTATAACGGCTCTGATGAAACGCGCGGGGGGCGCATCTCGACTGTCAAATCGCGATTCAAGGGGCGCGATTCAAGGCGTTTTATAAAGCAACTCAACAGACTTCATCCGAACCCTCCATCACGATCCGACGGCTACGATATAATCAAAACGGTCCACGATGGACCGTTTCATCGTAACCGTCGATCGTTTCGATCGGACGGTTACACCCAAATACCCTATAAAAAGATATGTTCTTCTGATTTGTAAGGCATTTGAGATAGAAATCAATCCAATTGATCTGTTTAGACACCTCCCTTCTCGAGTCTCTTGATTCCATCATCTTCTACACTCATTTCCGCATCCACGAAGGGTTTGAAATCGAGATTTGGTTGAGAGACGAAGGAGAAATCGCAACTTGAACTCCACGATCACGTTCTTCATATTTTTTATGATTGAGGGGATTAATTGTGTTAATCTGATTGCAATCTTGGGTTAGTGGAGTCGATTTTTTCAAATCTATCATCCATTTATGTTTTATTTCAATTTAGATTAGGAATTTAAGTTCAATTTAGTTTAATTTTCCTCAAAATTGTGATTTACGAGTTCGGAAATTTCTCCCCACTTCGATCTTCAATTTCTTCGCGAAATCAAGATCAATTTCGATGATTTTTGATTTTGTGGAAACGATTTGAAGTTCTCTTTCATAATTTATCATTTTCCCCCATTTCTATCATTGATTCATCGTCCAATTTGATCAATTTTGAAGAGATCATCATATATTTCCTTATTTCCCTGTGGATTCGACCCTTATTTACCATTATACCCCTCACTTCGAGATATTTTCATCAAATTGGTAAGTTTGGACTTTGTTTTGACACGAGGCCATGTGAAATTAATGACCTCGCGGTCTCCGCTCGTCAATCCCCTCCCCCCAATTCTCACAATTAACCCCCACCTCAATTGAAAATTTCTTCTCATTCCTGGATATTCTCCCATCCTCCCACAAGCTCTTTGCCTTTCTAGAAAACACTCTTTCCTCTCCTCACCCCCTTATAATTCTCTTAAGATTTGAGATTGATAAGCCTTCCAAATTTTGATCAAAACATTGAATGCAGTGAAATACATTGAATCAAACATTCAAAATATTGAGGGACCAAGAATAGTTGATCCTATCATCTAGTGTGTATGAGAAAATAAACTTATATGGTTTCCTTGAGGGAGTTCTTGAAGCTATTCAAGTGTCTAGCCTCTTGTGGTATCCACACAATCTCTGGATGGTTGGATCTCCTCTTCAAAGCTCTTCAACATGAGAGAAAGAGAAGAATTGAGAGAATTCTCACAAGGCTTGTATGGGCACCTTGATTTGTGGTCGTTGTCTCCTTATTTATAGATATTTTGATGCATACGGGTCGGCAAACCCGGCCGAGAAATGGGATTAAAAGGAGATCTAAGGATGGAAAACCTAGTGCAACCTACTATGATGAAGATGCTCAATCAATGAATATGAAATAGGATGCCTCGTTGTAGTTCGATCCGTAGCTCCTGGGGTGCGCCGCGTAGTGATAATTTGGGAAACCTCCAATCCACGTCGTCGCAGACGTTGGGCCTTAGGTCGTCAATGGTAGCTCGATGGTCAACAAGATGTATCGGGCCACGGTCTCGATCCACTCGTATCACCCTACCGACTAATCAAATATAAGTCCCAGAGGCGGTGGAAACAATTGCGGGAAATACTGCAAGAACTAAAAGACCTTCAAAGTAAAGAAGAGGGGATGCGTGCCTAACCTGCAGGGCGTGAGTGACGAAGCATTTTATGCACACAAACGTTGGTAAAAATTTTTTTATAATTCCGAACTCACAATTACAAAGATATAAAATCAACTAAAGTGTAAGTATCGGGTCGATCCACACAGAACACGGTTGACTTTTATTGTAGACCTGACTTGGTCAAACTTAGGTTTAATTAGGGCTTTAATGAAGTGATAATGATATATAATCAATAGAAATGATCTAAATATATGAGATAAGAGATTTTAAAACTTTAGCAAACCGATTTTTAGAAGAAATGTCAAAAGTCAATGTCAAAGCATTGACTTTGACCAATAGTTAACTTTCTGAAAATCAGATAATAAAGAGAGCTTAAAATATTATGAAAATTATATATTTAGAAACTAGAGAGAAAATGGAATTTATTTATATACAATTCATAATTTTTTGATAAGAATTGGATTTATTATGAATTATTGAAAATTAAAGATCATAAAAATCTCGAAATGAACACTTTGGTGTATATCTTCAAATTGAATAACCAAATGATATCCAAATCTAAAAATTGATATATTAATAGAAAGCTTACAACCAGAGGATTCTAAAGAGACCAAAATTGTCAAATTCCAATTTATATTCTAGGAGTTATTAATCCTGCAAGTCAACGCCCAAATTCAGATTGAAAATGAACAGTGGTTGGTCAAACATCAAATTGAGGGGTCAAATGATCATGGAATTTCACAATTTTGCTATCCACGGAGGAATCCAATGAAACCAAAATCAAATGATTTGGTGTTAAGATCAGGGAGATATCCTTATTTCAAAATCAGCGAAAATTCGAACTGAAATTAGGCGAAAATGAAGAACAAAACGACTTTCAAAGTAAAATTAACTACCTAAATCTAATCTAAATACAAATTACCGCAGGATAAATAATCGATTCATACTACTAACCCGATTACCGTGAAGATTGGGCTTCAATTCACGTGGATTAAAGAGTATTGGCGCGGTTTCTTCCTCGGCGGATGTTGGGCGTTCAAGGGGAGAATTCGATCGAATCCAACGATTAATCATGAAAAATCCTACTTCAATCGGATCACGATCAAGTCTAGACGCAGGGGAATCGTGATGAACTCAGTCTTGCTCAAAAATCACTTAATTGCTTCACGATTCAGTCAAGAGTTACTAGAAGAAGAGAATACATCGATTTTTATAAGGATATTCTGCGCGAAAGCGCTGGCCATTCGATCGGATGAAGATCAGTTGGACGGTCACGATCGTGTGCGTAGGATGAGCCACGATCCCATGACGGGCCCACGTTCTCTTGTTTCCTCTCGTCCGTCCGATCTTGATCGGATTGTCACGACGCGTCCACGTGTCTCCCCACAATGCGCCGAAATCGCGATTGATCTGAGGCCGTTGGATGTTCACTTACGCGATCGACGGCTCCAATTTGCGCACGTGCTTTTGATGGCAATAGATTGGACCCGAGTCCACATGATCAACGCGCCTTATGTGACGCGATCGTATCCAACGCCCATAGTGCTGCCACGTGTCCTGCACATTTAACATCACGCGGGAACATAGTCCCACACGGAAGAAAAGTGAGGAAACAACGAGTATAAAAGGTAGAGGGGCATAACACATTTGCATTACCGCCCCAATTATCTCACCAAGGCCCACTAACCCATGGGCCCTTCACATGCCAGCCCCCTCACTTGCCACACGGCTCCACCCGGGCGTTCGCGTGGACACGCGTGGCCCTTGCCACGCGTCCGCGTCACACTCGCGCCACCTAGGCTCCCGCGTGGGCTCGCTTGGCTCTGACACGTGGCCTTGCGTGCCGCGTCGCATCCGTGTGGGTCTTGCGCCCTGTCAGCCCGTGATTCCTGTGGATAAAACCCCCTTTTTTTGCGATTTAAAATAAGGAATAAAATCAATTAAAATTAATAAAAATCTGAGAAAAATCTAAAATTCAAAACTCCATATCTTTAAAAATATAACTCCTTTTAAACTCAAATCTTCTCGATTGGACCACAAATTTCTTCATCTTTAATATTACACCACCTAAAAATAGAAATTCAAACAAGAAAATGGGATGGATTGAAAATAATATCAAGTCATTCATTATGAATTCTTTCTTTTAATCATCTAATCATTCTTTTCTTGGAATTAATCCTTTTAATTATCTTCTAAAGTCAAAGTAAATTAGGGAAAGTTATTAATTTCTATTAATTTAACCTTGCAAAAGATTAATCATCAATAAAGCACATAATTAACCCTAAATTATGCATAAATATAAACTTTAGTATAATGGCATACCAATGGAGAAAATTCATAAAAGTAGGATAACATGTATTATAATTACGTAAAATAAGCATGAATATAAGTTAAATAAGATAAGAATTTACGTTAAATATGCATGTTATCAGTGAGCCCGGTCGATCGTGATGAGGGAGGCTGTTCGTACGCGGCACGGACGGTCAGCGGAAGTGGGGCCAGATCTGGCGACATCGAGGGGAGCAGACGCTAGGACGCAGGGGAGTTGGACATGAGCACTCGGGGTAGTCGGGCGGCAGGGCACGGAGCAGTCAAGCACATCGCACGGGAAATGGCCGGTGCGCGGTGAGGGTGCATAGGCGCGGTCAGGGGTAGGGCGCGGGTGCGGTTAGGGGCACGGCGTGTGCGCGACCTGGGGGTCAGGCACGAGTGTAGCCTGGAGTACGGTGCGGGCACGGATCGGAGCGGGGCACAGGCGCATGTGCGGCTTGAAGCTAGGCGCAAGAGCGGCCTAGGGCTGGGCGTGGGCGCGATCAGGAACAAGGCGCGAGCGCTAACGAAGTGTTTTCTACGGTCGTTGAAAACACACAAACGTTGGTCAAAAAAATTTTATAATTCTGAACTCACAATAACAAAGATATGAAATCAAGTATAGTGTAAAGATCGGGTCGATCCACAGAGGACACTGTTGACTTTGATCGAAGAGTGGACTTGGTTAAATTTAGGTTTAATTAAGGATTTTAAGAAGTGAAAATGATATTTAATTAATGGTAATGATATAAGTATGCTAGATAAGATATTTTACGAATTTAGAAGCTTATTTGACGAAGAAATATCAAAAATCAAGGTCAAAGCGTTAACTTTGACCCACTGTTCACTTTCTATCAAATCAGAGAATAAAAAGAGCTTAAAATATTATAAAAATTATATATTCAGAAACTAGAGAGAAAATAGAAATTTTTTATATGTAATTTGTGATTTTTCAAAAAGAATTGGATTTATTATGAATTATTGAAAAATCAAAGATCATAAAAATCCCGAAATAAACCCTTCGGTGTAAATCTTCAAATTGACTAACCAAATGATATCTAAATTTTGCAATTCATATATGAATAGAAAGCTAAAAAATAGAAGAATCCAAAGAGACCAAAATTGTCAAATTTTGTCTTGTATTTTAAGAGTATTTGATCCCGCAAGTCAATGCCCAAATTTAGATTGAAAATTAACAATCGATCGTCAAACGCCAAATTGAAGGGTCAAATGATGATAAAATTTTACGATTTTTCTATCCACGTAAAGCTAATCAAACAATTTGGACTTAAGATTAGGGGGAAAATACTTGTTTCAAAATCAGCAAAAATCCGAACCTAATTTGGGCGAAAATGAAAAATAATTCGATTTAAATGATGAAATTAATTACTTAAGTCTAATCTAAATAACAGTTGTTGCAAGATAAATGATCGATTCACACTACTAAACTGATTGACATGAAGATTGGGCTTCAAATTGCGTCGATTGGAGTGTATTTGATCGGTTTCTTCCTCAGCGTATGTTCGGCGTTAAAGGGGAGAATTTGATCAAATCTTACAACGATTCGTGATCAATCCCACCTTGATTGGATAGCAATCAAGTCTAGAACGTGGGGGAATCACGAAGAACTCAAGATTTTGCTCCAGAATTTCTTAATTTCTTCACGATTCAATCAAGATTTATTTTTCAAGGAGGAAGAACATCGTTTTATAGAAAATTTATCGCGAAAATCTTGGACTGTTTGATCTTATGAAGAGTGGTTGGACGGCTACGATCATGCACTTAAAGTGAGCCATGATCCCAGGATGCAGGCCCACGTTCTCCTTTTTTTCGCGCTTTCGATCTTGATTAGAGCCCCCTTACGAAGCCACGTGTTGCAAGGTAAGTCGTCAAAAGTGCGATCGGATCTCAGCCGTCCACCGTCACAATTAAAGCACGTGTGCAATTGATGATCCGATGGACCGAGATCCATCGGATTAACGGGCGATCTTCAGTAAGCTTCCGATCCAACACGTATTGTTCATCCACGTGTCTTGCAAAGGAGAGATTAAAGGGAACATAGTCCCACACAGAGAGAATAAATGGAGAGCGTCGGGTATATAAGGGATAACTCCCCTAAGCTACTGCGTAACCACCCCAATACTCTAACTTGGGCCCACTATGCCCGTGGGCCCATCACTTGCTAGCCTGTCACTCTTCATGCCACATAGGCACCACCTAGGCGTTTGCGTGGGCTCTCGTGGCCCCGCCACGTGTCTGTGCCGTGCCACGTCAGCTCCGCGTGTCCTGCGCGAGAAATACACCCTTTTTTGCTATTTTTAATGAAATAAAATTTTGAAAAATTCCCAAAAAATCGAAATAAATTCTAGAAAAATCTAGAAAATTCAGAAATTAATATATTAAAAAATACAACTCTTTTTTGACTCAAATTTCTCCATTGGCTCAAAAATTTATTCATTTTAATATCATGTCATCTAAAATAAATTAAAAGAAGAATATAAGATGAATTCAAAATAAACTTAAATCATCCTTTAAGAAGTGTATCTAATATCATCCAAACATTCTCTTCTTGAAATTAATTCTTCTAATCATGTACTAAAGACAAAGTAAATCAAGGAAAGTAATTAATTTCTATTTATTTAACCTTTGCAAAAGATTAAACATCCTTAAAGCATATAATTAATCCTAAATAATGCATTAATATGGACTTTAGTAAAATAAAATACCAATGGAGAAAATTCATAAAAACTATGATAACATGCATCATAATTACATAAAATAAGCATGAATATTAGTTAAATAAGATTAGAATTTAAGTTAAATATGGATGTTATTAGGGCGCGGGCGAGGCCTCGAGCAGGCGCGGGTGCGGGCTACAGCGGGGCGCGAGTGCAGCCTGCAGTGGGGCGCGAGCTTGCATTGGGCAAGACATGGCAGGGCACTGATAACATGCATTTATAACTTGAATTCTTATCCTAATTAACTCATATTCATGCTTATTTTATGTGAATATGATGCATGTTATCATACTTTTTAGAAATTTTCTCTATTGGCATGTCATTTTACTAAAGTTGATATTAATGCATAACTTAGGGATACTTTCATGCTTAATAGATGATTAATCTTTTGTTAAGTTTAATAGAAGTTAATCTCTGTTATTGAATGATTTTTGACTTTAGTAAATGTTTAGAAGGATAATTTCAAGATGAATTTATGATTTAGAATGTTTAATGAGAAATGATTTAAGTAAATTATAAGTCATCTTGATTTCTTCTTTCTAAATATATTTTAAATGACATGATATTAAAAAGAAAATAATTTGTGATCCAATGGAGAAAATTTGGATTAAAAAGGAGTTGTATATTTAAAGTTATGAATTTAGGAAGTTTATGCCTTTTTTCAATTTTTTATTTGATTTTTAAATCAATTTTTAAGTGTTTTTTCCTTATTTAAATTGAGAAAAAGGGGGTGAAGCTTACCACAGGTGATGATGTGGCAAGCGGGCCCAGGCGGCGAGCTGAAGTGGCGCACGAGTCAGCGCGTGGATGCGACGTGGCACTGAGGCCACGTGGCAGAGCCACGGCTGGTCCACGCGGGGCGCAGGTGGCGCTGACTCGCGTGGCAGTAGGCCACGCAGACGGGTCCACGTAGGCGCCCGTGTGGAGCGCCACGTGGCAGGTAGGTTGGCAGATGGAGGGCCCACGGGTTAGTGGGCCCTGGTTAGTTATTTGGGGCGATAACGCAAATGCGTTACCGTGCCCCCTATTTTATACGCACCATCTCCCATTATTTCCTCCGTGTGGGACTATGTTCCCACATGGTTTCTCTTTTGCAGGTGACGTGGAGACACGACGTACGTGGGATCTCACGGTGAAGACGTTGATCGCGTGGACCCGAGTCCACGCGATCATCAATCACAACACGTGGCGACCCGGGGATCGCCTATCTTCATTAGCGTGAAAGCCGCACGATCTCCATCGGACGGACACGATATGCGGTGATTTTCTTCTCACCGTGGACGACGCAGGATCGCACGATCTTCATCACATGGCCACGATGATCCGCGATCGTCTTCTCATCTCGGCGATACGTGGAAACGCGCGGGACGGTCAGATCTTAATCGAACGGACAGCGAAAGAGCATCGAGGTGATCGCGGGGTGATCGCGATCAGAACGCCAGGATGCGCCGATCTTTTTCTCACTTTATCGACCCATCTGGACGGTTGGATCTGCATCGCACGGACGACGATCGTGCATCAGCAGGCTTGATCGGCGATGATCGGGACCACCACTTACCTGATCGCGATCGGACGGCGGAAAGGCTTCGTGGAAGAATTCCACGATCGCGGTGCGATCGCACCGCGATCGCGGTTCGATCTTGACGCGATCGTGGCCAAAATCAACCGCGATCACGGCTCTTTCATCACGGAATCATCTCCACGATCATCAAACGGTGTCCAGTGGAGAATCAAGATCACGATCGTGGCCCGATCGCGGCTAGATCGTGGCCCGATCAAGGCGCGATCGTGGCCTGATCGTGGGTCGTTTTGAAGCGAAATTTGAGCCGATTTACCAGGGATTTGAAGCCACAATGCCACTCAATGGAAACCGCCTCCATGACGCATCGATTTGACCCCCACGACCGCATCAATCGGCCACGATCTTCGGGCCAAATTTCCTCTTTCAAAGCATGTATTTCCCTTCTTTGTTCTTTAACTTTTGATCGACTCGTGAAGAAATTAAGCGAGTTTCGAGGAAGGTCTTAAGTTCTCGTGATCCTCTGCTTCCACGTGTGTAGAGACGCATCCATTGAAGCATGATAATCATGATTTCATCTCTTGATTTCATCGAATTTTCCCCTTGAATTTCGAACGTCCACGAGGAAGAATCCAAGCAAATTCGCTTCAATCCACAAGAATTGAGGCCCCATTCTTGCGGCAATCGGGTTAGTAATGAGGTTGGATCGATTATCAAGAGGTAATTTGTATTTTGATTAGGTTTAGATCTTTAATTTTGCAAAGTAGTTCATAGTGTTCTTCATTTTTCCTAATTTTTAGTCCAAAAAATTGCTGATTTTGAAAATAGGATATCTCTCTGATTATAATTCCAAATCACTTGATTTTGATTTCTTTGGATTCCTATTTTCATCAGCTTTCCGTGGATAGCAAATTCATTAAATTTCGAGTTTATTTGACCCTTTAATTTGACGTTTGACCGAGGACTGTTCATCTGTCATCATAAGTCAAATGTTGACTTTCGGGGTCAATTACTTTCAATTTACAAATCAGAATTCGATAATTTTGGTCTCTTTAGATTCCTCTTTTTCTTAGCTTTCCATTGACATATAAATTGCAAGATTTGGATTTCATTCGACTGGTCAATTTGAAGATTTGCTTTGAGGTGTTCATTTCGATGATTTTCTGATATTTGATTTTCAATAATTCATAGTAAATCCAATTCTTATCCAAAAATTACGAATTATATACCAATAAATTACATTTTCTCTCTAGTTTTGAAATATATAATTTTTTTAATCTTATGACTCTGTTTGTTTTTTCTGATTTTATAGTACACCTACTGTTGGTCAAAGTCAACGCTTTGACTTTGACTTTGGACTTTTCTCTGTCAAATCCGAGATTTCAATTCTTAAAACTTCTTATTAGGTCTATTTATATCATTTCCACTCATTACATCTTATTTTCTCTTTTTTAAAACTCCTTTTAAACCTAAGTTTTACCAAGTCAACTCTGCGATTAAAGTCAACCCTGCTTTCTGTGGATCGACCCGATACTTACACAATACTTGATTATTATATCTTATCTTTGTGAGTTTGGTTTTATAAATTTTGTTTGACCATCGTCTTTGTGTTTTAACGACGCACAGAGGGTACGCGCGTGGCTGGTACGACGACGCGAGGAGGACGACGTGATGGCGGCGACCAGGAGGGCTAGGCTACGGGGGGAGGAGGGCGGCGTGAGGGCGGCAGCCACGTGGGCTGGGCGACAGGGTGAGGAGGGCGGCAGCCAGATGGGCTGGGCAGCAGCGTGAGGGCGATGGTGTGAGGAGGGCGGCGTGAAAGCGGTGGCCAGGTGGGCTAGGCGACGGTGCGAGGGCAATGGCTAGATGGCAACGCGGCGAGAGGATGGCGACGGTAGTAACAACGGCGGCAACTTCGGTGGCGGCGGCGTTGCAGTGGCGGTGTTGCAGTGGCGGCATTGCAGTGGCAGCGTTAGCGTGATCACGACAAGGGGAGGCGGTGGTAGAAGCGGCGGCGGCGACGGTGGTTGGTCTACTTCCTCGATCTTCCTCGAGCAGTCACTCAAGCGGGAGAATACTCCTTCTTTTCTCAAATGATGGCTAGTGTTTGTGGGGGGTCCTTTCCCCTTTGATAGAGCCCAAGATGGGCCGATAGGGGAAACGGCCCACTTGAGGCCTACGAACCTAATAGCCCAACATAAAATAGAATAAAAGATCCACAAAGAGTGGGATTCCTAAGTGGGGCCCGAAGGAAGGGTCCACTAAAAAACCCAAAGGGAAAGAGAGATAAATGCGGATCTGCTAAAACACGTGTGGTCCGTAAAGTTCATAAGCAATAGAAGGAAATATAGGTCTGTGCGCGCAAGCTTGGAGTGCGGCGAGATGAAGTCGTCAAGAGGTGTAGCAAAAATCGACATCCTTCGTCTTCGCCTGTCGTGGGGGCTTGACGCGCGTGGATGTCGGCTCCTTCGGTGCCGTGATGTCGTGCCTTGGTGGTAACGGGGGTCATACGCCACCATATTTGGTATGTAAATTTGTCATAAATACCCTTATAATTATATCTATATCTACGAACATCCATAGACCTGATGTGTGTGACCCTTTAAGTTCATATATCTCACTAGTTAATAAGTCTATAGGCCTAATAACACCTCATTGGTCAAGCTTTATTAATTATCCACATCGCACATATAACTTAATCAAAGATCAATTTAACCCAATCAATAGGTTGAGTTATCAGCCCGTTGGGTGCCAAGCTACACCATGTACTACAAGAGATATGGAGTATGTAAGAACTCTCTTATATAAACTTTTTCTCATCAATTACCGTGTATGTATAATCTTTCATTTGCACTAGACTCATGAACGACTTAGGTTATGGTCGCAAACCTTAATTAGTCACTCATTTTAGTACTTATGTGTATAGGAAATCATTGGGAACTCCTTCTCTAATATTTCTACTACCTTGGCTAAGGATTTCATTACATCTCTTTCCTTGAGTCAATCTCCTCAAATATCGAGGTTAAATAATCTTATCTGGACCACACAATCATCTTCAAAAACTTCATGTCATATCCAATATATGATGTTTCAGAGATCTCGTGGCAAGGGATTTGTAAGTCATAATCAAAACACGTTTATCCATCCACAAGATGTCTTTGGTGTCTAAAGTCAAAGGTCCACATACATAACCATGACATAAATAAACTTGATTTACAATTAAGAATAAGACCATTCTGGGATTCATATGGATCAATCTTGTGAACTCTTTCTCCAAAGAGCACCCACTATATATCCCTGGCGTCTCTACACCGATGGTTGTAGGATCACTCATACTCACCAGATGAGTCCGATTAGATAGTGTTTTTCTTTCAAGATAATTCGATATCATTCTTGAATATCTCATGAATATGAATGTTTATAACATAAGTTTAAATACAAGTGATTACTATATTATGATCTCATCATAATTCACTTAGTTATTACATATGCTCATGGGCATCATTACAAACATCACTCAAGAATGACAAGGAATAAATTTCATTCTATGAACATAAATGAGATACATGAAAATGTGTTTGGCTTATCTTCCTCGGAAATACTTTCTCCCCTCCTCCCCAACCAGCCAATCCCCTCACTCCCCACATGAAAATTTTTTCCCCACCCCTTGGAAGTCTTCCCCTTTCTAGTGGGTTCTCTTGCAATAGCCTATTGTAGGGGAAAAAACTAGCTAATGGAGTAAGGAGCATACCCCTAGAATCTTTGAGGCAGCAAAAGCCACAGCTTGGTACTTAGTTTTTGTATTGGAGTGAAAAAAAAACTTGTTTCTATGTCCTCCAAGTGACAAGATTCCATCTAACAAAGGTGTAGAAGGTAGAAGTTTATTTTTGGTTACTATAATAGCCTATGTATGTACAATTAGAGTATGCTTCAAAGAAAAGGTGACCATGGTGCTAATATAATAGGTTGGGCTCAATAGCATGCTTGAGATGAGCAAGAATGAGTAGAAAAACGTGCCAATGAATATCCTAGGGTGTATGCATAAATTGGCTCATTAGAACGACCATATAGGAGATATCTGGACATGTGATTGTTGTATAAATGAGTTTCCCAACTAAGCAATGATAAGCACTCACATTTGCAAGCAAGGGAGAGGTAGAATCCCAAAATTTAGGCATAACACCATTGGGGGACAATTCTTTTCCCAGCCAAGTGGTCAAGTCTCCTCAATTATATCAGGAACATATTTTTTTGGTTAAGAACCAACCTTAGTCGATAAACAAACTTGATGCCCATATAATACTTTTAAGTTCCCAAATCTCATATAGTGAGGTGCTTATTGATAACATGTAATATTCACATGCAATTACATGATTATTAATACAAATTAATACATAAAACATTCAATTTTTATGCATGTTATCATACTTTGAGTGCATATCTATCATTTCATGCAAATTTAAGTTATAATTTCAAAATTCACTATTTTAGGGATAATTATACATTTTTAAGAATATATTTTAAAGTAGATTATTCCAATCAATATTTGAGATTATAATTGTGTTTTAATGCTAAATAGTGAGAGAAAATATTTTTTTATATACTCATTTATTTTTCTAAGTTTTAATTTTTAAGAGAAATGAGTGTATTTTTGAAATAAAAATTTATTCTTTGGTTATTGAAATAATTAATTTTTATAATATAGATAATATAATTTATGATCCAATGAAACAAATTTGGATTAATTTGAAGTTGTATTTTGAAATTTATGAATTTTCTAATTTTTTGAGATTTTTTTGGATTTTTTATGAATTTTAATGAATTTTTGTGAATTCAAAATCGATTTATTTAATTTAAAATTGATTTGGTAAATTTCACAGGTGACGTGAAAAAATATGGAGCGTTTGATCACATCGCAATCATCAATCCAAGTAGGGGGTGACGTGCCAGCACATGGAGCGTCCGATGGTGTGATTAAATCGCATCGTTGATCGTCTCGTAAAGGCGGGGGGGGGGGGTACGTGGTACATTATTACTCTTTGGTGAATCGTTTTAAAAATGATTTAATCACAATCGTTCATCAAAAGAGTTATAACGACTGAGATTAAAACCGACGTAAACGCATCCAGAGCGTTAGAACAAGATCGGATGGATGACGTTTCAGGCGTTATGTCTAAAGCGCGCAACATGGCGAAATCTTGACGGTCCATCTCCAATCCAATGGCCATGACTTAATTGTAACGATTCACATCCACGAGTTTCATCAGAGCTGTTGATCGAAGATGAAACGCCAGATCGAACGGATACGCCCAAATTTGCTATAAATTGAGATCTTCTTCGACATTGTAATGCCTTCTTGGATGATTTCGAGTAATCAAACTGTCTAGACACTACCATCCTTGAATTTATTGCTTTCAATTGGTTATACACACATTTCTGTGTCCACAGAGTGGTTGAAAGTGAGATTTCGTCGATCGAATAGGGAGAATTTGCCTCTTGAACACCAATGATCGTTTTCGAATATGCAGAATGAAAAGCCTTAAATTCAGCGATTAATTGGATCATTTCGATTGCTATCTTGGGTTAGCTTATGTGTTTTCCTCCTAATCTTTCATCTTGTATCATTAGATTTTAATTTAGAATCGTAGATTTAGATAATTTTAGATTTTATTTCAGATTTCTCTCTCTTCGCGTTCAGAAATTTCTATCTAATTCGCTCTTTGATTTCTCCGCGAATTAGAGCCCCTTATCTCTCTCCTCTCTCCTATTGGGCTGAAGCCCATCTTTCTCTCTCCTCTCTATCTCTCTCCTATATAACGCATGCATGTATCCGTCAAATCACTGACTTTTAATTTTGCTAACCCTAGCCTCCTTCTATCGGCTCTATCTCTCTCTCTCTCTCGGGTTCTTCTCTTCACATGGTATCAGAGCTATCCTAGAGAGGAGATCTGCCTTGCGACGCCCCGCCTTGCACCGCCTCACCCTGCGACGCCGCCCTGCTGCAACGTCTTGCGACACCGCCCTGCGAAGCCGACCTGCGACATCCTGCGACGCGGCCCTGCCGCCCTGCCTCCGACACGGAGATCTGCTCCGCCCCGACGATCCGTCTTCCGCTTGACGCTTTGCCTTCCGCCGGCGATTCGTCTTCCATATCGCATTCCGTCGGCGATCCGTCTTCCGTTTCGCCTTCCGCCCTACAGACGCCCTGCGCTCTGCCTTCCGCCTTCCGCCCTGCGTTCGGAAATAGAGATAAGCGGAAATTATATCAGACGCCCTGAGTTCCGCCTGCAGACGCCGACGTCCTGCCTTCCGCCCTGCAAACACCGACGCCCTGTTGCCCCGACGACCCACCTCCTGCCACCGACACGCCCTGCCTTCTGCCGTGCAGACGCCGACGCCCTGCCTTTCGCCCTGCAGACGCCGAAGCCCTGCTGCCGAAGCCGACGCTGACGCCCTGCCGCAGCTGCTCTGCCTTTGTTTGGCCATTCCCGTCTAGCCGGCCGTCGCTGCCTCACCTGCTGCTACTCTCCTCATGGCCGAGCCGACCACCGTGTCGTCATCCTCTGATGTCACTCAGCCTTCTCATCCTCTGGAGTCACTCAGCAGGCCTTCTCAGCATACGGGGTCGTCCTGGCAATCCGGAAAGCACTCTATCGTGAGTTCCCTGGCCAAGCCGGCATACACGTTTGACGGGTCCAATTACGGGCCTTGGAGGGGCTCTTTCCTGGAGTTCCTCAACGCCCACGGTCTTCGGCATCATCTGACTGATCCCTCGCCGAAGGAATCGGACCCGGAGTACTTGGAATGGAGCAGACTGGAGTCCGCGGTATGTTCCTGGCTTATCTCTAGTGTAGCGACTCAGATCATGGAGCCACTCAGCATGACCCGTCTTGCCCGCGCCCTGTGGCTCAAGTTGGAGACGATGTATGCCAACAAGAGCAACGTAAGCCGGACAATTCGCCTATATGAGGAGCTATTTGCCTGTCGCCAGGGAACCCGGACTCTCCAGAGCTACTATGGATCGGTCGATGCCATCTTCAGTAAACTCGAGCTTTATCAGCCACTGATCTTGGATCTTGATACACTTAGACGGTATCGCGACGAGCTCCGAGCGGGAGCATTTCTCAACGGGTTACGTCCTGAGTTGGCTGACATGATCCGAGGACATGTGCTCGGGGGATCACGGGTATTACCCCCTGAGGAGATTTTTGCGGCCGCGCTTCGAGTGCAGGACAGCCTGCCCACCTCCCCGCAGCTCCTTGATACTTCCGCACTCATCGCATCCGGCGGGGCTCCTAGGCGGAGCACACCTTCTGGGAAGACCCGGAACTCCTATCCACCCTGCAAGTACTGTGGGAAGACGACTCACCTGTCAGAGAAGTGCTGGAAGGAGTTCGGGAAGCCTGCTTGGGCTATGGCTGCCTCTAGAGACAAGACATCCTCGCCTCAGTCCACGGCGAACGGGTCATCATCGACTACTCCCTCGGCGTCGGGAACGGTCAGCCTCGCCTTATCTCCCTCAGAGCTGGCCTACATTCAGGCATCACGGGCCTCCTCACTTTGTCCAACCACGACACCATCAGCCAGTCTTGCGGCACTGACGAGCAGCTTGGTGTCATATGCGGGAGGACGGGGCTCTTCTCCAGGTATGCCGTCTATCTCAACTCCTCATATTACTTCTTGGGTTATTGACTCGGGGGCATCTTCTCATATGACTGGCTTCCCCTCTGTCCTCACTACTTATCGGCCTGAAACCTCCATTCCTTGCGCCCGTATTGCTGACGGTCGTTCCTGTCCTGTCCTTGGCTCTGGCCAGTCTCGTACCACCTCTTCCCTTCCTCTACAGCACGTCCTGTATATTCCTGGATTCCCTGCGAATCTGCTGTCCATCAGTGCGATCACCAAAGCCCTTCACTGTGGTGTGTTTTTCTTTCCTCATCACTGCGTCTTCCAGGATCTCGACACGGGCTGGAGGAGTGGATTGGGCCGTGAGAACGGACGAGGCATCTACGAGCTAGTGGCTGATTCTCCATCTACGGGACTTCAAGCCCTTTTTGCACTTTCTGCTTCCTCTAGTTCCCTTCATGACTCTTTTTTGTGGCACTGTCGATTGGGGCACCCTAGTTTTGTCAAACTTAAAGAAACTCTACCTTGGTTAAACTTATCTGAGTTTCATTGTGAGTCTTGTGAACTAGGGAAGCACCATAGATCGTCGTACCCCTCGCGCACTGGTCCACCTACCCATCGCCCGTTTGACTTGGTCCACTGTGACGTTTGGGGTCCGGCCCCACATCCATCATCTACAGGAGGAAAGTACTACATGGTGTTCGTTGATGACTACACCCAGGCAAGTTGGACATATATCCTGAAGAGTCGAAAGGAGGTACTTTCTCGCGTTCAGCACTTTCTACTTGAGATTATTACCCAGTACGAGACGATCGTCAAAGTCCTCCGCACGGACAATGCACTTGAGTTTACTCAGAAGGCGATTGAGGAACTCTGTCTGGCTCATGGCATAGTTCATCAGACTACCTACCCATACACCTCGCAGCAGAACGGGGTGGCAGATAGGAAACATCGACACCTCCTGGACATGGTACGCACACTGCTACCTGCTATGAGGGTACCTCAGTATCTACGGGTGCGGCATTTGTTCTAAGCTGCTACATGCACAGTGAACCGTCTTCCATCTGCCGCTCTTGGAGGTGCTATTCCTCTTCAGCGATTGACTCTTGCTGCTGATATCTTCTCACTACCACCTCGAGTGTTCGGCTGCACTGCCTTTGTCCAGAATCACACCCCCGGCCTCTCCAAGTTGGATCCTCGGGCACAAAAGGGTGTGTTCGTCGGTTACTCCCAGACTCAGAAGGGCTACCGTGTGTACTTCCCTGATCGGCGCCAATACGTTACCTCGGCAGATGTGACCTTCCATGAGGACGTTCCCTACTTTACATCTACTCAGTCTGGCAAAGATCTCTCCCCTCCATCCCTCCTTCCTTCGGTATCTGCTACCACTGTTACTGATCTCCCTATGACTGTTCCGATTTCCTTGCTTGAGGCGTCACCCCCTTGGGCATCCCTCTCGTCTGATCCATCCTCTAAGCCGGAACCTCCCTCCTCGCCGCTATCCCCTATTCTGACTGCATCACCACCTCCTTCCCCACCGCCTCCCGTATCTGACCTTGACCTTCCCATTGCCCTTCGCAAGGGCACTCGCCAATGCACGCAATACCCTATTTCCCATCATGTCTCTCCTGCCTGCCTTTCGCCCTCCTATCAGTCCTTTGCTCTTGCCGTTCTAACCGAGTCAATTCCCAAGTCGTATATTGAGGCGTTGCAGTTACCGGCGTGGAAAGCGGCGATGGATGCGGAGTATGCGGCCTTCATCCAGCGGGGAGACACGGGACGCTGGTTCCTCGACCTCTTGATGCCAATGTTGTCTCCTGCAAGTGGGTGTACTCCCTCAAGTACAATCCTGATGGCTCCATAGCTCGCTACAAGGCGCGTCTCGTGGCCCGTGGCTTTTCTCAAGCCTACGGTCTTGACTATCATGAGATATTCTCGCCTGTGGCGCGCCTCAGCTCCATCCGTGTCCTCTTCTCCATTGCTCTGGATCAGTCCTGGCTGCTTCATCAGCTGGACGTGTCCAATGCCTTCCTTTATGGTGACCTCGATGAGACGGTCTTCATGGAGCAACCGCCTGGGTACGTTGCTCCGGGGGAGTCTTCTGCGGTGTGTCTCCTCAAGAAGGCTATCTATGGGCTGAAGCAAAGCCCGCGTGCGTGGTTCCACAAGTTCTCGCAGCTGCTCTTCTTGTATGGCTTCGTCTCTACTGTCTCCGATCCGACTGTCATGCGGAAACGCACCCCGCATGGATGTGTTATCCTGGCTGTGTATGTGGATGACATCATCATCACTGGTAGTGACGACGCCGAGGTGACTGCGACCAAGGCTTATCTGGCTCAGCACTTCGTGACACGAGACTTGTCTCCCCCCAGGTACTTTCTTGGACTTGAGATAGTTTACCGTCCGGGGCAGATGTCCATTTGTCAGCGGAAGTACGTGCTTGATCTCTTTGGAGGAGACGAGGGGATGCTTTGGGGGTGCAAGCCGGCCTCTTCCCCCATGGAGCAGAATGTGGACTGGTGGGATAATGCTACTGCACTTCTCGAGGATGCAGGCCTCTACCGCCGACTTGTGGGGAAATTGATCTTCCTCACCGTGACTCGCCTGGACATCTCCTATGCGGTTAGTGTCTTGAGTCAGTTTATGCAAGCTCCTCGCACTATCCATCTGGAGGGTGTCTATCGGGTTCTGTCGTACCTTAAGAGAGCTCCAGGGAAGGGCCTCTTGTATCGGCGACTGGGTCATCTACACATTGAGGCCTATTCTGACTCTGGGTTTGCTGGTGACAAAGAGGATCGGAAGTCACATGGTGGATATGCCACCTATGTTGGAGGTAACCTGGTCACATGGCGCTCTCAGAAGCAGTCTATCGTGTCCCGCTCTAGTGCCGAAGCCGAGTATCGAGCCATGGCGGATAACACGACAGAAATGCTGTGGCTACGCTCTCTTCTCACTAAGCTTGGCTTCCCGCCAGAAGGACCTATGCAGATGTACTGCGATAATATGGCTTCTACCTTTATCGCCAGTAATGCGACGTTCCATATGCGGACGAAGCATATTGAGATCGACTGCCACTTCATACGACAATACGTCGTTAACGGTACCATCTGTACCCCACACGTCGCTTCCGCACATCGGTTAGCGAGACCTCTTTACTAAGGCCCCTGCCCGGTGCCCCGCATATGAGACCATCGGGTCCAAGCTGGGCATGTTTGACCTCCACGCTCCAGCTTGAGGGGGAGTGTTAAAGCCCCTTATCTCTCTCCTCTCTCCTATTGGGCTGAAGCCCATCTTTCTCTCTCCTCTCTATCTCTCTCCTATATAATGCATGCATGTATCCGTCAAATCACTGACTTTTAATTTTGCTAACCCTAGCCTCCTTCTATCGGCTCTATCTCTCTCTCTCGGGTTCTTCTCTTCACACTATCTAATTCGCTCTTTGATTTCTCCGCGAATCTTGATCCAAATCAAGTGATTTTTGATTCTGTGGATTTGTCTTTCAGTTCTCTTTCCAAAAATATAAATTTCCATAATATCTCACCTCAATTCATCGTCCAATTTGATCGAATTTCAAAAGATCTCTAAAAAATTCCCTTATTTCTCAGTGGATTCAACCTTTATTCACCACTATACCCCTCAATTCCTGATTATTGATAAAATTGGTGAGTTTGGTATTAATTTTGACTCTTGACCATGTGTTCTCAATGACCTCGCGGCCTCAATTCGTCACTTATGCAAATGATCCTTTATTTGAGAAATCACAACATTGTAACTCCCTATGAAGAGGATACCAAAATTGATTCAAAGAAATGATTGAAAATACCCTAGAATCGAGTTCATTAGCAAAGCGACCCTGAAGCAAGCATTGTAGATCAAGGTACTACTGACAAGGTAGTGCTGGGTAAGGTATGCCAACAAGGATAGTTGAGGAGCTGCAAAGCAAGGTGTCATTGGCAAGGTGGCATTAGCAAGGGCTTGCTTGATAGAGCAACTATGTTGTAGGCAATGTAGATCGTAGTGTTGCTAATTAGGAAGGCATAAGGCAAAGCGAGTTGATGAACTCGATTACGCATGTTTTCCATTGTTGTTGTGTATCGATTTCATGCAATCAAATTTATATTTCCTTACTTAGTATAGTTTAAGCAAGGGTCGAATCCACAAGGAGCTAAGGTAATGAGATTAGATGATCAAATGAAAGGTGAGAGAGCGTGTAAGAAGTGAGAGCTTAGAAACAAGAGCAAGCGTAAATGGGGCATGTAGAGATGAATATGAGTCATAATTTTTAGTTTTATTTTTTAATTAAGAGAGAAATATGAATTCAAATGGAAAAGCAATGTAAAAAGAAATGCCATGGGGATAAGATGATGGCAAGGTGAGAAGAGTGGTTGGCGATTGGGACAAATCGACGAATCGACGTGCAACAATTGTGAGAGAGAGTTGTGAGTGTGGATGATGTCAAAGCCACTTCATTGAAAGAAAATAGGAAAGAAAATTAAAAGGAAAATACAAATTTACTGTTTATGGAGATGAACACAATCAAGAACTCAATCCGGATCGTCACACAAACCCCATCGCGATGCCCGTCCTAGGCCGGGTGATGCTCAATCCGCTCTGATCGCAGCGTTAGCTTGATTTCTTCTCCACCACAAGAAATCAAGGAATGCTCTCCTTGGGCCTTGACCTCCCTCCTCTTCCTTTTGGTTGCCTAATGCTGAGAGAGAGCCAAAAAACAAGTGAGGAGAGAGAAAATAGAGCCTTATATAGACAGGGTCTTTTAGGGTTCTATGTGACCAAGGATAGGTATCTTTCACTCTTATGATCAAGGGTGGAGATGCACCACCCCAAGGACGTCCAAGGTTGTGGTTACCTCCTTTAGGAGTTAGTCTTACCCCTAAATAAGGTGGCCAGACCCTTTCTAAAGAAAGAGTCTGACCTCCTCAAAAGGAGGTGATAACTCTCCTTTCTAATGATATGGGCCCCACCTCCTCAAAAAGGAGGTGATAACTTCCTTTCTAATGATATGGGCCCCACCTCCTAAAATAGGTGACTCCCAACTCCTCCTTAAGTAAGGAGGACGTCCACCTTAAAAGGTTGAGCTCCACTTCATTTTATATAAAATAATTAAATTTAAAAATATTTTAATATAGGTTGGTCAACTTTCCCTAAAATAGAGAAAGTTGACCAACTTTGAATTACCTTGACTTACTGAGTGAAGTGATTGCCTCTAAAAGGATAGGATGATCTTCACAATTATTTAAAAGATGAAATTGAACTCCTTTGACCTTTCTTCACACCTTTGACCACCTTGACCCTTCATTACACCCTTTGACTTTTAGAATTTAGAGTTGACTTGACCCTTAAAACGATGAAGAAGTCATTTTCTCCTTTCTTCCATTTCAATTTGTCTCCATGTATTTCCATATGCTTTCCTATGTCCTTGCATCTACAAAACTCGTTAAAGAAAATTCTTCCACTTGACTTTAAAGAAAGTGAAGTTGGGGGGGGGGTGTGATAACATGCTAATTAGACATGATAATACATGATTATTTATGAATATTAAGGCATAAAAGATTCCATTCATATGCATGTTATCATATTTTTGAGTGTTTATCTATCATTCTATGAAAAAATTCATGATATTATCAAAATCCATTAATTTAAGGTTAATTATGATAAATTAAAGATAAATAATTTCATAACCCATCTTTACTTGAGATTATAATTAGTTTTAAAGGCTAAATAATGAGAGAAATCATTTTATATACACTCATATAATTTTCTAAGTTTTAAAATTTTAAAGAAATGAGTATATTTTTGAAATAGAAATTTATCCTCTTATTATTTATTAAATTTGATTTTTTTAGAATGATAGATAATTTAATTTCTGATCAAATGAAACAAATTTGAATTAATTTGGAGTTATATTTTGAAATTCATGAAATTTCTAATTTTTAGGGATTTTTGCATATATTTTTTTGAATTTTTCAGAATTTTTAATAAATTTTTTGGGATTTTTCTGAATTTTTTTGAATTAAAAATCGATTTTATAAGTGCACAGGTGACATGGCACAATTTATACCATTCAATCAAATCGCGATCGACGATTAAGACGAGGGGTGACATGGCAGCATGTGGAGCGTCTGATCGTGCGATTAAATTGCGATCGTCGATCGACACTTAAGGCGGGGGTACGTGGCACAATTTGATTTGTCGGCGAATCATTTTTAAAATGATTTAATCTCAATTGTTGACCAAATGAGTTATAATGGTTGAGATTAAAATAGACGACAATGCATCCGAAACATTAAATCAAGATCTAACGACTAGCATATAATGCGTTACTTATAACGCTCGCGACGTGGTGAAATCTTAATGGTCCATTGGAGATCCAACGACCACGACTTAATCGTAATGATTCGCATCTGTGCATTTCATCAAAGCCATTGATCGAAGATTAAATGTTGATCAGACGGTTATGCCCAATTTACCCTATAAATTCAAATGTTCTTCGACATTGTAAAGCATTGCAGGGCAATTCGAGTAAATCAAACTGTATATACACCAAATCCCTTGAATCTCTTGCTTCCAATCGCTTCTAGACTCATTTCCACGTCCACGGAGTGCTTGAGAGTAAGATTTTGTTGAGAGAATAGGAAAAAATTGACGCTTGAACATCAAGGATTGCGTTTTCTGAATTTTGATGAAGAGCCTTGAATCCAGCGAGTAATTGGATCAATTCAAGCACAATCTTGGGTTAGGGATTATTTTTTATCCTAATCTTTCTTCGTATAGCTTTAGATTTCATTTTCGAATCGTAATTTGAGTCAATTTCAATTTCAATTTTGGTTTTTTGTGAATTTGAATTTTAGAAATTTCTTTCTCGTTCATTTGACGATTTCTCCGCGAATTTTGATTCAAATTCAGTGATTTTTGATTCCGTGGATTTGTCTTTGAGTCTTCTTTTCAAAAATATTAAATTTCTTAATTTCTATTCACATTTCATTGTCCAATTTAATCAAATTCAAAAAGATCATAAAAAATTACCTTAATTCCCTGTGGATTCGACCCTTATTCACCACTATACCCCTCAATTCGTGATTATTTGATAAAATTGGCGAGTTTGGTATTTATTTTGACTCTTTGACCGTGTGTTTTCAATGACCTTGCTGTCTAGATTTATCACTTAGTCTCATGATATACAAACCAAAGAACGATGTATGACAAGACATATTGATCTTTATTCATAATCAAAACTAATTAAATACAAAATTACTACATGAGTGGAATAACATGATGAATGTAAAAATATCACAAAAATATGATAATGTGTATTATATTTGAAAGAATTATACGTTAATATTCATTTATGATGATGAAAATGAGTGCATCAATTATAAGTTATCACGAGTCAAGGAAGGAAGTGATGGAGTAGGCACGTGTGGCGGTGGGGGGGAGGGACTAGCACTGCCACATATAGGCATAGATCGAGGGGTCTCATACCATGTGGAGATGATCCATTTTGAAAAAGGAGAAGAAGGAGAGGGAGAACAACATACATAGTGTTTACATGTATTGAACTTGACATGATTGAGAGAGAGAGAGAGAAACTTCACTCACAATACGATAGTTTATAGATGTATTGAACCCTAAAAGTAGTTGGCTAAAGTAAACCTATTCCTTATAAAATCCTGTCTTTAGGATCAAATTAAAAAATTTGGCAAAAAAAATGATTTATATTTTTGAAGAAATAAAGTTTTTAAGGGTTTAACAAATTTTCTCCTTTTTCAGATTTTTTAAAAGAAAAGGGAAAAATGTTGACCTAGTCATACATTCTAATTTTTCTAAGCATGGTGATGAATGTGATATCTAGTTCATAAAAGTAAATGACATAAGGAAATAGAAGATTCAACTCCTGATGTATAAAAAATAAATGGTATGAAAAATGATTTATATTTTGGAAGTTATCAATTTTATATTGTTCGAGAATATTTTTGAATTTTTGAAGAATTTTTCAAGAACTTTTCAAAGGGAAATGCATTTTCTTGGGGTTGATATCTTTTAGATTTCTTACAAATTTTCTAGAAGTTTTTTATAATCATTATACCTTTGGCATGAATTTTTGAAAAGGGAATTCAATTTTCTAAGGTTTGACTCTTTTGGTCGATTAAGGTATTTTTTCAAGGATTTTAAAAATAAAATAAAAAAGGGAAATATTTTTGGAGGGTTAGAGGATTTTTTGGGTTATTTTAAGGCCTTTAAAAAATTACAATTTATTTTAATTTTTAGAATATTCTGAAAATAAAAATATAAAAATAAGGGGCTTGCTGCTACCGCTAACATGGCAACCATGCCACATGTCAATTGGTCAATGAGCTAGTGTGGGAGGTGGGCTCATGCACCATTGACGAAATGCTCGGTCAATGCCTGCATGGTCATTTGCTTGAAGGATTTTAGGAATGATAATTGTTTCTCTATATGAACCCTTGAAAATTCAATTACTATTTAATGTGAGACTATGTTTCTCATAATCGTTGGTGAAGTGGCAAGCCAGGAGCCCTTCATCAATCGATGCATCATAAGATTATCGGAACCGGCAGACCAGCGACTTCAGGAGATATCCAGCGATAATCGCCTGTATCCGACGTTATCTTACGTTATCCATGTCATCGGTCCACGTCCCTGCTCTTTTTGTCATCTGTCAACGACTGTATCATCCATCATCCTTGCTATATATGCCATCCATCTGCTATCACGTATATTCAAATCTCAAACTCTTTCTATCCTTTTGAAAGACAGCTCTCCCGCCCTCGCAATTTCCTTCTCGAGCAGTAGTCCTGGCGTTACTGCACCATCATTCTCGCAAAGCCAGCCTCCCATCTCCCCGTTCGGTCTCCCGAGCAATCAGCACCCTCTCCATCTCCGCTACCACCTGTCCCCCTCAAGCCCCTCAATGGAATCTCTCCTTGAAAAATCACTCCAGCTCCGGCCTCTACGAGGAAACTCTCTCCGTTTTCTCCCTCATGAGGCGATCCGGCGTTCAGCCGGATCACCACACCTTCCCAGCAATAAACAGGGCTATCGCCTCTCTCTCCAACCATTTCCGTCTCGGAGAGAGTGTCCATTCTCTCTCCATCAAGCTGGGTTTCGGCCGAAACCTCCACTTCTGCAACTCCATGATCGAGGTCTACTTCTCTCACGGTCAAACCATAGCTGCCCGCCATCTCTTCGATGAAATGACGCACCAAGATGTGGTTACCTGGACTTCAGTTATTTCGGGCGACCCTAGCAGATCCCTTTCTTTGTTCAAAGAAATGATTGTTTCCGGGATCCAACCGAATCCCGTCACGATAATCGTCCTTCTGAAAGGATGTCCATCTATCCACTATCTTCTTCTGAAGCAACTCCATGGGTATTCTGTCAAATCTGGTCTTTTCAACTCTAAGCGAGTCCAGAACTCCTTAATGGCGGCTTTCTGTGAAATCAACCGACTCCACGAAGCAGAGAAGATATTCTCCACTATTGTCGGCAAGGATCTGGTCTCATGGAACGTCATGATCTCTGGATACTCTTCATCCGGGAACGCTTCCATGGTGATGCAATTATTCTTCCAGGTCCAAACATCTCTCTCTCTTTCCCTAGAGACTCTAACTCTGGTTCTCTCGAGCTGCACAAAGAACAAGGAACTTCATACCGGGAAGAAAATCCACTGCCTCGCCATGAAAATCTCCCAGATCGACGATACCTTAGAGGCATGCATTCTCGATCTATACATCAAATGCGGGGAAATGTCATCTGCCAGTAGGTTATTTCGAGAGTCCGGATCAAATAAATCGCGCCGTCATCTCCTCGGAATCATGATCTCCGGTCTGGCGTTCGAGGAAGCGTTGGATCTGATGAGGGAACAGGAAATCGACTGCTCAGATCTTGGACCGGACGCTCTGGGCAGCGTTCTCAAGGCCTGCTCGCACCAAAGCTGCCTTCTTTGCGGTAAATCAGTTCACTGTTTCCTCTTAAAGAATAACTGGTGCGAAGGAAGGGATAAACCAACGACGTTGCAGACTGCTCTGGTTTCTATGTATTCAAGATGCGGTGACGTCATCCTCGCGGAAAGGTGCTTTTCACAGATTGTAGACAAGGACGTAGTGGCGTGGACTTCAATGATTGAGGGGTATGCGGCCCATGGGCTTGGACAGCGGGCTTTGGACCTTTTTCACCTTATGGCCCAATACGGGGAACGGCCCAATAACGTCACCTTCCTCAGCGTTCTCTCTGCTTGTAGCCACGCTGGGATGGTTGATGAGGGGTGCCAGGTGTTCTCTTGCATGGTTAGGGATTTCGGGGTTAATCCTGAAGTGGGCCATGTGACTTGCTTGGTGGACCTATTGGGCCGGGCCGGAAAGTTGAAAGAAGCTTTTGAGGTGGCGAGAAGGGGGGAGGACTGGGCTGATGGGAAGACGTGGGGGGCACTTCTGTCTGCATGTAGAACTCATGGCGGCGGTGCTGATATTGCTGCCTATGCTGCAGCGAAGGTGGGCGAGTTAGAGCCGGGGAATGTGGGTTACGGGGTTGTAATGTGTAATGTGTACTCTGCCGCCGCAAGGTGGGCGGAGGCGGAGGAGAGGAGAAAGGGTTTGGTGGTGGAGAAACCTGCATGGAGCGCCGTTGGTGCTGCCGGCGAAGGCGGCCTGCGGCGGTGATTGGGGTTTGGGAAATGGAAGTCATAGTTCCGTCAGCTAGTTAGTTTTTCAGGTGAATTAAAATCATACTTCTCTCATAAAGAGTCTACTCTCATTTTAATATTGAGAAGGAACAGAATAAAGATGGCGTTTTGCAGAAGCAGCCACTCGAGGTCGAGGACCACTTTCTCTTTCCTCGTAAAGCCTTTTAATTATTGAGGAGGCCCTAAGAGAGAGCGAGGCCATCACGGCTGGCCTGCAAGCAGTGGGGCTACAATGGCAGCATCCTTGTTGTCGTTCTTCTTCTTCTTCTTCTTCTTCTTCAGCTCATCATAGTCCTTGCTCTTGGCCCACAGGAGGAGGTACAAACCGACCGCCACAAGCCCCATTCCTCCGAGAGTTCTGCGAACGGTATATAAGCTCTTCAATCCTTTTAAATAATCTTTTACCTTCTCAGCTATTTCACCAACTTTTTATTGCAGTTGGTGTTAATGGCGGAGGAATTTACCCCGTATTGTAATCCCCGGCGGCGCTGCCAGATACTGTCTCCAGGATCAAGGAGAAGACGACAAGCAGCGGCGTAAAGGCTCCCACAAAGATGGGTCCCATCTCCCTGATGCACCGAGTCATAACGTAGTAGCAAATCCCCGTCACCACTATTCCCTGCGATGGCAAAGGAGATTACTTCTACCATGAGAAAATCTCGCTATACGAAGACAAGGTAACTGACTCCGTAGAGAACGCCGAGGAGTTCGTGGGTGGAGCTTAGGTTGATCCGCCAAGCCGAGGGGTTTCTTCCCTCTGTAATTGCCGCGTAGCAGATGACCTGGATGGTGCCGGACACTGTCATCAGCGCCGTCAAGGTCATGTCCGCTGCGTACTCTTCCGCTACCTTTTCCTGCAACGGCAACGACACCACAAGATGACGACGAAGAAGAAGAAGAAGAACAAGTAGAAAGGCGTACCAGGAGAATGTTAAAGACGGCCAAGGCGACGACTCCCGTCGCCGCCATCAAGCTTCCGAGGATCAATTCCCCTCTATCTGACGTCAGCGATGGGGGTCCCGAAGAGCTCTTGGAGAGGATCACGGTGATGGCCCCGGAGACGGAGACCAGCGTTCCCCAGAGCTTCGCCTGGCTGGGTACGTGGCAGACGGAGAATCTCTCTCTCCTCCCGGCGACCGCGAGGATAAAAATGACGGCGGGGAGCGTGTTCGCTATGGTTCCCTGAAACGACGCCGTCACGTATTGTAGGCTTGCCGTCATCAGAAGATGGTTCATCGGAATCCTGGGAAGGAAAAGTCATCTTAGAGAGAGAGAGAGAGAGAGCGAGAGAGAAAGAGACTGGAGGAAACCGAAGAAGAATGCCCAGGAGACAAAACGCAAGGAAAAGGACGGAGTCTTGTTCCTGCAGTAGAAGCGAGAGAGAGATATCAGTCGTCTGTATTACGATGAGAAAAGAGAGAGGGGAGACTGTTCGTACTTGTCGATAAAGTAGGCGAGGCAGGATAGGAAAATGGAGGCGATGATCTGCTGGTAGACGACGAAGACGGTAGCATTGACTCCCTCCGAGGTGAGCATTGACTGTATGAGAACCAGGAACACGGCAAGTGACAAGAACATCAGCACCATTTGCAACGTCGCCGTGAAGATCGCCGCCATTCCCTTCTCCCCCATCTTCTCCGTCTGTCACTCACTCTCTTTCTCTCCCTCTCGATTTATAACCGAAAACTGGTAACCTACTCAGAGCAATTGATTACTCGCATTCCCACGAGCCACATTTCCCAATACGATAAACAAGCGTGAAAACGAACTGCGATAACTGGGAAAAAGGTGAAATCAGCGGTGGTAGGTGCCGGGCGAGAGATAGAGAGAGGGGAGAGAGAGATAGATGACTGGTAGAAAATGAATCCGAAATGATGAAATCCTAGATGGAAAGATAGATGATATGATATAGAAATCGATAAACGGAATCCAACCCTTCAGTTTGTACGATTTCACAAGATCCGTGCATTAATATAATTATATGCGAACATAAAACAATCCAAAGATTTCAATCTCGATATCAAATTTCATCGGAAGAGATATCAAAATCCCCAGTATCATAAATCTATTTGTAATTAATTAAATTACCTTGATGTGGATAATTACGTGCTACGTGTATATCCAGCCATTGACTATTTATAAGGGAATTGGGCCCACCTTTTGAAGTGCCCTTTTAGATAGGGAAAGTCCCCTATTCTCGGTAATTGGCCTTGAAATCCATGGGGATCTAGTGGCTTGAATGCCGACAACCACCACCAAAGCATTGTAATCTACAGATTTCGTTGGAGTTTTATTCATGTATTACAGATGTAGTTAAGGTTATATTGGGAGTAGGAGCATTTTCTTCCAAGCTTTTGATGATTTTCTTGCAATTCTCTCTTCTACTATCCCAATGATCTTTCTTCAAAATCTCCGGTGTTTCAACTCAAATTCATGCCTTGCTTAATTAGTTGGATTCCTTTCCTCTATAAATTTTTTGAATCTTCCATACTCTATAAATTCTCTTCTACTTGGTTTGACTAGATTTAACAAAGCTTTTGTCTATCATTGTTGTCAACCCAATTACACGTTTATGATATAAGACGATAAATCTGGGCTTATGGATTTGACCTATATTCACGATTGTGCTTGATTTTCAAAATCATAATAGTGAATTCATTTTATTTTTTATGTATGAATATGTGTTTAAATACATGCTTCAAGATCGCGAATTTCACGCTCATCAACATGCAAATGCACTCTTGTGGCAAGACATGGCACCTATGTGGCACAAAGGTGGGAGAGATCTATGATGCATAAAGAGGTGCCATTGAATGTACACGAGGAACTATGTAATGCTGAATGAGAGGAAATTTTATGTGTTACAAATTGGGATTAGCTAATATGGACTTTGATTTATGATATTTAGTTGTTTGGGACTAAATGACTAAGAATAATGTGTGGCATTTAGTTACCAAATGTAGGGGCAGATGTTCTGATGTATAATGCCAATATTAACATAAAAAGTATGCAAGCCCTTGTAGATGGTTCAAAGAGCATTTTTAATTTGGAGGATCTTGAGGGTGATGGAATTTTGAGAACGATCCATGGGTAAAAAAAGGATAAGGCCCTTTGAGCTATCTTTGAGGAGGTACACTCAACTAAAACTGGTGTAATCATCAACAAAGACAACATTTCAGAGATGGCCAAATAGAGAAACAATGTAAGAGGAGGGTTCTCAAACATTACAATGCACAAGGTCAAAGGGGCTAGATTATGAAACGGAGTCATTAGAGGTTTAAGTCGACTTTTAATGTTTACATAGTTGACATTACTTGCACACTAACTCATAAAGAGATATAAAAAGTAAAGATTTCAAAAATTTAGAAAATTATAGATGACCAATTCTACTATGATTAAAAAGAGAAGCCGACATAGAAAAAAAGAGCAGTAAGGTTGGTAAATGAAGAGTTTGATATAATATCACTAATTCCATGACTATTTTCACACCCTAAAGCAATCAGTCGTATAGAACACAAATAGAAGAAAACATAGTAAAAATAGAAATAAAAATACCCCACAAATAAGGGCAAGAGTGATGACACTAATGTATAAAAAGTTAGCAAGAAATCTAGGGACATAGATCAGTCATAGAAGAGAAGATGAGGAAAAGGATTGTTTGATCCATGGATTTTAAAAAAAATAAAAAACAAAAGGAGTCTAAGTAATATAGATAACAAGGAGGGAGAAAGAGGGGGGGGGTTGATAATCTTAAGGATAATTGCATGAGTGAGAGACATAATTAGAGGAGTTTCATTAGTGGGAGCACTATAAATCACCGCATGAACCCATTTAGTTTTACCAACATACTCCAGAATTTTTCATAAGGACGAATAATTTTTCCACAAAAGGTAATGGGGGAATCAGGTCTTGCATTTTTCTTGATTTTGTTCATAGTTTTTATGACATTCAAAACTTTGCCCTTGATGTCGATCACTTGGATTCCAACAGATCTATTGAAGAGGATGGATTACGAGATCTTAGAATGCTTGGCAGACTTGTGGTACTAACTCAACGGAAAAAAAAAGAAACAGAAAAACATGATCAAAGGAATTCCGTCACCAAAAATTACTTGATCACATAGCTAAGAGGAAATCAAGTAACACCACTGATATAAATACTTGCAAGGAGCTTTTCATGATATCTCTTTAAAGTGCACACATTGGTCATCAAGGTTTGATATATCAACCATTCTTGGATAGTATCCTTGAGTCTCAAAAAGTGACTCTAAAGATATTGATCTCCTAGTTTGAAAGTAAAAGGATACTCAAAGATCTCCACATTCTAGCTAACATTGGTCTTATCGACGTACATGGTCTCCAAAGTCTGCTCGAGTTCCGGTGTGTAATTTATCCTAGAAAATAGCTAAATCGATGGATGGAACTATGCTTTGATGCATCCATTTTTGGATTACACAATGAAGCATGGACCATTTCGCAGAATTTGGAGAGGGGGGGGGGGGGTGGAGGTTAGGCAAAAGGGCTCTAAGTCATTGTTTGGTCATGTGGCAAATTATGGACTATGAGAAAATCCCTAACCTTCAAGCCCATTAGCCATAGTTTTGGCCATTGAAGGTATATGTCATTCGATAAGTTACGTAGTCATAGAATAAAGACTAGGTGTTGGTGATTTGGCAAGTAGAGCATGCACAATGCCTAAAAGTGCACGAATCTCTACGCAGACAACATAAAGGGGGGGGGATATTTGTTGAGAATGAGATGCATAATGATGATGCCCAAGAGACCAGCGGCATCAAGAGCATGTAGTGACACACAATGGTGCATTCCAAGTGACATGGTGGGTTCTAGGTACCACTTGACAACATTCATAGCACTTGCAGCACCATTAGGGGTCAATTGGTACCTAGAACCTAACATGTCACTTGCAGCACCATTATTGGTATGTGGTGAATGTCAAAAGGGTAGAGTATGGAGGCGGCACTTAATGACACATTGGTAGGGAGACATCTCACATTGGTGACATGCAGAGTTGCCCAACAAACATTTAGAATAATGACATGTACTGCTAGCACATGTATCCAATTAGGGGTTGTGGCACAATAATGGTTCTCCATGTGGCAATTGAAATCCTAGAGACCCTGGGAGAGAACTTTTGGTTGTGATACCATAAAAGGGGAAACCTTATTTTATAAGCAGAAGAAGAGATTACATGCCTCTATATATTAAGAAGAAGAGAGGCCCATAATGAGGCGATCAAAAGGGCTGATACTCTATAAATGTTATTTTTCATGGATTATATTTCATTTAATTTCCAACTATTATCTTTTTTTTTAATTTTTACTTTTCCTTCTTTTCATTAGTTCTTACTTGATTTGATTGATCTTTCTATCTAACTATCTAAATTATAGTTTCATAAATCTTCAGGCCTCTAAAATAGCTTTATAGAATAATTATTTATAAATTTGTCTCAAATTTTTGTCTACTAATATTTGATCATTTTTACAAAATTTTGTATGTTATCATTTTTAGTATTTTAGGTAAAGATAATTTCATATGATCTTGATCCATGACGGATCGAGACCGAGTGGTTGTTGAAAACACATAGTCAACAGTCAAAATAAAGTCCAAACTTACCAATTTCAAGATTAATTCACAAATTGAATGATATAATGGTAAATAAGAATTGAATCCACAGGAAATTAGAGAAATTCTTGATGATCTCTTCGAATTTGATTAAATCAGACGATGAATCGGAGATAGAAATTAGACAATTTGATATTTTAAGAAAGAGGACTCAAAGATGAATCCACGAAATCAAAAATCACTCAATTTGGATCTGATTTCGTGGAGAAATCATCGAATGAACAAATGTGATTTTTTCAAAAATAAAAAATCATGAAATAAAGAAATTAAGAGCGAAATTAAATCAAACTATGATTTTAAAATGAAATTAAAAGCTATACAAAGATAGACTAGGATGAAACTCGATCACTAACCCACAATTGCGATCGAATTGATCCAATTAATCGCAGGAATGAAGGCTACTCATAAAAATTCAGAAAATCGCGATCGTGGAGTTTAAGCTTCGATTTCTTCCTCGTCGATTGTTGAAATCTTGATCTCAGGCACTCCGTGGATGTGGAAATGGCTCTTGAAGCACTTGGGAACAAGAGATTCAAGAGAGTTGGTGTTTCAACAGTTTGATTTCTGATAACATGCTAAATAAAAAGTATAAAACATGATTATTAATGCATATTAAGGCATAAATGATTTCATTTCCATGCATGTTATCATATTTATGTGTATTTTTCTATCATTCTATGGAAAAGTCATTATAATCTCAAAAAGACTTTAAATTAGGGTTAAATATGATGATTTAAAGATAAATAATTTAATAACCCATCTTTACTTTAGATTATAGATGTTTTTAGAGTTAAAATAATGAGAGAAATCATTTTATAAACATTTATTTATATTTTCTTAAGGGAAAACACTTAAAGACTAATTATATTTTTGAAATAAAATTTAAAACTCTCATTATTTGTCAATTTTTACCTTTTAGATAAATAAATTTCGGATCAAATGAAAGAAATTTAGATTAATTTGGAGTTATATTTTAAGAGTTATGAATTTTCTAATTTTTAGGGATTTTTCCAGATTTTTTTGCATTAATTTTATGATTTTTAATGATTAAAACAATAAAAATAAAAGCAAAAATGGGTTTTTTTTCGCCTAGGAACCACGTGGATGCGACGTGGCACGCAAGGCCACGTGGCAGTGCCACGCGGGCCCACGCGGCAGTGCCACGCGGGCCCACGCGGCGTCTACGCGGCGCGATGTGACGTGTACATAATATATATTTTATTACTTAGGGTTATGTACATATAAGCATTCCGTGTTCGGAACTCGCTAACCCTTCATATTCGTCGCATCTTATAAACCAAATTGCCTTCTTTAATATTCTCTGTGTGGGACTAAGTTCCACACAGTATTTTAAGTGCAGGTGACATGGATTAACGCGGGGCGTCGGATCGACGACGCATTGAAATGCTGCACGTGGATCACGTGGACTCAAGGTCCACCGGATCACATCAACGCACGTGCTATATTTAAAGGAGTTATAACGGTTCGGATTGAATCGCGCGCTACGCATCCTAACCGTTAGATCGCGATTCAAGCGGCGCGATCTAATGCGTTTTATAACGCATCTCAACGGCTTCATCCGAATGCTCCATCCAAGATCTGACGGCTGCGACATTTTTTAAAACGGTCCACGATGGACCGTTCCATCGTAACCGTCGATCGTTTCGATCGGACGGTTACGCCCAAATACCCTATAAAAAGACATGTTCTTTCGATTTGTAAAGCATTCGAGTTAGAAATAAATCCAATTGATCTGTTTAGACACCTCTCTTCTTGAATCTCTCAATTCCATCCTCTTCTACACTCATTTCCGCATCCATGGAGGGTTTGAAATCGAGATTTGGTTGAGAGACGAAGGAGAAATCGAAGCTTGAACTCCACGATTGCGTTCTTTCCGTTTTCGACGATTAAGGTGATTAATTGTGTTAATTTGATCACAATATTGGGTTAGTGGAGTCGGTTTTTGCTAATCTATCATCCATTCACGTTTAATTTTGATTTAGATTAGGATTTAAGGTTTAATTTTGCTTAATTTTCATCAATTTCTCTCTTCACGATGTCGGAAATCTCTCTCTACTTCGATCTGCAATTTCTCCTCGAAATCAAAGTCAAATTCGATGATTTTTGATTCCGTGGATATGATTTAAAGTTCTCTTTCATAATTTACCATTTTCCCCAATTTCTATCATTAATTCATTGTCCGATTTGATCAATTTCAAAGAAATCATCATAAATTTCCTTATTTCCTTGTGGATTCGACCCTTATTTACCATTATGCCCCTCAATTCGAGTTAATTTCATCAAATTGGTAAGTTTGGTTTTCTTTTTGATATGAATTGGTGTGCAATTAACGACCGCACCAATTCGATCCGTCAATTTCCTCGAATTGATCTCGAATGTTAAACATTGTCAAAGAACATCTCAATTTAGAGGCTAATTTGGGCATAACCGTCCAATCGTCGATCCATCTTCAATCATCGGCTCTGATGAAGCACATCGGATGGGAATCGTTGTGATTAAGTCATGTCTATTGGATCGCAGATGGACCGCCAAGATGATGCTATGTCGCGTACGTTATAAAAATGTTCAAAATTCTCGCCATTGGATCACGATCGGACGATTCAAATGTGCTCCGTCGATTCTACTCTCAGCCGTTATAACTCTTTTGATCAACGGTTGAGATTAAATCATTTAGAAAATGATTCGCCGATGAATCATGATGCGCCCACGTACCCCCCACCTTAAGTGACCATCAACGGTCGCGATTCTTCGCGCGATCGGACGCTTCTTACGCTGCCACATCACTGTCCACTTTGACGGTTTGATCGCAATGCGATCGGACGCTCTAGATCACGCCATGTCACCTGTGCACTTGAAAATATATGAAAAATTGGTTTTTAATTAGAAAAATCGATTTTTAATTCCATAAAATCGTTAGAAATTCATTAAAAATTCAGAAAATTTAGAAAAAATATGGAAAAATCCCTAAAAATTAGAAAATTCATAACTTTCAAAATATAACTCCAAATTATTCCAAATTTCTTTCATTTTATCAGAAATTAAATTATCTATCATTTTAAAAATCCAAATTTAATAAATAACAAGAGATTTAATTTCTATTTCAAAAATACATTCATTTCTTTAAGATTTAGCTTTAGAAAATTAAATAAATTTATATAAAAATTATGTCTCTTATTATTTAAAATTTAAAAGTTACTTATAATATCAAGTAAATATGGGTTATAAAATTATTTATCTTTAATTTATCATAATTAACCCTAATTTAATGTATTTAGATATTATAATGATTTTTTAATAAAACGATGGATAAATACTCATAAATATGATAACATGCATAGGAATGAAATCTTTTATGCCTTAATATGCATTAATAATCATGTATTATCATCTCTAATTAGCATGTTATCAATCCACAACTAGAGAGATATTTAAATAATATATATGTTTTTTTTTAGTATTTCTTTGTTATTCATGGATTATAACTTTTGAAAATCATTATCTATCGCCTAAAGTTTAAAAAGTAAAAATGAGTTTATTTCTTTGTTTACACATGAGTTAAAAAATTTCTTCTAGTATGGGTATGGTTTGAGAAATTATTTTATTAACTTTGGAAAACCCAAGGAATTTTTAATTCTACTACTTTTGAATTTACTTTTCTAGAGTCACCCATCAATCTATCAATGGAGTTTATTATTTTTTAAAGCACATGAGTATATTGTTGAATGAAGTTCATTAAAATTTGATTACAAGCATTCATACCTAGAAAGGATTGAGACACCTAGAAAATAACGTAGAGGTTGGTGGGAGTGTAGGGGTCCAAGTACCACCAGAACAATGGGAAAATTCAAGACCCTAATTTTTTTTAAATTCAAGACCCTAGTATATATTTTTTAAGACTAGGGATATTTGGCCTCATAAAAAGGTCAAACATTTGGAATCTAACTTATTTATTGATTTTTGATGATTGCAGGACTCAACGAAGACAAGAAGAGGAAAAATTCATGACTTATGTGATTAATTTTCACTAATTTTGATTTTCACATCAAAATAAGTCATAATATTAATATTCATCTAGTTTATGTTTTCATTTGGAATTTGTGAATGTCATGATGATATAGATCATTCAATTTCCTAAATTTTCTAGAAAATTTCATTGAAAAGGACAGACTTTGAAACATATGGTTGTGGTGCCACGGGGTGCGATAGTGGTGCTTGCATGCAACTGATTTGGGGGGGGGGGGTTACTAGTTCAATATTCATAGTTCCCAATGGGTGTAATCAAATATAAAATGTTCCATTTCTATATGTAGTCTTAAAATTTTAACATTATGTTAATTTGAGACTAATGTTTATTAATTTTTTTTCGTAAGCATTGGATTTGGCAATTTAATGTTAGCTTCTTATTCAAGAGAAGGGGGGGGGGAGGTATGCGGCAACATTAAGATGTCATGAAATTTTAAATCACCACATTTAATGTGCACTATTGGATTAGGATATTCTATGAGGACTTTTGATCCTCACTATTGGCGATCGTGACATGAGGTGAACATGGTGAAAAATTGCCCAATTTCACCAATTTCATCAAATAGTCATGGTCCTTTACCTCTCTTTCTCTCTTTTCATGGGACAACACAACTGCATCTAAACCACACGATCTTGATAAAAGGGTTGGGAATTTTTGTGGAAGTTTATTTTTCAAAAAAATTGGTTGACATCACAGAATCTAAATGCCTAATTGTCATTTCAGATGATCAAAAAACTTGGACTTATTTAATGATTCAAAACATGATAAAAACCTCTCTCTTTCAACGATGGGATTCTTGGAAGAATTGGATCATTCAAGCCTTGTTGAAGGCTTAGTCATTAAATCTCTTAGTTTCAATGGATTCTAGACTTGTTTGTGCTTCTATTGAGTCCTAAAGATAAAGGCATGGCGTGAGATTGAAAGAGAACTTGCACTTAGAGTGCCAGACTTTGCTAAGACTTGGATGTAGTTTTTGGTGGTTTTGGGCAGTTTGGTGTTTGTTTGATGTAATCTATCATTTAGTTGTTTCAATTTTTTTTTGTGAAAACTAGATTAATTAATTTTTAATTTTCTTTACACTTTCTCTCTCATTATTCACAATTTTCTCTCTCTATGATTTCTCCTTTGATTTAATCTGATTGAGACCCAGCTTAAATTCATTGGAAAGATATACTCATCTACTTTCTAAATTTTCATAATTTCTCATCTTCTGTCATCATCCAATTTGAGCAAATTCTAAGATTACTCAAAATCAACCCCCATTGTCTATAGATTCAACCATTATTCACTAATTGTATTTTAATTGATTATGAAATAGGTGCATGTGGACTTTTTTTTACCACATGATTCATCTCATCAATAGACACCTAGGACATCATTATGGAGCATGCAGCAATTCAACCCCCCCTCTCCCCCACCAATTCATACCAAAAGTACCACTATATGCCTTGTAATTCTTGGACCATTGATTTAGGGGCCATTATACACATTCCAAGTATCCCTTCTCTTTATTCTTGTCTATTCCATCTTTCAAATCCATAGTCACTATTATGGATGCTAATGTATGTGACATGAATGCAAAACTATTGGCTACTTCATGATCTAATTTGCCTCTTTCAAATGTCTTGTATGTACCCAATTTTTGTGGTCATATCCCATCTAAAAGTTCATTATGTACGGCATTTATTCCTCATTAAATTTTCCCTTTCCATTTCACCTTCACATCTCGTATCTAAAACCACATAAATTCATGTTTACTCTTGCTCACAAGAGGGACTTGATATTTATTTTATTGATTCATAGATGTATTTTGATCCTCAATATTTTACAATTGGATGACCCAAAAGATTCACCACTTGACCTGATCACCCCAACCCTGTCTCAACACATTTTCCTTCACTACTACCATTCCCTATTTTGTAGGGACTGATAACATGCATTTATAACTTAAATTCTTATCTTATTTCACTCACATTCATGCATATTTTATGTAATTATGATCCATGTTATCTTAATTTTATGAATTTTCTCCATTGGTATGCCATTACACTAAAGTTCATATTTATGCATAAATTAGGGATAATTATGTGCTTTCCTGATGATTAATCTTTTTGCAAGGTTAAATTAATAGAATTAAGTTCTTACCCTGATGTATTTTGACTTTAGTAAATGATTTTAAAGGTTAATTCTAAGAAGGAATGTATTGGATGATTAAAAGAGAGAGATCTTAATGAATGCTTTGAGGTTATTTTTAATTCATCCTATGTTCTTCCTTTTAATTATAATTTTTATGGCATAATATTAAAAAGAAAAGAAATTAAGATCCAATGGAGAAAATTTGGATTGAAAAGGATTTGTATATTTTAAGTTATGAATTTCTAAAGTTTATGCCCTTTTTTAGATTTTAATTTCATTTTTAATGAATTTTTAATAATTATTTCCTATTTAAAATCGCAAAAAAGGGGGTTTTTATTCCACAGACCCCGCGATGCTGACGTGGCATGTGTAGATGATGTGGCGCGGAGCTGACGTGATGTGGTGCGGATGCGATGCGGCACTAAGGCCATGTGGTAGGGCCGCAGGTGGCCCACGCGAGGCGCAGGTGGCGCGGACACGTGGCAGGAGGCCACGCGGGTCCATGCGGACGCTCATGAGGGGCGCCACGTGGCAGAGTGGGGGTCGGCAGTTGGAGGGCCCACGGGTTAGTGCACCCTAGTAATAGGATTGGGGCGGTAACGCAATAGCGTTAAACCGCCCCCCAATTTAGCCTCACCCTTTCCATTTTTTTCTTCCATGTGGGACTATGTTCCCACACGTTTCTAATATACAGGTGACATGGCGGCATCACAAGCATTGGATCCTATCGTGAAGACATCGATCGCGTGGACCCGGGTCCACACGATCATTAATCAGAGCACATGCAATAAATCCGGGCTAAGTGGCGATGATAGAAGGCTTACCTTACGACACGTGGCGTCACGAGGAGCGCCCAATCTTCATCAAATCAAATGCAGCGCGATCACGATCAGACGGCCACGATGAAATCCGATCTTCCTCTCACCGTGGAGACGCGTGGACACATCGCGACGGTCTGATATTCATCGAATGGGCGAAAAGCACGGAAGCATGGAACACGATCGCGGACGCATGAGCGCTCGATCCTCATTGGAGGGCACTTGTTGAAGAAGACCGTGGACCACATCATGGACCACGATCTCGCAAGATCAGACGGCTGGCCATGCTTCGCGGAAGAGGTCCATGCGATCGCGATTCGATTGCACCGTGATCGTGGCTCATCCGTGGCGAAATCGTGGCACACGATCTCCTCACCTTGGTGGGCCACGATTGTCGTGAAATCGTGGCCACTAATCGGCTCCCGACCGGATCAAATGACCACGATTTTCGGGCAGAAATTCCCTTTAAAAAACCGATGTATCCACTCCTTGTTCTTTAACTTTTGATTGATTCGTAAAGCAATTAAGAAAATTTGGAGCAAAATCTTAAGTTCTTTGTGATTCCCCCGTGTTTAAACTCAATTGTGAAGCAATTGTAGCGGGATTACTCGCGAATTTCATCTTGATTTCATCGAATTTTCTCCTTGAATTCCGAACGTCCGCGAGGAAGAAATGGCGCAAATTTGCTTCAATCCACGTGAATTGAAGCCCCATTCTTGTGGAAATCAGGTTAGTAGTGAGATTCGATCGATTATCAATAGGTAATTTGAGTTTTTATTAGGTTTAGATCTTTAATTTTGCAAAATAGTTCTTAGTGTTCTTCATTTTCCCTAAATTTTAGTCTGAAATTTCCCTGATTTTGATAATAAGATATCTCTCGGATTATAATTCCAAATCACTCGATTTTTGTTTCATTGAATTCTTCTCTTCATCAGCTTTCCATGGATACAAATTTGTCAAATTCTGAGTTTATTTCGCTCTTCAATTTAACGTTTGACCGAGCATTGTTCATTTTTTATCAGAATTTGAATGTTGACTTTTGGGGTCAATTACTTTCAATTTACAAATCGGAATTAGATAATTTTGGTCTCTTTGGAATCCTCTGGTTCTTATCTTTCCATTGACATATAAATTTCAAGATTTGGATTTCATTTTTTTAGTCAATTTGAAGATTTCCTCTCAGGTGTTCATTTCGGGGATTTTCTGATATATGATTTTCAATAATTCATAGTAAATCCATTTCTTATTTGAAAATCATGAATTATATATCAATAAATTAAATTTTCTCTCTAGTTTCTAAATATATAACTTTCGTAATTTTCTGACACTTTTTGATTCTCTGATTTTATAGCACACCGACTGTTGGTCAAAGTCAATGCTTTGACTTGGACTTTTGACTTTTCTCTATCAAATCTGAGAACTCATATCTTAACTTCTTATTTAGTCTATTAGATCATTTCTATTCATCACATCTTATTTTTACTTCTTTAAAACCTCTTTTGAACCTAAGTTTGACCAAGTCAACTTTACAATTAAAGTCAACCTTGTTATCTGTGGATCGACCCGATACTTACACTTAACTAGATTTTTTATCTTTATCTTTGTGAGTTCGGATTTTTAAATTTTGTTTGACCGACGTTTGTGTGTTTTATCGAACGCACTAAAACGCTTCGTCAGGGACCATTCAGTACTTAGCATGTGATGCTCAATACTATAGTATTCTATGATTTCAATGGTAAAGCTTAAGGTTCTCTTCCCTCACTAATTGAACCCATGGCTTTATTCTCATCTCCAGCAGCCTCATCATCAGCATATTATTGTGATCATCAGTGACAAATAAAATTTTCCTTATGAAAAGGCTAATGTGATGGTATACTTCATCCATTATCTAATATCTTGTTACGGTCGCCTGGAAACTACCCCTTTTGTTTTTACAATCTCTACAGTGATTCAATACTCTTTTCATATTTTGAATCCTCTTACATACATAAGTGAAAGCAAATGAACTTAAAATAACAAATCTTAATTGAGGAAAACATGTGAGAGTTGGATCCTTCTCTATATAATGTCAAAAAAAAATTATATAGAATTTAGTCTTCATTATCATTTGAAATGGAACCACATCATCAACCACAACACGTCTTATATGGCCAGTTGAGAACCTATAGAAGCCTAAAAGGTGGATTGTATTGAGACCTTCTATTAAAAAAATTGTCTCAATCCCTTCTATGTTCTAATTATTGGGATCTGAAGTCGATGAGCCTTCAAAAATTTTGATCAAAATATCAAGTGCAGCAAAATACATTGAATCAAATGTTTAAAACATTGAGGCAACAAGAATAGATGATCATATCATCTAATTTGTATGAGAAAACATACTTATAGGGTTTGCTTGAAGGAGTTCTTGAAGCTATTGAAGTGTCTAACCTCTAGTAGTATCAATACGATCTTCAAACTGTTTGATCTCCTCTTCAAAAAGTTTACCTAAGAGGGAAAGAGAAGAAATGAGATAATTCTAATAAGGCTTGCATGGGCACCTGGAGTTGTGGTCATTCTTCCCTTATTTATAGACATTTTGTATAAGAATTTTTCATAAAAAACCTCGTAATTATATCTATATCCTCAAAAATCCATAGATCTTATATGTGACCCCCTAGGTCTATATATCTCAGTAGTTAGTAACTCTAAAGACCCAATAACACCTTATTGGTAAACCTTTATTAATTTTCTACATCAACATATAGATAAATTAATCAAGGATCGATTTAATCAAATAAATAGGTTGAGTTACTAGGCCATTGGGTGCCAAGCTATACTACGTACTCTAGAAGATATAGAGCATATAAAATCTCCCTTATGGAACCTTACCATTATCGGTTACCACACATGAATAATCCATCATCTGCACGAGACTCATGAATAACTTAGGGTATTGTCAACTATCAAACCCTAATCGGTCACTCAAGTTAGTACTTAGGTATGTAGGAAATCAACGAGAACTCCTTCTCTGATATTATACCTAAGTGTCAATTAGTACCTAACTCAAATTAGTACTAATATATATATGAATCCTTAAATGGTATTATACCTAAGTGTCGATCAGGTTGATTCATGTCACAATTGTGTATATGGTCCTTTGACTTGAGACAACAAAGACATCTTGTAGATGGATGATTGTGGTTTGA
>CM044114.1:13715491-13749058 GCA_024174645.1 Lemna minuta | reverse complement strand
GAAACCTCACCGTACATCGTGACCTTTTGAGAAGCGTCCAAATCCACTCCCACCTTTCGAATTGTCCAAATCCACTGCCACCAGGGCACATACGCTGACGTGGACGGCGAAGGAACTCATCCGATGCCACGTGACCGTCCATATCAGCGAGGGCAATGGGGAAAAAAAAAGAATCAAGCGCAGCGAAATGGGAGAAGATCGGCGACGAATTTTTTCGCGATCTTCTCTCTCTCTTATTTCTTGGAAGAACTAACCGGCGCCGGCTCTCTCTCTCTCTCTCTCGGTCGGCAATCGATTGTTGCGAGGATTGTGCATTTTGGGATTTTCTTTTTCTCTCTTCTTCTCTTCTTTCTCTCACTCTCTCCTTCTCTTCCTCACTTTCTTCCTCGCCTGCGCGTCTCTCTCTCTCTCTCTCTCGCGACGGGAATTTCCGTCGCGAGGAGAGATTTCTTTTTCTCTCATCTCTCTCTTTTTCGGAAATTATTTCCTTCTTTCTCCTTTAACTTCAAAGGCTTAGTTCTTCCGAGCGCGACTGCAATTTAACTGTTCCGGGAGGATTCAGTCAGGATCCGGGAGAGAATTCCGCGCTCAGCTGGCTTATCTCTCTACTCTACGCTGGGGCAGGGGATAACCAACAGCGCTGGGCGGTGTATAGAAATCGGCGCGCAGAGCGATCGAGGATCCTCTTCTATGTATGGCGCTTCAGGCGGTCCCTTTTCGAGTCACAGGTGGTCCCGTCAGCCCCCGCGGTGGCGTCGTCTTCGGTCTGCCTTTTGAGAGAGGCAGGTCCGTGGGCCGGGTGCGTCCTCCCACCCGATCGATCGCGCGTAACATCTTGGGGGGCAGCGGCGGCGGCGTGAAAAGAAACGAGGGAGTGGAAGACACGGACGACGCGGACATGGAGGAGCTGTTGGCCCGTTCCCGAGAAAGACTTATTGTCGACGTGCGCCCCCTGCCGGAGTGGCGATCCAAGACGGATGCCGCCATGAGGAACGGCAGGGAGATGCTCTGCCGGGAGCTGTGCCTCCATCTCGGCGTCACGCCACGCGAGTTGGGGGTCATCTGACGCGGAGGCAGCCTGGAGGACAAGGTCAGAATTTTTCTCCGAGAATGGGGCTGGATGCACAGGCCTCTCTCCCTCGGGGCCGCCGTCGAAATTCCGGGGCGAGGGCCGCTTCTACCCCTTCCAGGCCTCTCCATCTTCTTCTCCGAGTGTTCGGAGGCGACCCCCTAAAAGGGTGACCGCTCATAATCAACTGTATCTCCTCTCTCATCGTCCATCTCTCTCTCTCTCATCTCATCTCATCTCCATCCCATCTCATCTCATGGAAAGGAATCGCGCAAGCGGGTTTTCGGAAAATCTTTTGCCATTAGAAGTAACTGTAAATTTCAACGATGAATGTATGTTCCTTTAAGAAAAAAAAATCAGCACAATTCACCTGTCGGCAGATAAGGAATGAGTCGATCCCCGCTTATTCGATGAGTTTAGTACAAGGAATGTGTCAAGGATCCCAAGGTTCCTTTATGCGGAACTCAGGTCGAGAAGAATGAACCGCGGAAAGAAGAAAAAGGTAAAAATCGTTTGAGGAAGTACCCAGCGAGCGAGACGGCTCATCTTTGAGCTTTCTGAACCTTGGACTTGATCTTCGCTCGACAACCTTGGCCTTTTTCCGTGCCGAGGGCGAACATCCTATTGAGCGCGTGCATGTTCTCCAGCATCTCGTCGAGGTCCTGGCTTCGCTGCCGTCGCACCTCAGGTGCTGCAACGCCCGTGCAGGAGCTTGTTGACGATGCCGGAGCTCATCTCGTCCGAGCGTCTTTTTCAACTTGTTCCTCAACTCCTCGTCGCCGATCTTTTGCAAGCACTTTTTCCAGCTCCCGCGAGCCGGATGCGCTTGGTGTAGGACCCGAGTCCCTTGATGGTGGGCACCGTCTCCCGAGAGAGTCCCGCCACGCCTCGAACCGGTCTCGCTCTCGCCCACGATCGACTGCGCTCCTCCGCCTTCCTCGCCCGGGTCCTCCTTGTTCGCCTCCACCACCTCCTTCAGATCGTCTACGTTGAAGACGCGCGCCTGATTCTTTTTTTTCCCATTGCCCTCGCTGACGTGGACGGTCACGTGGCATCGGATGAGTTCCTTCACCGTCCACGTCAGCGTATGTGCCCTGGTGGCAGTGGATTTGGACAATTCGAAAGGTGGGAGTGGATTTGGACGCTTCTCAAAAGGTCACGATGTACGGTGAGTTTTCCCCATTCGTTTTTTGAATATCGGATTATGGCGGGAAAACAGTGACTAATTCGACGGCGATGAAGGCCCATTATGGTGATAATCGATGAGAGGCCCATTATGGCCCATTATGATGATAGGATGATAAGATGATAGTGAGTTCCTTCCAAGGGGTAGCCTATTCAAGATTTCTTGCCGAAGATAATCAGTCACTGATTGAGAAATAAGTGAAGTCCGAACCAAATAAACTTGTCATTGGTTGACTCTTTGACATCAGAATTATCATGATTATGATGACATTTCCATGATCATCATGCCATTTGGCCTAAGTCCACATCTTTCATTGTTCTAAGACTAGTAATGTGCATTCTTCATGTTTGACCCTTCTCAAGACCGATTGGTTTGAGATTCCTAATTTGATATTCGGAGTGGTTTGACGACGTTTGCTAGAGAATAAGCGAGTGGGGATAAGACAAGATTCTTATGACATAGATGATCCTGACCATTGACTTGCGATCATCTACTTGAATGATGAGATCTTCCTTTTTCTCCTAATAAACTACATCATCCAAGCCACCAATGCCCTTTTAAGAAATATGGCAGCAATGATTTAATTATAAATGGTTACTCGCCAAAGATGGAGATCCAATGGCGTGACTTCATTTCATTAAATCATTTATAAATACCTCTCAGTTTTTTATCTTCTTGCTTAAAGGAGATCCAACCGTGTGACTTAGTGTCATTAAATCGTTTGCTCTTGCTCGAAAATCAAACACTCAAAACCTTGCTCTTGCTCAAAATCGAAGATTAGGTGCATTATTCTATGATTTATGCATGGATTGAGTTCAAAGTTTTCATTGATTGACCTTGGTTTTGTGGGCGAAATCATTGCTTGAACTATGAACCTCTATTGGAGAAAATGTTGGCTTAAAAGCCTTGAATAGGTTTCAACATGATCATTTCTTATATTGACTCAAGATAGTAATATTCATTAATTTAATTTTAGATTCAATTAATGTTATTAGATAATTTTATTATTTCTACCCTAACATACACGAGTTGAATTCTATCTCATTTTTCTCTTTTTATTTTCCTCCAATTTTCCTGGAGATTGATTCATTGGATTCTTCATTGCATCATGTAAATATATATTTTTCAAAAATTTTAATCCTATTTTCATCATCCAAACTGACCTATGTGCTCATCATTCTTCAAAGTAAACTTAGTTCCCTTTTGGATATTCAGGGATTTTCAATATTTTCTTTGACATGAAAATTATAATTTTCAACAAATGATCATATAGCGCTTGTCAAAAGTCAAAGTCAAGAACCATTCAATACTCTTCAAAATTTAAAGTACATATATACACGTATATATATTTGCAATTAACCATGGTAGTTCCAATTTACATTCGTAGAGAGTTATTTGTGCATACTAGACATATTATACCAAATAACCGATATGCGTATTTGATAAAATGCATTCATGCTTAAAAATATATGCTTAGTTGTCACCTTTTCACCACAAATTATTTCATTTCCATACATGTTATCATCTTATTTGTCTACTCTTATGCATGTCATGCCATTTTCAACCAAGTATTTTGCATGATTTTAATGGTAATTTTAGTTTAGGTCTATTTGATCTAGTAAAAAGGAGAATTTTTATTTACTTTTTGATTAACTTTGGCTTTTAAATCATACTAAATTGAAGAATTAATTTTCTCCTTGTTCGTACTTTTATTTTGAGTTTATAAATAACATAGAAATTTAGGGAATTAATCTGATAGAATAATGCTAAAAATGTCATGTAAGGGCCTTTTATTTTGATAGATAGGTATTTCCTAAGTTTTCCCTATTTTTATAAAAAAATTTATAATTATCTTTTTTGATTTATTGAAGGCTTAAAATTGATAAAAGGAAAGCCCACCTAGGCTGGTCATGCGGCAACATTTTCATGGCAGTGTGTGCATGTGGTGCTACGTGGCAATGGCCAAAGGCACCATGCAGCATGTAGGCTGCCCTTACATTGCATCCATATAGGGGAGGGTGAAGCAAGAGAATCTGACAACATGATTAACTATCATAATTTATCTTCAATAAAGAGGCATGAGGTCTTGACAAAGTTTGCTTGGCCAACACAATGTGGGTCATGGCTAACATGTTTTGTGGCATGTGGCAAGAAAAAATTTAATATTCATGATATAATAGATTTATTTAACATTGTAAAAAAGAGAATCGTTGATTTACATATTTAATGTTGATTAAGTTCTATTTTGAAATCAAACTAGGTCATAGAATTCATTTCTCCTTATTTATATTTATATTTTGATTTGATTAATGAAAAGATAATTATGGGAATTAAACTTGTAGAATAATGCCCAAACTTTCATAGAAAAGGCTTTATATTTTGAAGGATAGGTTTTTGCTAAGTTTTCCCTATTTTTTGAAATTTTTATAATTATCTTTTTTGATTTATTGAATGCTTAAAATCAACAAAAAGGGGGGTCCACCTTGGAAAGCCATGCGACAATGTTGACATGGCATTGCCCACACATTGTGCTACATCATAGTGGCCAATGGCACAATGCGGTATATATATTACACTTGCATCATGTTGATAACATTGAATTTATACTAGTAATTATATTATTATTAAAGCAAATTAAGGCATAAAATAGTCTATTCTTATTCCTGTTATCATACTTTGAGTGCATATCTATCATTCTATGTAATTTAAAGTTATAATCTCAAAATAGATTATTGTGAGGATAATCATACATAATTAAAGTGATATTTTAGACTAGATTATTCCCATTATCAAATTTGAGATTATAATCAAGTTTTAAATGAAAATAATGAGAGAAAATATTTTTTATGCACTTATTCACTTTTTAAATTTTCATCTTTCAAACAACATGAGTGTATTTTTGAGATAATAGTTTATTCTCTTGTTATTTATTAAATTTAAATATTTAAATAATAGATTATTTAATTTCTGATCAAATAAAAATATTAGATTAAAAATAAGTTTTATTTTTAAAGTTATGAATTTTCTAATTTTAAAGGATTTTTTTGAATTTATTTCAAATTTATTTTAATTAAAAACATTAAAAAAATGTTTTAAGTTCGTGCTAATGTGGCAGCTGATGTGGTAAATGCGCTTACATGTCGTCATGTGGCACATGTGTGCCCATAATTAGCATGCCTGGTTAGTGGTTAAGCACCCTGTTAAGGGCATAAGCTAACCGCATAAAACCCTATGGCCTTATATACACGTGATTTCACTTTGATTTTTTCCATGTTGGACTATTTTTTTGTTTTTATCTCCTTGTAGGTGACGTGGCACATTGTGAGGCGTTTGATTCATGGAGTGGATCATGGCCGTTCATCTTCACTTACTAGAGTGGGTATGTGGCACACTATGACTGGATGTCGATTCGACTGATAACTTGTAAGGAATTCTGGATGTTCATCATGAGAGTTATAACGATTAAAATTAACAGCGACAGGTGGACTCCCTTGGACGTGTGGCGACATCTTAGCATTCAATGAAGATCAAATGATAGACGTTACGTGATGCTTCTACTTCATGCGCAATGTGGCAAAATCTGAGCGCTCCATCTTTGATCAGATGGATGGGACATAACGGTGATGATTCGCATTGTGGCATTTTATTTAAACCATTGATCAAAGATCAATCGTCAAATCCAATAGCCTTGCCCAGTTTTGCCTATTTATGCTCTCCTTCTTCGACGATGTAAATTATTCTTGGGTGTTTCGATTAATGGATTCGTTTGCACATCTCAATCCTTGAATCTCTTGTTTTATTCCTCTTCTAGACTCATTTTTGTGTCTGAGGAGTGTTTGAAATAGAGATTTCGTTGAGAGAACAGGAAGAATTTGCCGCTTGAACTCTGGATCTTTGTTTTTTGAAATTCAAAATGAAAATCCTTAATCTGGTGATAAATTAGATCATTTCGAGCGCTATTTTGGGTTAGATTACATGTTTTCTTCCTAATCTTTTTTCCTATTGCATTAGATTTCCATTTTGAACAGTATATTAGTCAAATTTTACACATTTTTAGTGTTTTCTCTCTCTTCGTGATCGATTTTCCTACCTTAATTTCGCTCTTTGATTTCTCCACGAATAATGATCCAAATTGAGAAATTTTTTTATTCCGTTGATTTATCTTGGAGTCTTCTTTCCAAAAATACTAAAATCTCTAATTTGTAGCTCAGCTTTTCATCCAATTTCTAATTTCTCGAACTAAAATTTGATCCAGAATTTCAGAACCATCTTGAAAATTCCCCTAAATCTCAATGGATTTGACCCTTATTCAGTAGTGTATCAGTAAATTCATGGTTAAACCTTAAAATTGGTGACTTTTGAAATTTTATTTTTGAGATAAATTCATGTGTTTTTATTGACTGCGCGAATTGATCTCATCAAATGTCTAGATAGAGAGGTGAGAAGTGAGAGAGCATTATATGACATGTTTTAAAATATCAGACACGTGATCTTCAATAAAGAGAGTGTGGGGTTGTGGCAAAGTTTGATTACTCAATATAAATAGTGGGCCATGATGCCCACGTTTGGTGATGCATGGCAAGGCCAAAGAGCCTAATTCTTATATGTGGAAAAGGAAAAGCTATAATACTAGAACAAGGAGAGAGTACATGTGTTTGCTATAGGGAGGAGCGAGAGAGAGAGGCAATGCAATACTGCCATCCTCCCCCTCAAGCTGGAGTGCAAAGTTTGAATGGGCCACCATGTGCCAAGGGTGTCATTGGATGCTTTGAGCCCTTTAGGTGAGGGATGTGCCGCAATGTCCGAATTGGAGGAGCCTTCATGTGGAGTAGAAATATGATACCAGAGGTGATCCAATGTGTGAAATAGCAGCGATAATCAATCTCAATGTCTGTTTTGAGTACACTCATAAAATGTACTGGGTCATTTGCGATGAAGATGGCAGCATAGTTTGCCATAAAACATAGGCATAGGGACTTAGAAAATGAAAACCAACCTCAATATAAAGTGAATGTAACCATAGCATCTTAGAAGGAAACTCGTGTCATGACTTTTGAACTCAGCCTTAGTACTCATAAAGAAAGAACCCCCTCTTCCTAACTCTATCAAGTCGTTAGGGGCTGGTAATACGCATATTTAAAATAAATTCTTATCTTATTTAACTAATATCCAAGCTTATTTTATGTAATTATGATGCATGTTATCATAGTTTTATGAAATTTTTTCATTGGTATGCCATTTTACTAAAGCCCATATTTATGTATTATTTAGGTTAATTATGTGTTTTATTGATGATCTTTTCAAGGTTAAATAATTGGAAATAAACCACTTTCCTTGAGTTATTTTGACTTTAGTTGATATAAAAGAATTAATTACAAGAAGAGTGATTGAATAATATGAAGTAGAATTTTAAGGCATTATTTAACATTATTTTGAATTCACCCTATTTTCTTGTTTAGAATTTATATTTTTAAAGGGAGTTATTTTAATATAATAATATTAGAGATGAAGAAATTTGTGATCCAACGCGGCAAAATTTGAGTCAAGGAGTTATATAAAGAAAGATGTCATGAGATTTTTAGATTTTATGGAATTTTTACAGATTTATTTTGATTTTTCAGGCATTTTCTGATTTAAACAAGGCAAAAATTCAAGAGATCGTGGGATCGTGGCCCACTTAAATTGTGAAACCTCAGCTGTTGAATCAGCGAGGGCATCTATCGCCGACTTGTGGGGAAATTGATCTACCTCACCATGAGCTCGTCCGGACATCTCCTGCATGCGGTTAGTATCTTGAGTCGGTTTATGCGGGCTCCTCGCACTATCCATCTGGAGGGTGTCTATCAGCTCAAGCGTACCTTAAGAGAGCTCGGGGAAGGCCTCTTGTATCGGCGACAGGTCATCTACACATTGAGGCCTACTCGACTCGGGGTTCGCCAGTGACAAGGAGGATCGAAAGTCACATGGTGGCTATGCCACCTATGTTGGAGGTAACCTTGTCACATGGCGCTCTCGTAGCGACTCTATCGTGTCCCGCTCTAGTGCCGAAGCCGAGTATCGCGCCATGGCGGATACCAGCTGCGGAGATGCTGTGGCTACGCTCTTTTCTCACGGAGCTTGGCTTCCCGCCGAAGGTCCTATGCGGATGTACTGCGATAACATAGCTGCTACCTTCATCGCCAGTAATGCGACGTTTCATATGAGGACGAAGCATATTGAGATCGACTGCCACTTCATACGACAGTACGTTGTTAACGGTACCATCTGTACCCCACACGTTGCTTCCGCACATCAGTTGGCAGACATCTTTACTAAGGCCCTACCAGGCCCTGCATATGAGACCATCGGATCCAAGCTGGGCATGTTTGACCTCCACGCTCCAGCTTGAGGGGGAGTGTTAAAGCCTCTCCTATTGGGCTGAAGCCCATTCTCTCTCTCCTATCTCCTATCTCCTCTCTCCTCTCTCCTCTCTCCTCTATATATCTCTCTATATCGTGCATGTACTAGTCACATCAAACCCTAGCCGTCATATTGTTTTTTTGTCTTCTCCCTCTCTCTCACCTGTCGATTGTCTTCTTCCTCCTCTCTTACCTTGCAACAGACTTCATTGCAAACATCACACAAGAATGACGATGAATAAAAGTTCATTTCAATGAATATAAACAAAAGATGAAAGTGTGATTGGCTTGCAGGCCACATAATACCCATCACCTTAGGCATGTAATTAATCACATCTCATTCCTCAAGTCTATCTCTTCTAATACCAAGGGTGAATGATCCTATCTTGACCGCTCAATCACCTTTGAAGACTACATATTATGTATAATGTATGATGTTCATGAGACTTAGTGGCTAAGGATTCTTAACTCATAGTTGATGAAACGAATTGGTGCGATTGTTGAATGCACACCAATTCATGTCAAAACTAATACCAAACTCACCAATTTTATGAAATTATCACGAATTAAGAAGTAAAGAGGTGAATAAGGGTCGAATCCATGGAGAAATAAGGAAATTTTGAGAAATTTTTTGGAATTCAATCAAATCAGAAAATGAAATGTGATGAGAAATTAGGGAAATTGATATTTTTGGAAAGAAGACTCGAAGGTAAATCCACGGAATAAAGAATCACAAAATTTGGATCAAGATTCGCAGAGAAATCGTCGAGTGAATGAGATAGAAATTTCTGAAGTTTAAAATCATGAAAAATTGAAATTGACTAAAATTACGATTCAAAATTGAAAAATAAAGCTATAGGAAGGAAGATTAGAATGAAAATTGATTTCTAACCTAAGATTGTACTAGAATTGATCTAATTACTCACGGGATCAAAGGCTTTTCAAATGCTCGTTGATGTTCAAGAACCGATTTCTTCCTATTCTCCCAATGAAATCTCACTTTCAAGCACTCCGTGGATGCGAAATTGATCTAGAAGCGATTGGAAGTAAGAGATTCAATGGATTTGGTGTCTAGACAACTCAATTACTCGATGAACCCAATAATGAATTTAAAATGTCGAAGAATATTTCAATTTATAGGACAAATTGGGCATAACTGAGGCATGAAACGTTTGCTCTTTGATCAACGGCTCTGATGAAACACAGGAGTGCGAATCATTACGATTAAGTCCTGGCTGTTAGATCGTAGGTGAACCGTCGAGATTTTGTCACGTGATAACATGCAATCTTAACATGATAAAACATGATTATTAATGCAATTTAAGGCATAAAACATTACATTTATGTGCATGTTATCATACTTTGCATTTCTATCATTTCATGCAAATTTATGTTATAATCTCAAAATACACTAAATTAGGGTTAATTGTGATAAATTAAGGATAAATGATTTTATAACCTATCTTTACTTGAGATTATAAGTGGTTTTTAAAGTTAAATAATGAGAGAAATTATTTTTATAAACATTCATTAAAAATTTCTAAACTTAAAATCTTAAGGAAATGAGTGTATTTTTGAAATATAAATTAAATCTCTTGTTATTTAAATATTTTGAATTTTTAGAATGATAGATAATTAAATTTCAGATCAAATGAAAGAAATTTGGATTAATTTGGAGTTGTATTTTAAAAGATATGATTTTTACAATTTTAGGGATTTTTTCTAGATTTTTCCTGATTTTTATGATTTTATTTTCTATTTAAAAACGTTTAAAATAAATAAATAAAAAATGCAAAAAGCGCGCGGGTCCCACGCGGGTGCGACGTGGCACGCAAGGCCACGTGGCAGAGCCACGCGGACCCGCGCAGCGCTTACGTGGCGCATTATATCTATATTATTTATTTATTACATATATACATAAAATGGGTCTTCAGCCTTCCCTAGATGGGAAGGGTTATTAACCCTCTAAACCGTCGGGTCTTATAAACCCGACGGTTTTCTATAATTATTACCGTGTGGGACTAATCCACACGTTGTACTTACCTTTCAGGTGACGTGGACGCGCGCAGAGCGTTGGATTGGGCGGCGCACAGGATCTCGCGCGTCGATCGCGTGAGCACGGTCCACATATCAGAGATCAAAACACGTGCCAAATTAGAGGAGTTATAACGGCCAGATTAGAGGCCATGTGGCGACATCACACGCGCCGATCGCGTGGACCTATGGTGCACCGGAGATCAATCAAACACGTGCCTATTTAAAAGAGTTATAACGGTCCAGATTCGATCGCGCAGGGAGAATCACGGCCGTCCGATCGCGATCCAAAGGGCGTTATTTGAAGTGTTTTTTTAAAAGCGTTTAGTCAGATCAGATCTAGACCGTTGGATCGCGATCCAAGGGGCACAAATCAAGCGTTTTTATAACGCAAATCGCAAGGATAAATCTGGAGCGTCGATTTGAGATTTGACGATCGCGATATAAGCATAACTTTTCAATAATGAGGCGGTTTCATCTGGACCGTTGATCGAGCTTAACACACCGATCGGACGGCTCTCCCCATTTCGCCCTATTAATAGACGAGTTCTTCGTCGTTTGTACTCATTCTTGAGGGATTTGATCTAATCGACGCATCTAAACCCATTCTCTCTTGAATCTCTCTCTTGTAATCTCTTCTATACTCGAAATCGTGTCCACGGAGTGTTTATAAGAGAAATTTAGACGATCGTGCGAGGAGATTTTGTCTCTTGAACACCGATGTTCATGATTGAATTCGCGGAATGAATAGTTGTCGATCCGGCGATCAATTGGATCGATTTGATCGTTATCTCGGGTTAGAAAACAAGTTATTCCTCTTATCTATCGTCATGTATCATCAATTTTAGGTTTAGGATTTCAATTTAAGTTTAATTTCATTTCATTTCAATTTGTGTTCTTCGTGATTCCAAAAATTTCATCCCATTTCCATCTTTGATTTCTCCGTGATTACTAATCCAAATCGAGCGATTTTTTATTCCACGGATAGATCTTTGAGTTATCTTTCTAAAAAAACCATTTTCCCTAATTTCTCACCTCAATTCATTGTCCAATTTGACCAAATTCCAAAAGATATCTCGAAAATACCTAAATTCCCTGTGGATTCGACCCTTATTTACCATTATACCCTTCAATTCACTCTTAATTCCCCAAATTGGTAAGTTCGGATTAATTTTTGACACGAGACCGTGTGAAATCGACGACCTCGCGGTCTCGTCTCGTCATCACGTCGCATGCATTATAAGTAATGCATCAAACGCTCACCGTTTGATCTTTGATCGGACGCTCCAGATGCGTTTCGTCGGTTTTAATCTCAGTCGTTCTAACTCCTCAGATTAACGGCTGAGATTAATAATTATAAAAATTATTTTCCGACAAGTAAGAATGCATCACATACCCCTTGCCTTAAGTGATGATCAACAGTCGCATTTTAATTGGGCGATCAGATGCTCCACGCGTTGCCACATCACCGTGCAAATTAAAAAACAAAACAAAGTCCCATATGACAAAAATAAAAGAGAAATCACATGTATATAAGGTGTGTGTAATTAAGGAGTTAGAAAAAATCCTTAACAAGGTGTTTTCTCCTTAATTACACGTGCACACACGCACACACACACGTGCACTCGTACACGTGCGCACAAGTACATTGTGAGACACGTGGCGGTCTCATATGTCACCACGTGGCACGCTATTTTTTTACGCTCACGTCACATTATCTGCCACATCAGTACGTGAAAATAAAAATATTATTTAATGAATTTAAATTAAATAAATCAATTTTAAATTTAGAAAAATTTAACATGTATTTAGATAAACACTAAAAAAAATGATAACATGTATTATAATGGAATGTTTTATGCCTTAATTTGAATTAATAATCATATATTTTTCATGTTTATTTTTCATTTTATCAATAGTCAAAACATGATCATTTATTCATAAGATATTTGTGTTGTCTAAAGTCTAAGGACCATTTAGACAACCATAATATAAATCAACCAAATTGATAATTAGGTATAATATCATTCAAGAATTCATACGGATTAATGTGGTGAACTCTTTCTCCAAAAAGAACCCACTATTTATCCTTGGTGTCTCTAGAACGATAGTTATAGGTCAACTAAACTTATCATGTGAGTTAAATTAGATAATTTGTTTTATATTTTGATATATTTCTTGAATATCCCACTAATAGGAATATTTAGAACATATATTTAAGAACTAGTGATCATTGTATATGATCCTATCATATTTTATTTAGTCATTTCTTATGTTCATATATTTTATTATAAACATCACACACGAATAAAAGTGAATTAATTTCATTTTAATAAATTTAAATAAGATAAAAAAGTATAATTTGGCTTATTGGATACATCATATTCATCAGTTATAATGATCCAACACAAGAGTAATTGTGAGCAAAAATGGCTATATTGAGAAGCTATGTAAAAGGGTCTCTAAATACCATAGTGATAAATATTATGTGGTTAGTAAGACAATCACACTTTTATCCTTTTTAGATTTCATTAAAATGAAATTTTATTCAATTTCATGCTAGTGTGATGTTAACAATAAAGTCTATGACATAGGCAATGACTAAAGTTAATTATTATAAGATCGTAATATGGGGATTACTAGTCTTTAAACATATATTTTAAATATTCCTTTTCATAAGATATTGGAGAAGGATATCAAATTATCTAAAAAAAATAAAACTATTTAATCCGACTCATATGATGAGCATGGTTCATCATATGACAATCGGTACGAAGACACCAAGGATAGATAATAGGTGCTCTTTGGAGAAGAGTTCATTCGTATGAATATCTAAATGGTAGTATACCTAACTATCAATCAAATCGATGCATGTTATAGTTGTGTATGTGGTCCTTCAACTTGAGACACCAAAGAGATCCTGTCGATATATGATTATATTTTAACTATGACTTACGAATCCCTAGCCACAAGATCTAAAAAATTTCATAGATAAGATATAACATGAAGTCCTCGAAGGTAATTGAGTGGTCAAGATGAGATTGTTTGCCCTCGGTATAAGAAGAGATTGACTTAAGGAATGAGATATGATTAAATCCTTGGCCAAGGTAGTAGAAGTATCAAAAAAGATGCTCTTAATGATTTCTTACTTGCATAAGTACTAAATTGAGTGACTGATAACATGCATTTATAACTTGAATTCTTATCCTAATTAACTCATATTCATGCTTATTTTATGTGAATATGATGCATGTTATCATACTTTTTAGGAATTTTCTCCATTGGTGTCATTTCACTAAAGTTGATATTTATGCATAAATTAGGGATAATTCCATGTTTAATAGATGATTAATCTTTTGTTAAGTTTAATAGAAGTTAATCTCTGTTATTAAATAATTTTTGACTTTAGTAAATGTTTAGAAAGATAATTTCAGGATCAATTTATGATTTACAATGTTTAATGAGAAATGATTTAAGTAAATTATAAGTCATCTTGATTTCTTCTTTCTAAATATATTTTAAATGACATGATATTAAAAAGAAAAGAATTTGTGATCCAATGGAGAAAATTTGGATTAAAAAGGAGTTGTATATTTAAAGTTATGAATTTATGAAGTTTATACCTTTTTCTGATTTTTATTTGATTTTTTTATGAATTTTTCCTATTTTAAAATCGCGAAAAAAGGGGTTTTTACCTGCAGGTGCTGACGTGGAGAGTGCGCGGGACCGCCTCGGGGTGCGACGCGGCACTGAGGCCACATGGCAGAGCCCGGGTGGCCCGCACGAGGCGCAAGCGGCGCTGACGCGTGGCAGGAGGCCACGCGGACGCCGTGTGGGGCGCCACGTGTGGCTGGATTTAAAGGGAGATATGACAATATTGACAGGGGAATCCGTCCCCCTATTTAACCACAAAAATCTCCCGATATTTCTTCCGTGTGGGACTATGTTCCCACACGGTTTTACCTTGCAGGCGACGTGGACGTGTGGCGAGCGTCGGATCCAAGCTCAAACCGGTGATCGCGTGGACCCGAGTCCACGCGATCCTTCATCAAAACACGTGCTTAAAAAAAGAGTTTAAGTAATATGCTAGATGGGCGACACGTGGCAGAGCGAGGGAGCATGGATCTTCATCGGACGGCTGCAATTTTTCCTCGCAAGTGGAAGCATCATGCGATCGTCCGATCATCATCGGACGGCCGCAACCTTTCGCGATCGGAGGTACTACGCGATCATCCAATTTTCATCGGATGGCCGCGATCGTTCGCGACCTTGGCGACTCACGTGGAGCCATCACGATCGGTGGATCGCCATCGGACGGTGCAAACAAGTCGTGGAAGAACTCCACGATCGCGGTCTGATCGAACCGCGATCGAGCCGCGATCGCACATCATTCATCGCGGAATCAATCCACGATTGTCAGACGACATTTTCTAGAGAATCTGGAGCACGATCGACGCCCGATCGTGGCTCGATCGTGGTGCGATTGTGGTCGATCGTGGCGAAAATCGTGGCCTCCTTTGAGGCTAATTTGAAGCAAAATCGTGGCTAATTCGTAGCCAATCTCGAAGCTACGACCTCGCCCCAAGGAATCGCTCCCACGACCCCTGAAAACCGCCTCCACGATCGCCTCTATCGTCCACGATTTCGGGCCAATTTTTCTCTTTAAAACCAATGTAATCCCCTCCTTTGTTCTTTAACTTTTGATCGACTCGTGAAGAAATTAAGCGAGTTTCGAGGAAGGTCTTAAGTTCTCGTGATCCTCTGCTTCCAAGTGTATAGAGACGCATCCATTGAAGCATGATAATCACGATTTCATCTCTTGATTTCATCGAATTTTTCCCTTGAATTCCGAACGTCCACGAGGAAGAATCCGAGCAAATTCACTTCAATCCACGAGAATTGAGGCCCCATTCTTACGGCAATCAGGTTAGTAGTGAGATTCGATCGATTATCAAGAGGTAATTTGTATCTTTATTAGGTTTAGATCTTAAATTTCGCAAAGTAGTTCATAGTGTTCTTCATTTTTCCTAATTTTTAGTCCAAAAAGTCACTGATTTTGAAAATATGATATCTCTTTGATTATAATTCCAAATCATTTTATTTTTGTTTTATTGGATTCCTCTTTTCATCAGCTTTCCGTGGATAGCAAATTCATCGAATTCCGAGTTCATTTGACCCTTCAATTTGGCGTTTGACCGAGGACTGTTCATCCTTCATCAGAAGTCAAACGTTGACTTTCGGGGTCAATTACTTTCAATTTACAAATCAGAATTCGATCATTTTAGTCTCTGGTTCTTAGATTTCCATTGACATATAAATTTCAAGATTTGGATTTCATTTGGCTGGTCAATTTGAAGATTTCCTCTGAGGTGTTCATTTTGGGGATTTTTCGATATTTGATTTTCAATAATTCATAGTAAATCCAATTCTTATCCAAAAATTACGAATTATATACCAATAAATTCCATTTTCTCTCTACTTTCCAAATATATAATTTTCGTAATCTTCTGACTCTGTTTGATTCTCTGATTTTACAGTACACCTATTGGTTGTCAAAGTCAACACTTTGACTTTGACTTTTGACTTCTCTCTGTCAAATCCGAGATTTCAATTCTTAAAACTTCTTATTAGGTCTATTTATATCATTTCCACTCATTACATCTTATTTTTATTTCTTTAAAACCCCTTTTAAACCTAAGTTTGACCAAGTCAACTCTACAATTAAAGTCAACCCTGCTCTCTGTGGATCGACCCGATACTTACACATTACTTGATTTTATATCTTATCTTTGTGAGTTCGGTTTTATAAATTTTTTTCACCATCGTCTTTGTGTTTTAACGACGCACGAAAACGACACGTCAGTGACCAATTAGGGTTTCACAATAAAATATATCCCATGACATTGATGAGTTTCACATGAATTAAGGATTATACATACACGGTAATTGATGAGGGCAAGGTTTCATATAGGAGTTCTAATATACTTTATATCTCCTCGAGCATATGGTGTAGCTTGGCACCCACCATGCTGATGACTTAACCTATCAATTGAGTTAAATCGATCCTTAGTCAATTAATCTATATGTTAATATAATTAATTGATAAGAAAGATCAATAATTATTATTGGGTCGAAAAAATCATTCATTGGCAAGATATATCAATCTAAAGGGTCACACATATAAGATCAATGAGCATTGGTGGATATATACATAAATATAAGGGTTTTTGTGAGGAGCTCACATTCTTAAAGTCTACAAGTATAGAAATTTGTAGACTTTGAAACAAGGGTCTCTCTCTCTTCCTCACCCTCTCCTGTACGTCCTCCACACTTTTCTCCATCACGCTTAGAGAGAGATGAGAGAAGAGAGAAGAGAGGAGAGAGGAGAGAGGTTAGAGGAGAGAGGAGATAGGAGAGAGGTTAGAGGATAGAGAAAGTAATTTTTTTTTTTTAGTTTTAAGTATGCGCAAGTTGACCGATGCGGGGTGACTGGAGCAGATTGACGAGAGCATTGACATGCGTAATTTGAGGAGAGAGAAATGAAATCATTAGTTCAAATTCATCAAAATTAAAAGCTTGATATCCGATGATCCTAATGGATTTAGGGATTAAAATTTTTATGGGCATGATTGTCATTTCAAGTTTTCTATGAATCTGATAGGGCTGCCCATGTGAGCCTACTTGAAACTCTCTCCAGTCTTGTCTTCTTCTTATGATGACAAGTGTTCCAAAAAAGATCCAATCATCTGATGATTGTGTGGATACCACTAGAGGATGAATACTTGAACGACTTCAAGAAGTCCTTTAGATGATCTTTGTAAGTATGAATTTTATTTCATACTATATGATAGGATCATTTAAAATAGATGATGAGATCATCTATTCTTGGTGCTTCAACTTTCTTAAATGTTTGATTCAATATCTTCCCTTGAGTTTGATGTCTTGATAAAAAAATTGGAGAGCTTGTCAAGCCTAAGATCCCAACACATAGTCCCATAGTCAAAAGGGGGAGAGATGATGGAATATAGTCATTGAAAGGATAAGTCAAGTGGTGACCTTTATCTAGTTGACAAGACTCTCACACAAACTTAGAAAGGGATAACCAAGGTAAAGATTTCTGAAATTTAACACAATAGGGGTGACCATGCATGTGATGCCACGCAAGAGAAGAAGGAATGGAACTAGCATAAAGATAAAAAAGGTTGGTTGATAAAGTGTTTGGGTTTACCTTATAGATTGCATGAACATTTTCATGCCCCAAACCAATCCTTTGCTTGATATACAACTCTTGGAAAACACAATTTAAGGGGGAAAATGACCATAAAATTAAGGATAAGGGCGATGCCACTGATGGATAACAATAAAGAGAGAAATCTACATTCGTTTAGTACATCATGAGAAAGAAGGGGAGGAGTAAGGTTAGTCTATCCATGACCTTATAGATTGCATAAGCATTTTCATACCCCAAACCCATCCTCTTCTTGAAATGCAAATCCTAGAAAAACACAATTGAAGGGGAAAAAGGACTACACAATTAAGGATAAGGGTAATGCCATTGATGGATAACAACAAAGAGAGAAATCTACATTCATTTAAGACATCAGGAAAGAGAAGAGTAGGAGTAGGGTTACTTTATCCATGGCCTTTAATAGGGTATTGATAAACATGAATTATTAGTTACATCCATGTATTAAAAAATATATAAATATTTTGGCATAAATTACTAGTTATTTAATATAATTATATGTTGGATGATATCGTCCATCCCATTATGGGAAGATTTGGGGCATCCCCTAAAGGAACTCTCTTCTTCTAGACCCTTCTTTTACCTCTATAGAAACAAGTGCAAATGAAATTGCTCTCCCTTCTAGACCCCTCTATACCTCCCTCTTGCTCCTATAGATAGAATTGGGGTGGGGAAATCACCCTCCCTATTGATCTTGCCAATAAAATGATAAAATTTGGGACAGGAAATCACCCCTTGCTGTTGCTGATAGAATCACAGGAGGGAAATGCCCCCTACACCCCCTCATTTGGCTCCTACCGACAACATCATGGGAGGGAGATAACCACCTTCTGCCTCATGCCTCCTTATATTGGCCTCCCTTGCCGACCTCCCTTCTGCTTGGTTGACATGTGCATGGTCTCTACCTTGCATTTTCTTGGCCCTTGCTAGTTACTCGCTTTTGGGCCACTTCTACTTGGCCACTTGCTCTTGCCCCCACCTCTACTTGACTACTTACTTTCAATCTGCTTTGCCAAGCAAACCCATGCATCAATAGCCTCACCAGCCCTTTCAACAATCCCCTCGAAAAGGGGGAGACTCATCTACATGTTTTAGTGTCATTTCGCCACATCTTCTTTGCACCCCTTGCTGTTAGTGTCATGTCATCTTCTCAATCTCTTATTAAGTTTATCTAAAGTGCTACACATGGTACCTTCCAACTTGAGTGGGACTATCAAAGGATATTTTCTGGCCCATTATGAACAACCCTTTAAGGGCCTCCCCTTCTAGAACTCTCTTCTTCTAGATCCTTATTTCTCCTTTAGACAACCAAATGTAATCTCTCGTCGTTGGGAGGAAATGCAAGGCAATAAAATGTAATATGTTTAGGTTTTCCCCTACTTTTCAACAATAGACATCTCTTTATTAATTTTTTTTAACAAAGAACATAGATTTACCACTTATTCTATCAAGCATTATTGTCTGTGTAGTGATATTTTTTATACTAATCCTACTCATCTCTTTGAAGTTGTGTGAATGAAATCACTTATTTTCTTAGAGATTATTTGAATGCACTAGTTTTGGTGAATTTAGAAGAGAGATTGCAGTTGAAGAAATGAGAAGAGAGATTGCAGATTGCAGTTGAAGAAAGGGGTTAAGGAGGCCTCATCTATTGTGAAAGGGTAAAAACTTAGAGGGAAGAAGAAAATAAAAGATGAAATGCCACTATATATATAGGAGAAGATAATAAAAGAAGATATTTTTCTTGTGTGGGAATAAGGCCCTAATGGGCTGAACTGTTTGCCCATAATCTTACAGATAACATTGAACCAAAGATAAGGGGCACTCCTATTTCCGCTTCGAGAGGTGGGTCATGCCAAGAAGATGATGGCGCTTATGTTTAGTGACACCAATTCATTAAGGTGCATAAGGAAGTGATGTTTGATGACTAATTTTAGGGAAAGTATATTTGTGTAAATTTTGGAGACGTAGGGATAACATTAACAAAGACAACACAATATGGAAGAAAAAAAAAAGAGGTAGTATGAGAAAGTCCCAAAACATCACAATGAACTAGATCAAAGGATTTTAGGATTTAAAATAAAATCAAGTGATTTGAAGGGAAAATGAGGTTTCTCACCTGATGGACATGAGTCACCCTCAAAATGGAAAATAAAATCCATGAAAGGCCATGATGAAGTTGGGAAATTATAGGCTTTCCAAGACTTTTGTGACCAAGGAGCCTATCTTATTGAATAGAGAGATGAGTCTCATAGGTAGATTTTTTGGAACAATGTCAGACTAGTCATCTTCCCCATGTTGTACATATTCTCATGGCCAAAACTAATCCTCTTCCCCATCCTCAAATCTTGAAATATTTGGTAGCAGCAAAGAATTGAATATAGAAAAATAAAGCACAAGTGAACACTAATAGAAAGGATTTTACTATGAACTTTAGGAAATTAAATGAAATAAAAAAGGAGGTAAGGAAATAGCTGATTAGCCATGCCTTTGCCATGATATGACATGTATGGCCATGCATAATGAAGATGCAGGGGGGGGGGGGTATAAAGATGAGATGAAAAAGGTAACATGATATAAATTCTTGATGTGGAAGTCAATGCTCTTGAGCCAATAATCCAAGTAGGACTAGAGGTGAGTAGAAATCTATTTCCTTCGGTCAAAGTGGAATCATCAGTTGTGGAGATCAAATAAGACATTGTGTTCTTCAAATCTCATCCAAGTATGGTATTCTTTTGCATGCATTGTGATAATAATGAACAAGATGGTGAAGTAGACTCAACCATAGTCGAATGGGCACTCTTATTAAAGAATCATAAGTTGTCCGACTACTGTCTTAATAATTGTTCATGGTTTCGACAATACTTGTGCAAAGGATAAAGAACTGTCAATAGCAAGGCCAACCTTCTCTCTTCGTCTATGTCCAAAACAAGAAACCTGCAAAGATTATGCAAATTTGGATGAAAACATTTGTTTTTAATCATTTTTGGGTTCCTCTGATTCCTTTGAATTTTGTTTCACCCAAATTAGAATCATAGTGGGCAAGAAGGGAGAAATATTGCCTCTTAAGGGGGGGCTTAATGGGCAGCAACTTCTACTAGCATCCTTTGTGAATACTATCATAATTTTCAATCGAAATCCTTATAATGAACTACAAATACTATGAAATGTGAGCTTTTGAGACGAGTCATCCATTGAATCATGTATTCAAGGATCTCGGCAAATCTTTGAATCTCTTGACCTTGGCGGACGATGATAAGCAAGACAAGGTTTGCTAGATAAAATTGGCTCCATTGATTCCCATCAAATTTTGGTATGTAAATCAAATGTAAAAAGGTCAGTTCATCTTGGTCCTTAAAATTAATGGAATTTGCAAGTGGATCTTTTAGTGAGGTGACTTAGAGAGAGAGAGAGAGAGAGACCGATCTGTATCGTCCTTTTAGACACAAAATATCGACGATCTCGATATTGACAATTCAATACTGCAGGGCAGAACAATATCATCTCCCTTCCGAATGCGGATTCCGGTCCGTCCCGGAGAGAGTCCGTTCCTTCCACTTTGCCGTTTCAAAGGCCAGAGAACCGGAAATAGAAGATTCAAGGAGGGTCGGTAAATAATCTGCAATGGCGGTCTCGATCCCTTCAGATCTGATCCGCAAAATTCAAGCAAAGCTGCGCGACGGTGCGGGGTTGCCGAACTACGATCCCGCGGATCCCGCGCTTCGCTTTTTTCCTTCTTCCGAAGAAACGGATTGGGCGATTGAAACTGCCACGTTTCCTTGCCCTGATGTCATCTCATTCAACTCTACTGATGCGTACCGGACACTTCTGAAATCCCTGCATCTTGATGGCTCCGTGAGTTATTTCATTGATCATCATTTACAATGTAATTTCTGTTAAATTGTTGTTTCAAGTTCTTTTGGGTTCTATTTTGTCCCATCAGAATCAACGGGTCTGGATTTTCCCCCCTAAGAAATGATTTCGAGATAGTTAGCTATTGCTAGTTTTTTTATCCTAAGGCATGGGATGATGGCTTTCAATTTACCAATTATAAGATTATTAAGGGACTTTGTGCTTGATAAATGATGAATACAGAAAATGGAAAGAAATTCTCGAACTATGGTTTCGGTTCTTTTACCTGGATCATGTTTTTGTTTGATTTTTCTGATTTGGCGGCCTATCACCTTTCTGATGGGGATCATGAATCGTGATAAACATGCTAAAATTTCACGAATGGCCTTAGATACTGAAAAAGATCTTCTATAATCACTTTGAGTTAATTTTTCTTTCTTTTAGGAAATTGTCTCAATGAATTCCCAATCAAAAGACTCGAGAAAAGATCACAGTGAGGGTGACGGCATGATCTTACATGATTATCTAAACATACAGATAGGGCGCCAGATTGAAGGAGAGAGAGATCAAAAGATCAGTTCAGTCGCCGAACCAGCTCAAAGTACTTATACTTTGAACTTATCAGGCATTGACCTGGAGGACTACTTCTCTGATGCAAAAAAGGAGACTAATATTTCATTTGATGGGAATGCTTCAGAATCAGAAAGTTTTGACTTCTTTGTGAAATCCGAGCCAACTAAGCCAAGTGACAAAGACAACTCTGTTTCTGCTTGGGATGTTGAGTTTCCATCCACCGATCCTTATCCATGGGATCCTTTTCAGGAGAAATCTGTTGAAAAGCAGGAAGATTCTGGCAAGCTTCATCCCACGAGTGAGGCGTGGGACCTGGATGATCTCTGGCCCACAAGCAGTTCAACTGTACCTGTCAATCCTTCAAAGTTTCAAGAAGATGATGATCTTTATGACGACTGGCAAGATTTTACTGGATCAAAAAATGCAGATTTCACATCAAATATTTCGCCAGATTCTGGTTCAGGAACTTTATTGCCTAAAGAGAGCAATGACTTTGAGGACATTGACTTTGGCAGTTTTGTTCAGTACAGCGAAAGCTCAACTCAACAGAACAATGTATTTCAGCCACACGATTTACTCTTCGATGGGTAAGACAGAATGAGTGATATTATTTGTCTAATAATTTGTCATCAGTATCAATCACTTATGATCCATTTATCTTGATCTGTATGTAGAATGAATGGCTGGGATGAGATGAAGGTGGCGCCGTCAAAGGATTCAACGGGCACTGTAGACAATCTCTTGTCTACAATGAATGATCTTTCCTTCATCTAGAGGACTGTCTCTCCATCCCTGGGAAATCTCAGCCAGTGGATCAACCTTAGTAATGTTAGATCAGATTTAGGCAGTCCAGAAATTAATTTTTTCTCATTTTTTTCTGTCATGGGAATATGATATAATTTTTCATCATGAAGAATCATCCAAAGGCAATTTTTGTGATTTGCAACTTCAAACAGTTGAATGAATAGATTATTCCTACAGGGAATGAATCTCGCTCTCTTATTCTGCATCACCCGTTGACTAACACAAAAAGTCAGTGCATTAAGGTACCGATCCTCTTCAAGCAGTGGTCTCCATCTTCTTCAAGTCAATGAAGCTCTCTTTCAAGACGCTCGACAAGCTTTTGCAGAACTGTTGTCCAGTCTAACTGGTGAGTTAACTTTCTGTCAAACATAATTGGATCGGTGATTTACTTGCCTCCTTGTAGATTTTTATCTCTCCTGCTGATCTCGAGAGCTCAATCATGCAGTGTGTTGGAGTCACCTCAATCACCTGCCCATATGCCACTTGAGAAGATCACTTTGTAGCAAGATAGGAAATGGACACTGACCTCGGCTGAAACCATGATGTGGGAGATGGAGCTCGTCAGCTCTTTAGGTGATTGAAGATTCACCTGCACACAGCAGTCAGTCTATCTCTCTACTTCTATTGCTCTATTTTCTGTTTCTGCATTTATCTCACTCTTGATTTTTCTATCCCTCTCTTGCTCCTCCATTTTCTCTGTATATATGCATAGCAATCCTCACTCTTTGTCCCTAGTTATCTCTTTTCATCTTTCTCCTTGCATGTCCATCTCACTTTTCTCTCTCTAGGTTTCTTGATACAGGGAGTGGTACCTTGGAGCCATTCATTCTCTCAATGGAGAGGCTGGCATCCTTGGCGGCCTCCTGGATCTTTTCAATTGTCTCGCTTATTGGATGTCTGGAGCAGAGCTTTGTCTTCTGTGGCTCATACATATTGTCAGGTGAGAGGGGTATAGAGATAGATAACTTAATAGATAGATAGATAGATAGATACTGAGTGAGAGGGGGCAGCACCTGGTCTTCGAACAGCCCAGAGAGGTCGAGGTCATTGGACATGGCAATCAGCTGGAAAGCATTGATGAAGTTCGTTGACTTGTTATTTTTCACTTCTATCAGTTTCCCCTGCAATGATTATACGTTAGTGGTCATGACATCATGAAAAACAATGGTCATACTTGGAAATCAATGGTTATAGATTTTGACAGATGATTTCAGCCGTACCACGGTGTCTTCCTTGGCAGTTGGCAGATCGTTCCTGATTCCTGTTGTCGGCTCATATCCCACCCTGAACCACTCGTTCTCAAGAATCTCTGACATCTTTGCTCTCTGCTCCACAAAAATGCTTACTTCATAGAGAGAGATGCAATTGATGTATGGAAGGAAAGATTGGTCATTTAGTGGAGAAACATAAAACTGATTGGTCATTTTAAGGAAAGACCTCTTCTCAGACTGGTGATTGTATAAGCCTTTTTTTTTCCTATGAAGTTGCTCACAGGAAATATATTGGGCTACCCCTCTCTATATTGAACCGCTCATTGGACATATACTCCAATTTATTTGACAACCACATGATTCAGATCTAGATCTCATCCCATGTGTGCATCTTTCTTCTCCAATTTACTGCCATGCCCAGAGACATTTTTGAGCTTCCTATGATCGATTACTGATGACAGGAATACATGAATTTCTGCCACAGGGGACTAAGTCACAAGTGCTGAATGAAAGACACCGAACATCTGCTTCAAGCTGTTTACTCTAAGAATTTTACTCTGGCTCATCACAAAACACTTGATCTCAACAATAATTCTACAGAGGCAGCTGACGAGAATGTGTTTACAAAATGCCTTTGATGATGTCGTTGTCTCATGGATGCTTAAGAGTATTGACCTATCCATCAGTGGACATGTTTGTGTCATCATCATCATCATCTAGACAATAGATATGACGCACCTTAAAGAGCATAACTATTGCATCGGAAATTCAGGAAACAAAACTGTTCAAGATGCAAATGGGTCAAGCAATTCAAGAGCTCAACACTGAACTTTGCTGGCGGACAAAGAATGGCAGGGTGAGAGGAGAGTCAGAAGTCACATGACAACCTATGGTTTGAATCTTAACAATAGCTTGATACCCTCAAAATCAGTCTCATATGAAGTTGGGTTATTGCACCTATCTTGTGGGAAACCCATTAGATAACATGGTAAAAGTAAAACATTGCTTGATTAAGTCTATACGGCATCGTGAGCAATCTTTTCACTCATCTCGAGCTAATCTTCCACTATGCTTGTGACATTGCATTCATGGACTAATTTCAACATTTTACTCTCATTTTTTAGAGCAACTTGCAGATGTCTTTCCAACAAATCTTTGAAAGAATCTTCTAACTTGATAATAGGTTGAAAATTTTAACTTCAACCTTCCATCGAGAGAAAAGATGTTGCCAATCAGTAGAGCATTGTATTAAATTGGTTATAGAAAGAGATAACATGCCTCTCTATATAGAGAAGAAGGGAAGAGAAAAAAAAAAGGCATGCCCTATGTTGGACTAGGCCCCTTCATAGGCCGACCTTAATGGGCTACACTCTAACAGGCCTAGTGGCTCTTTCTAACACTCCCCCTTAAGCTGGAGCATAGACATGTGCAGCTTGCTAAAGAGAGTATCACAAGAGGCCAATGAGATGACCATGATAAGGTGCCAAGAAGGCGCCAACACCAGCATGCATAGGTGCTAGTAGGAGCGCCCACAGGCTCTATAAGGGGCCACAAATGTGCTAAGAAGGGTGCCAAGAAGGGGCCACAAATGTGATGGCAAGGGTGAATGGAGGTGTTTTCAAGAGCACCTTGAGGCACAGGCAAGGACGTTTCGAGGCATAGGCATGGGCATAGGTGCATAAAGGAGCTGATAGGGGTGCCCGAAGGTGCATACAAGGTGACGGTATGGTAGCCAATTAGTAGATGAATTCCTCACCAAAGAGACATGGTAGTCTCTCCCTCTCTCTGGCGATGATGGATGATGATGATAATGATGATAGGTCATCAAACAAAATCTAACAAGAGGCACAGGTTGGTGTGTACAATTGGGTTGGTGACAATAGCTTCCTCTCCTTGGGGGTTTTGCAGTGGAGGCAAGCAATAGGAGGGCAAATCCTTCCCATATTTTCAATTGAGCATGAGTAATGTCAATGGAGGTAGCCAGTTAGGGGGGAGACTTCCCTCCCCTAGATGTCATGCACAAGCCCCAATTGGACTAGTAACGATGGTGGACACGGCAGAAGGACGAGGCAACAGTTGCACGATGGCAGCGGTCATATGAGAGCAAACCAACAATGGGAACATAACAGAAGGGTGGAGGCAACACGATGGCGACAACAGCAAAACAACAAGGCAGTGGTGGCAAAAATATTATTAGGCTAAGGATTGATTCCATGGCTTTGATACCATGTTAACAAGCAAAACCTTGTAAAACCTTGTATTCGATTGAATTGTTAACAAGTAAAACCTTATATGTATACTTCCTTTAAGGGGAGTATGTGCCTTTGCATATAGACCCCTTAAAGGGCCCAATGTAAGACTAGACCCCTTAAAGGGCCGGCCCTAGTGGGCTATATTTTAAAATGCCTAGTGGCTCATTCTAATACATGTTATTGGACCTATTTGATTTATCTCATCTTCTTGAATGTATTTGTTCATGACCATATATACAAGGTCTCCCTTTTCTTTTTCCTAGTTATGCTCATTTTCATTCTTTCTCCATGCTCATTTTGAGAGATAAAGAAATAGGTCAATTTATAAATAAGAGTGGAAAAGAAGGGTGAATTTGTGTAAATAGAAAGAGATTTGGAGGTAAATGTATTCCATATAATTGATAGAGATAAAGTTAGATATATATATCATTATATAAAAACATCAGATTTTTAATGGATGAAAAGAGGAATTTGCGTTTTACCCTTTCGGCATCGGCTCCTAGCAACCTGGATATCAGCTTTCTCTGGCTCAGGCAGAACCATTCCGGGGAATTGATACTCCGCCTGTTATCTGCGGAAAAACTTCGCATCGGTCAAGTCTTCTCTCTCTCTCAAAACGTGCAGCTGGAGGAAAAGGATGCATTTCGATAGGACTCACGGTGTTCCGGTCTTCAGATAGAAGTGCACCGGCGAGGAGCTCGAAGAGAATAACGCACGACCAGATATCCCGCCGCCGCTCCCTCATACTTCTTCTGAACGATCACCTGCGAGATCACCTCTGATCATCTCTCTCAGCGATCACGCTCCCTCGAGATCATCTCTCACCTGCCGTCAAAAAGGAGAAGCCTCTCTCTGCGAGACCGTACCTCCGGTGCCACGTAGCTCGGCGATCCACCGCGGTCGCATCTCACCTACCTGTGGTTACCAACTTCATTTGAATCGAACTGATCGAAGTCGCATTTAGTGGACTTTCTTGGTTCGATATCTCACTACCTTCGGCAGAGCGCTCAGGCCGAAATCAGAAACTTTGAGGTTTCCCTTGTTGTCGATGAGCAGGTTTTTCCGGCTGTTCTTGAGAGATGAGTGAGGGGTCCTAGTGAGATAGAGAGAGAGAGGAAGGGAAGAGAGGAGGAGAGAGACTTTGAGGTCCCTGTGGTAGATGCCCTTGGAGTGGCAGTAGGCGCAAGCTTCTATTAGCTGCTGGAGTATTTCCGGGCCTCTTTCTCGCACATTACGCTGAGATAGGACTAGAGAGAGTGAGAATGTGGAGAGAGAAGAAACTTCAGTCTGATAAGTGCCCACCATTTTCTCAGAAAGCTGGCCCCCGAAACGTATTCCATGACGATATATATTTTACTCTTCGTCAATTACACCTTCTCAAATCACGATTTTCTTAGAGAGATAAGGATAGATAAAGATAGATGGAGAGAGAGAGAGGAGAGGGGTACGAAACCTCGTGTATCCGGACGATGTTGGGATGGTTCAACAGCTTCATGGCGCTGATCTCTCTCTTGACCTGAGGATATCAAAATCTGGTCAACATCTCTGCTCTCTCACTCTCTCTCTCTCTCTCTCTCTCACCCTGTTGGCTACTACCTGGTGAATTAATCTGCTCTCTGCAACCATCTGCCTGTGAGAATCTTGAGTAGCCGTCTTCCCGTTCTCCAGGTCCACCGCTATCTTTACCTTCGCGAAGGTCCCTTCGCCGACCGTTCTTCCATCTGATATCTCCCAGCGAACTCCAAACCCCATTGATTCTTCACCCTTGCCCAGAGCTCTCTTCTCCTTCGCGACTCAATTTCTTTTCGGAATTTCTGATGCTCTTCGGCTCATGAGAGAGGAGAGAGCACTCCACAAGATTATACAGATTGATCGGTTGCTCTGGGTAGTGGGTGGCAACGTGATTTGAACGGAAGGTGACACTATGCTCTATCTCTCTCCATGAATCTATCACTAATCTTTCTCTCTCCAGGTCTCTACCTCTCTCCGTCGCTCTCATGAAAAGGAGAAGCCTACCGCTACTTCCTAGTGGCCGTGCCTCGCGGAATGAATATAGAGGCCGCTGCGCAGGAATCTCACTAATTCTGAACTGATGTCTGAATTGATGGGAGAAAAGAGCGAAAATACGACGAGCGCAAGGAGGGTTTGAAAATCTGCCAAAAGGCCACCGTCACTATTCTGAGAGATATCCCTATATGGTTGGATAGGATCAAATCTGCCTCAGAAAAGCCACTGTAAAATAGGAAGGCTCAACGTTAATGGTATCTCAAATTATAATTGAATTTTGAAGATCTTGAATGACTAGTTCAATGAATTTACAATGCAAAATCTTTACCTCGAGATTCATGAGTGATATGCGAGAATTCAGACAGTATAGAATTATTCTTTTCGATCCAACTAATAGAAGCATTTACCTGTCAAACGAATCCATCATCTATATTATTCATAGATAGTATGCACTTCATCTTTAAAATCTGCACTTTTTGTTCGCATCTTCAAATTATCAATATCTGACATCAATATCACAAATTATCTTGATACTTAGATATATTTATCCCTTTATAATTATATTAAAGACTTATAAATTATAACCAAGATCTACTTTCCTAATTGAGAGAACACAATCAAGATAGAAACAAGAAACCATCAATTGAAGAGGTGGTAGAATACGAGATTAATTTTTCATTCCTAAGGCCACCTAAGAGGCTTCCCAATAAAGTATTTACACAAAGCAAGGGCAATAGTTATATCAGTTTATAATCACCAATCTATTTAAAACTTGTCGACGGTTTAGCTCTCAAGGAGACATGAAGTAGAATGTACACCGCATCCTAAATTGACTTATCAAGACACTGAGGATGATTAGTGTTCTAATCTAGTGTTTCTCTCTCTATCATTAAACACTGACTAGATTATAAAAGTGGATCAAGAATATTGTTCCTCTGTAGTTTACAATTAATTTTATGATTTTCAATCCAATGATCTAGAGTTATTGCAGAGATCATAAGTCATATGTATAGGATGTAGAGACACGCATGTCAAAATAGAGAAGACTTAAGAGAGTGGAAAGAGCAGGGGATGGTCTTAGGGGGTTTGATAAGAGGCCCAGAGGTTGATAGGCTTAGATGCATAGGTGGTGGATAGACTGGCACAATGGACTCAAGGATCTCATTGGAGGCAGACCTAGTGAGCCACTCTGAGGTCTACTAACTGCCCATTTTGATCTTTTGTCTAATGGATAGAACATCACATAAAAATTTCAATTATCCTACTATGCAAAAGAAATTGGATTACCATTAGGAGATGCTACTTATATCTAGAAAGTAACGTGTAAATAGGGAAAGACATAAGAAGCACAAAATGGTGGTTCTAGAAGATGGAGGGACGTCAATGGTGGAGATGGAAGGTATTGGATGGCCTCAATGGTGAAAAAAAATAGAAGAGTGGTAGTGAGGTTTAACGATGAAATGGATTTGTGGCAATAGCCCTCTTGAATTATATTTCTATTGGTGGAAACATGGAGGAACTTGAGTTCCTAGGCAGATTTATAATTCTGCTTTAAATAATTTTTAGTAACTTTGTCATCATTGACTATCGTGACAACATGGAGGAACTATCATGTACATATAAACTTCATCCATACAAGACTCATGGATGACTTAGTACATAGTCAACTGTCAAACCCTAAAAAATTACTAAAGTTAATACTAATATGTAAAGGAAATCATCGAGAATACATTCTCTAATATTTTCACTATCTTGACCAAGGATGTCTTGCATCTCATTCCTTCAGCTAATATCCTTTAATACCAAGGGTGGATGATTTCATCTTAACCACATGATTATGATCAAGAACTTCATATCGTATGCAATCAATAATTTTTTAGAGATCCTATGGCTAGAGATTCATAAGTCACAATCAAAACACGATTATTCATCCATAAGATATATTTGGTGTATTAGGTGTTGGGTTCTGAAGTTGATAAACCTTCAAAAAAAATTTTCAAAATATTGAATGTAATAGAATAGATTGAGTCGGATATTCAAAACATTGAGGTACCAAGACTATATGATCCTATCATCTAGTATGTGTGAGAAAAATATACTTACATTGTTCTCGTGAAGGAGTTCTTAAAGTTATTCAAGTGTCTAGCCTCTAGAGGTATCCACATAATCTCTAGATGGTTAGATTTCCTCTTCAAAGCTCTTCACCAAGAGAGAAAGAGAAGAAAGGAGAGAATTCTCATAAGGCTTTTATGAGCACCTTTAGTTATGGTTATTTTTCCTTGATTTATAGACATTTGGTATGTAAATTTTTCATAAAAATCCTCATTATTGTGTCCATGTCCACCAACATCAATAGACTTTATGTGTGTGACCCTCTAGGTCCATATATCTTACTAGTTTATAACTCTATAAACCAAATAACATCTTATTGGTCAACCTTAATTATTTATACACATAAACATATAGATTAATTAATCAAGGATAGATTTAACTCACTCGACAAGTTGAGTTGCCAGCCCATTGGGTGCCAAGCTACACCGCGTACTCTAAGAGATATGGAGTATATAAGAACTCCCTTATGGAAACTTTTCTTCAACAATTATCATGTATATATAATCCTTCATTCGCACGAGATTCATGAATGACTTATGGTATGGTCAACTCTTAAACCCTAATCGCTCACTCAAGTTAGTAGTGATACGTATAGGAAATCATCGAGAACTCATCTTGTGATATATCTACTACCTTGGCCAAGAATTTTATCACATCCCATTCTTTGAGTTAATGTGCTCAAATACTGAAGGCAAATGATCCCATCTTGATCATATAATCATTTTTGTGAACTTCATAAGAAGCACAAAATAGTGTGGTGGCGTGACGGCGTCGCCACCCGGCACACGGCTACCACAGCATCGGAGGAGCTCCGTGCGCGCGCATCTAACCGCTTATCTTTATTTCTTTATTAAGAACTTTTGACCCGCACGTGTTTTAAGCGGGTCCTCGTTTATTTTCCCTCTCCCTTTTAGGCTTTCGGGTCGGGTTCTTCCCTTTTCGGGACCCCATTCGTAAAGCCATTTCTCTCTGTGGACCTTTATTTTTTCTATGAGTATTTTGTTTTAGGTGTTGGTTGTGGGCCTCAAGTGGGCCCTTTCTCCCTCGGCCCATTATGGGCTCTATAAGAGGGGAAGGGTTCCCTCACAAGCCCTACCCGCCATTTGAAGAAAAGAAAGGAGTCATCCTCCCCTCTCAAGTGGCTGCTCAAGGAAGAACAGAGGGAGACCAACCGCCGCCACCGCCGCCGCACCACCACGTGCCGCCGCCGTGCCCGTCGCCGTGTCCGCCACCTCCCCGCCTTGTTCGCTGGTTTCCATCGTGCAGCCTCCAGCCGCGCGCCGCTTCCGCCGCCAGGCCGCGCTGCCGCCGCCGCTGCCAGATCGCCGCACCACCACCTCCATCTCCATCTTCTCCTCCAGCCTCCACCCCACCGTTCGCGTTGCTCCCGCTGCACCTCCCCGAAAAGCTCCACGATTTCCCGGTCCCTCTCATCAGATCCTCCACGAACCTCCAACCACTTTCCCCATGGCCACAGTCCACCCCATTCCTCCCGTGCTCCGCCTATTCCTGTCATTTCCCATTCGATCCCACTATCTCCGACGCGTCTCTCCCTCTCTCCTCGCTTGCAGAAATCCTGGCGCCCGTCGAAAATTCCGCTCGCCCTCCTATTCCCGAAATAATTCCGACGCCATCCCTCCTCTCCACCGTCGCCACCTCCCACTCCGTCCGCCCCCAGGCTGAACGCCGACGTGATTCCTGCCCGCTCCCTACCCTCCTCGTGAAACCCGACGCTTTTGATCTGCCCCACCTGGGTAGCTTCCTCCTTCTCCCCTCACGACCGTTCGCATTCCGCATCACCTCAACCCACGCGCCAATCCCTGCTCCTCCCAGACGCCGCCGATTCTCCCTTCCCCCCCCTCCGAAATTACCCGCGCTGCCCAACCATCTCTACCCCACATCCCGAAATTTCCCTCAATCCCGCTGACCGCCATCTCTCCTGCTGAATTAACCTCCGTACCTTGTCAACACCACCGCGCAAATCCATTCCTACTCCTGCCCTACCAAATTCACCCACTCCATCGCTGTCCATTCTCGCAACGACACCCCCATCGACCGGCGATCCTGTCGCCGCCTGCACTCGCCTCGACGTCACCCTGTCAGATTTTGAACCAAGCCCCGTTCGAACCGCCGTCGACCCCTTCCGACTTCCCATTCCCTCACTCCCGGACTTCAAATCCTCTCACCTCACATTCCACCACTCTCCACCGATTCCCCTAACCTTGATTGAATCCCGCACAATATCCCACCTCGTCGATGACGTGAACTTGCATCGCCTTTCTCCCTCCTGCTGACTTCACGTCCGCACAGAAGAAATCGTGGTCGTGGTGAAGGATAGGCCACGCCCGCAACCCCAGCTTGGGTGCCTCCGCAGCCAACCGGGACCCTAGTCCACACACTGTGGCCACGTCCACGCCCATTGGGCGCATCCTGCGACACAACACTCATACCCGTGCCCGCCCGGGTCCAGCCTGGTCCATTGTCCGCCCGCATCCGGAACCGCGCCAAAGACCGCTGCCAGCCGCTCGCGCTCCCACCCCGCGCAACTCGCGCTGCCCACCTCGCACTGGTCCGGGAAGCTGCGTCGTCACTCGATCGCCGCCCGCCGTTGGATAGATCCTTCCCACTGGAGTTCCTCGCGCGTTTCATCGACGCTGACCCGACCCTTCCGCCAACCGCTTGTGCCGCGTACGACGACTCTCCTACGCCACAACTCACCGGCACGCGCCCGCGTGCTAGCTTCACCCCACATTTTAAAGTCAATTACTTTTCGAAGCATTTTCTTACTCGCTCCACCGCCATCGGACGATGTAGATAGGGTAG
>CM044114.1:13629682-13714991 GCA_024174645.1 Lemna minuta | reverse complement strand
CCATTTATAATTAGAGTCTCAAAACGGTGGCTATAAGATCATTCATACTCATAGTATGAGTCATATCATATAGAGTTATTCTTTCTAGATAATTTAATATCCTTCTTAAATATCTTAAGAATAAGAATGTTTAGAATATATGTTTAATAACAAGTGATCATTGTATTATGATCTCATCATAATTTACTTAATATTTGCATATGCCTATGAACTTTATTCAAACATGAATGATAATAAATAAGTTTCATTTCAGTGAATATCAATGAAAGATGAAAGTGTGATTGACTTTCAAGCCACACAATATCCATTAACTCTAAAGTTATTGTTATGACTTTTCCATCACAAAAAGGAAATCTTGTAAGGAACATATAGTGAAAAAAGTGATCATAGTAGTGTATAGAAAATTTCAATTTATGAAATGGATAATGTAACCTTCTAGAATTTTTTAGGGAACATTAGAGATCCATAAGAAGCGTGAGGGATTCTACTAATTCAAAATATTTATTCTTTACTCAAATCTATACCTTCGTTTATTTATCAATATTGGTTTATCAAGATAGTAATTGAATTAGAAGGGGGACATGTAATAAGATACATATCTAATATAGCTCACAAGATCATTTTCCCTAATATCATTCTTATTCTTGGAATTGAAATCAAAGAATCAGATATGCTTAACACGGAATGAAATTCCCACAGATATATCCTCCCAAGTCGTAAAGCAACACATCATTATTCTCGGGATTAAAAGGAGGGGAAAATCCTAACTGTTTTCTTTTAATAAGATGATGCAATAAAATGCAAGTTTCGTTAACTCATATTTCATAATCTTGTGAGAAAGGAGAAAGTAAAGGATTTTTGACACCCTAGAGGTGTGAGAAAAAACTTGAAAAATGATAGTCGGTGAAATGGATCTCATCCTAAGTGAAGATTCTTTGAGATTTTAAATTCTTTCAAGTGGATTTATTTAGGCTGGTTTCAACTTTAAGAGGCATTATTGGGAGACACAAAGTGGTAGAGTTTTAGAATTTTGGTGTCTCCTTGTACCAGAAACTTGGTCAACGAAGAAAGGGTTCGAAGACAATAATGAAGAAGAATGGTAAGGGGTACAAAGAGGAAAAGGCGCTAAAAAAAGGGGGAAACAAATCGTTTCAATCCATGAAAGAGTCCCCCAATTTCATGAAGACTAGAATGGGGGATGGGCCCCTAAATTCATGGATGATTTGTCGACCTCTTGCCGACCATGATTCAATATCAGTTAATGGAGAGAACCCTCACAACCCAAGGATGAGTAAGATAATACTCTTACAAGGAGGACCCTCACAATCATGGGAGAATAAGTTGACCCCGTTCTAAAAAAAAAAAAGAAATTTCACTAATCTTAGATTAAGTGCATTTATTCGATAATAAATCATTCATAGGTATCGCAAACTTGAAGAGATGTATCCATTCCATGGGCGATATCTTGTGATTGTATTTCTTCGTCAAGGGATGCCACTTCGACATCCATGCAGGATTGATTACTCGCTATCTAGTGCTCGATTGTTTGACCAATTCGGTGTGGTGCTCGATTGAATTTTAATTATTTTTTTTAATGAAAGTGGAAATTTGTTATTTTTTCTCGAGGTCAAATCCCTCACTCTCTCTCCGTCTCCCTGGCTTGAAACGCGGGACACGGAGCCCGGGCACCTCAGTCGAGTAGGCCAGGAGAGCAGATCACCTGGAATCTATTTTCTCTCTCCGTCGATAACCAGCTTCTCTCTCTGGACGCGGAATAATGGATAGCGACCTGGAGGAGCAATCGCGGAAGAAAAGCAGCGGTGGAAGGAAGCGGTCGGCGCCGGGAGATATTCTATACAAGGTAGAAACAATATTCGAATGGCTGAATAGGAAAAGAAATTTGTTGTGTTCTGCTTTCTGACTGCATGATTTTTTTTCCTCTTAGCAATTGGAGCAGTACGGAGGACGCTCTCGATCTATTGCCGGGGAGTGGTTAGGAAAAGTTTTTGGATATTTTGGCATTCAATTTAATGGATTTTTTTGGTTCTGTGAAACTTAATTTCTTGCGGGTACTTGCGAGACTCACTTTTTCTTCTAATATTCTTCGAGGTTTCTTTAAATTTTCTTGTGGCCAGGTTAATTTGAAACTCAAGAACAGTAGTTGTTTACGTTTCAGAACTTTATGATGGAAGATGACACTCGACTGGAGACCACACGAGCGAGATGTATTCAACATCGTTCTCTCGTTCATTGTCAACGTCTTGCTTTTTGGGCTAAATATATCTCTTTTTTCCAGTGTCAAATGTACTGAAAAGACATGAAGATTTGAGGGAACGTCTTTCAAGGTGGTTGGAAGTCTAATTTGACTTACACTCTCTTTGTTATTTTCTTCCGGTGAATAGTGAGCGCCTAGAGTCTATATACTGCCAAAAAAGTGCACTGAATTGTAGAACTTTTTATTTCGAGATGAAGATAATGTTTATTCTATCAGGGACACTGACAAGATGATATTTGATCGCCTGCAAAAGGAATTTGAAGTTGCAAGAGCTTCCCAGACCGAAGGTCATATTGCCATCTTAGTTTTTTCATCCATCAATATTTTATGGAATCATGAAAATTATTTCCAGTCTGATAGATCATGTACATTTTATCTTCTGTGCTCTTCATGGAGGTCAAATTTTAGGCTATTGTTTGTATGTTCATCGGTGTTCGATGGCTCAACTAAACATACAAATCTTACACTCGCCCCACTATTGTAGGAATGAACACACAAACAAACTCTCATAACTTATTTGTGGGGCTTGTATGTGATTGCCAGATTTATAACGTGCCATGTTGGATCTGTCTACAGATAGATCCAGCAACCCAGGACTATTAAGAGAGTTTGATAGGGAGAGATGCCGACACCGAGAGCTCGCTGGCAATGTTGCTTCCTTTCTGCCTTAGGTGGAGAATGGAGATCACAACGTCATGTCATCTATTTTCCTCTCTTTCTCTCTCTCTCAAAAATAAATAAATAATCTTTCAAAATTTTATTTAAAAAATTTTTATTTCAAAATTTTATTTTAAATTTTTTCACTCTCTCAAACACGAAAATTATTTAACATCTATGAGCTTTGTGTCGTCTATCTTTCCCACTCTGAGCAGGGGTCAGCATTCTGCATTCTTGATTCTGTCTTTGATCGAGCAAAAGGAAATGTATGCCAGATTCAATTGCCCACGTTTTAAAAGGGGCATAGACATAGAGAGATAGAGAGGGAACGAGGGGGGGGGGAGTGTGTGTGTGTGTGTGCGAGAGAGAGAGAGAGCTGCTGATGTTGCTTCCTCTCTCTCTCTCTCTCTCTTGCTCTCGAGAAGATTATAATGCCATGCCCAATAAATTTTCTGCCTTTTATCTCCTTACCTCTGACTAGAGAATGGAGTTTCACATTCATGTTTGTATATTATAATGAGTTCAATTCTATTATATGGGTCATGAAATCTGTGTATAACATGATTCGATGGCCCAGATTATACCATTGAGAGAGAGGGAGAGCTTCTGCGGGCAAATAGACTCCGTCAGGTTTCTGCTGCCATCACTTCCTTATCACTGTGAGCAGGTGATGCTCAGGCTCGCGACAAAAAGGCACCCCATTGTCCCGGGAGCTCAAATTATAACCCTTACCTTTGGCTGAATACAATCATTAGAAGAATTGGTTTAATGTACCAAGTTGATGGCTTTATTAACCTTCTCATTGTATGGCTGCAATGAGATGAGTTGCTATTCAGGGGGAGGCTGGCGTCCACAGATGGAGTGGTCCATGATGTGGAGGGACTAATGGCTTCCTGGTTTCACAGTGCCTAATAGGGGGTTGGGGAGGTGGATCAGGTTTTGGATGAAAGATAGGGTTTGGCAACCCTATAACCGGGTCGAACACCACCTCGTTGGGTGGTCAGCCGTTTTGTATTTAAAAAAAAAAAAGACCTTTTCATTGTCAATTATTGCTATGCACAGGTTTGTGAAGGCAGAGAAGTGGTGAGTAGTTCTCTAGGTTCAATTTTTTAGTGAGAGAAATACATCATCAGGTGAATCATCACTAGTACACTTTCGTTCCTTTCTAAGAATGTGATGCAATCCCGATTCAAGATTCACAAGAGGAAATTGTAGGCTGATTCAAGAAAAGATCCTCAATTGAATGTAAATGGAATTACTACAGAGCTCCTGATCACCGCGTGTACAAGCAATCAAGGAACCAGAACCTGTCACCTAGGAAGAGCAGATGGCAATGACTGGTGGAGCCCTCTTTGAGACCAACTCCTAATCTCCCTCTCAGTTTCCCGAACAGACTCTTTCCAAGCTGCCTTTCCTTCTCATTTTCTCTTGTATTTGTTGAGTCCCTTTGACCATCTTTTTCAGTTACACTTCTGCTCATGTGCTATGCATGTGAGTCTTCTTGGGCAAGACTTACCATTTCTGCATCCTGATTTGCTTTGCAATGCCTCCTCACATATGTTCAGAGGGGGATCATAGCAGAATGTAACTACCATATCATACTTAATGAACTCATTAGCCATATCCTGTTTGATCTGCAGTGATATTTCTCGAGGAAGAACAGTGGAATGATGGACTTATTGCCACCATACGAGAAGGGGTATATTTATTTATTTTGCTCTCATACAAATTAAAGTATTACTTTTTGACTATGTTTCTCATGTTTTATCAATTATATTTTTATCCCCATGACTGTTGCTGAATGGTTCATTTTTTTGTAGACCAGGTTCACATGAAAGCTGAACAGAAAGCAATGCCCATTCAGGAAAGCATTCTACCAGAGCCTCATTTCCGTGGAAAAATTACGTACAGAGTTGGAAATAAGGTTAAATACATTGGATCCTCAGTTTTGGATTATGATCTACTATTTTTGGTATACTTATTGTTAGAAACGTGATGAAGAGGGGGGTGGGCTGGGAGTGGAAGTGGGCATTCAGCCGAAGTCAGAGGGAGAGTCGGTTATGGGGAGAGAGAGAGAGAGAGAGAGAGAGAGAGAGAGAGAGAATTTTTTAATGATGAGTTGGTGATTGTCATGTAAGTTTTAAGTAATTTTTGGTGTTTCCTGCCTCCAATGACTCAGTGAGTGGTCGTTAGCCTGGAGAGTAAATAATAATTTATTCCTATGAATTATATTAACCACAAATTATTTATTTTCCTCATTTATCATGTTTCCTCTTATCAGGCAATTTATTGCCTGGAAGGAACAAGGATCGGGATTCAGTACGACACTTCATTTGCCGGTACTCTCAGCTTCATACATTCCAAATTTACGGTTTGTTATAATATTTTTTCCTAATTTAGAATAATTTCTTTCATGCAAATTTGATGATTAATGCATATAGAGGTTCTTTTCAAACCAATAAGCTAGAACCCTAGCTTTTTGGAAGAGAGGAACTTCAGTCCTTGGTATGTAATTCATTACGATTGTTAATCAAAATACCTTTAATTATGACCCATTTTTTTGTGTGGAAGAAATCGAATTTCTCTTAATTTATTAGCTAGATTTTCATTTTTTATTTTACAGGAGAGCCCTGCGAAATTTACCATTGTGTCCTCGAGAGCAAATCGTTTCTGGAGAAGATGACTGTTGCAGAGCACACGATTCCGTTTTTCTTTCCAGTGAGGGAATTGGAAAGCGATTATCTCTCCTCCAATGCAATCGTGAGTATCCTCTCCAGGTTTGATGCTCATTGACCGTCCGTAACCTTCGTTGACTTTTCAGAAATTTATCGATTACATCGGAGACATCCTGCAGGCTTATGTTGACCGAAGAGAGCAGGTTCTTTCTCTCTCATCCTTTGTGCTTTAATAAATTAAAACGGAGCATCGCGAGCCCTCTTTTTTCTCTCGCGAGGGCCAGAACGATTGAAAATATTGAAAATGTTTTCCTTTTCGCTCGGGGCAGCGTCCAGGAGTTAATTGAAGAATAGGAAATCAATTCCCATGCGCTAATGTCTTCTCTTCAGATAGGAAATCAATTGAAGAATGTTAAGAGAAATAGCGTTTCTCTTGGGTCAACAGCCAGGAGAATCATTTGACTATAAATCTATTTGTCTCTCTATCTCACAAGGAAATGGAACGAATAAAAATGTCATAAGGATTATGTAGTCTCTGAGTCAACCCTCCTGGAGTTCTGTGATCCAATCATCTTTTCTGTCATGTTCAGGTTCGTGTCCTCAAGGAGTTGTATGAGGATCAAATCAAGGAGCTATACCAAAATCTTTCCTGCAATCTTATAGAATTTGTGGTTGACAATCCCGGCAGGTGCTCTCTCTCTCTCTCTCTCTATTTCTTCGACCTCCTCTCTCACACTAAGCCGGGGAGGGTCAAAATCTTGGATTACATAATCTTAGTGTTCTCACCTGTGCAGCAGCAGATTGACCTTCAGTCTCAGATACGGGGATCTTGCCTCCACCACCCCGAGCACGATCAGGGTGATGATGTGGCCGGACAACTCCAGGCACTCACTGTCGGCGGACAAAAACGACGATGGCGCCCCCATATCAGCGCCTTCTGGCCCCACTCGCCTGTCCTTCGCCGAGGAGGCTCTTATGGCGGGAAGTTTGCCAGAAGGTCTGTCATAATATTTATCTCTCTCATCTTTTTTTCCCGAAATGCGTCTCACTTGTTTTTTAACTTTCCCAGCATTTGCAGATATCCTTCTCAATCTGCCCCAGGAGCTCCAGCAATCCCCTCTGACCCCTTCTTCCTCGTAGATTAATAGATTCATCGGGTGAGATGATGATAGAGAGCGCGAATGAGGTCTGGTCGGAATTTTTTTCGTCTTGATATTCAGATATGCAGAAGCCCATAATACCCTTTCGCTCATCAAACTATCGTTCTCCGGAAATTTTTTCCTAAGCACTTCGCCGTATTTATTTACAGTACGCTGCCAGAAGAAGTCTAATCCTCGCCAACACCTCACGACCTGCACCAAAAAGTAAAAGTCAACGCTCTAGAAAGTCCAAGCAGAGCAAATTTCGAAGAAGAGAATCTCACCCTCGGGTCAACTAGCTGGAGAGTCATCTGCTACTACAAGAGTTTAAAAAAATGTCAAGATCCATTTCGAAGAACAAAATAGTCAAAAGCAGAGTCAATGCTCACCTTCCACGTACTCCTCTCTGAGCCAATCCCGCAAACAAACGAGAGCTTCACCGACATCTGGAGGTAATGTGGAGCAGAGCCGGTCAATGCGAATCCCACTCAAGCTAAAAGCCTCCTCTGACCCCACCATCGATCCCGGAATGGCCAGGTAAGCCCTGGCCATCTTCGACAGCACAGGATAAACCAATGAATTATCACTCCACCATTTAAGAACGTCGAAACTCTTCTGATTCAACGGCACCACGCTCTCTCCCAAGTACCGATCCAGATCAGACTTCGCTTCCTTCAAACTCTGTTGACTTAGAAACTGATTATACCCGACAAAAACCTCCGTTTCTTCGTTCATATCTTCTTCTTCGCCCCCTTCTCCATCTGCCTGATTCCTCTTACTAGCTTCCCTTTCCGATGATTCCTCCTTAAATTGATAGAATACCGAGTACAAAGTCCTGCTGACCTCATCTACGTAAGACAAAAAGTCACCGCCATAGATCTGCTCGAACGCATATTTGAGGAACAGCATCTTGAAGCGAGGATCTAGCACCGTGCTTATAGCATACAAGAGAGTGCTCTCTCCCCAGTACTGGTCAAACTTTGACTGCATAACCCTGATCATATCGTTTACCGTCGACTCAGAAAAGTCAACCTCTTGACGCAGGAAGTTATGGACTGCGCAAATCTCGTGCAAGCACATATTAGAAGTTGGGCTCCTGGTTGCGGTCAAAACGTTGACCGCATTACAACAGATCTTCAAGAACTTGCTAAAAAACTCTGCCTTTTTTCCAATCCTCCGAAGTGGGGGGCCAAATTGTAATCGTCGTCCCACTGCCCAAGAACCAAGAACGCTCGTTTATAATAAACCGCGCTGTCCAGCATATGATACGTGGAATCCCATCTGCTTGCTACGTCGATGATCAGACTTTTCTTCTTGAGTAGACCCAGTTGACTTACAACTTGATCAAACACCTCTTCTCTAGAAGAAGCGCTCTTCACATACTTGACACTCTCTCTGATGGTGGAAATAGTTTGGTTAAGCACTTGAAGACCGTAGGCGATTATCTCTCCAAGTACATGGGAGCAACATCTAACGTGGTAGAGGAGAGATGACTTCTGCAAAATGAGGGTTTTGACCGAGTCATTCAACGGGCTGTCGTCGCAAGTCATGCTGAAGATCTTCCCATCGATTTCCCACTGAGCAAGAGACTTCGAAATGATCCCAGACATCGAAATTCCATCATGCGGTGTCCTGATCAAGGAGGATGAGAGAATTCTTCTGCGTGTTCTCCAGCAGTCGTCAATGTAGTGGGCAGTCAAACAAGCGTAACTTAGATCTTGGTCAGATACCCATAAATTGACGGAAATGCTGATTCTATCGCAGGATCTTAGGACCTCCTTAAGCTCCAATTTCCCCATCTCGTAAATAGTCGTACTGTCAGTTATAATTGCGTCTCTCTGAATCGTGGTGAATTCAGGATTCAGGGTTTTCACGAACCTTCTGAATGCTTCATGCTCCACAATCTTAAAGGGTAGCTCATGAATAATTAGCATTTTGGTAAGTTCCAGGCGGCAAAGACTTTGATCCAGCACGAAATTATTAATGTTGGTGTTTCCGGCACAGAAGGTTTGAATGAGAGGCAAAGGCTTTTGATTTTTCCTCTTCCACTGGAGTTTTTCCCTGTTTTTGAACGATCTAGGAGCTTCATTAGGATTTTCATTAGCTGAAGGAGAGAGAAGTTTCCGGCAATTTCTGGCGTGCCTGGCTATGTGACTGGTTCCTGCTTTGGGGCCGCAAGTTAGAGATTTATTGCAGTATTTGCAGAATGCTCGCAGAGATCCGTCTTCTAGGGTTTTAATCGTAAAATGCTGCCAGTGAGGGGATTTCAGTTTTCTAAGAGGTTTTATTCTCTCCAGCGCTGCTCTATCTGATTCGTTCATTGCACCGATGTGGCCGTCCATTCCTAAACAAGAACAGACATAAATTACAGAGATCGAAAAAATAAATAATTTAACAATTTAAATTGACTACGATGAAGAAATAATGATATTGTTTTGTGGGAGTCCCAGATCTAAAAATCAAGAATTGCACAATTAAGAAGTGAAAAAAGCAGCCCCGCATTACCAACAGATTGAAATTGGAGATGAACTGCGAGTCTCCAGATCTGACGGCCAGAAATTTAACAATTGAGGAGGTTGCAGAAGACGAGAGATCCGGGCGATCGAGGTGATTTCTCGCCGCCGCCGGCGATTGGGAGGAGAGAGAGCGGGCTTTGAGGCGGGCCGGCGGGCCGGAAGATGCTGTGGGCTCAGGGTGGAGGAGATCCGGGGCGAGTATAGGGCTAGGGTTTTGCAGGATAGGAAGATCTGGTGATCTCGGATCTCGATACTCTCTCTCCGATCTGTGTCCCTCGGGTTTAAATACGACCGCCAAGTGGTTTAATTGCATTAAAGCAGGCCCGCCATTGAGCTGGCCCGACCCGGCAACCCACTGCCATCGCCAAAGAGCCCGCCATCATACTTGGCCCTCTTTCGCGGAACGAGCTTCTGTCGGGCCTTTTTGAATTCGATCGGCCCCTCTGGAGGCCTAATCTTTTAAGAGCGAGAGAGAGAGAGAGGAGGTGTGAACACGTAGAACAGTGAAATAATTTTCTTTCAGGAAGGTGAAGTGTTGAGGTCAGACTTCAGAATCAACAGGAATGAGAAGGGAGAGAAAAGAAGACAAGAATGTGAAAAGAGAAAGTGAATAAAGACCTGAAAAATGATGTGAAAAGAAGAAGAAGAAGAAGAAAGCTCTCACTAACTAGCAAAGCTAAGTCATCTCTTGGCCCTCAAAACTCCTCAAAACCAGAATGAGACTCCCTCACAACACACCTATTTAAGAACCCTTTTAAGACTAATATCTAGACTTGTCGAAAGACAAAAAGAATTATCTTTTAGATGCTCATGATTGAATAATGCCTCCATCATAATATTGGGTAATTGCCATATGATTGGATCTATTGATCGGTTCCTTTGCTTCACATTTATTTGCTCTAGCCAATGGAAAGCAAAACAAACCCCCTATTACTGATTTAAGTGAAAGCCAAATGCTATGATTAAATATCTACTATGGACTACCCTATTGAGATCTGAAGCTAGATGAGCTCTCAAAATTTCAATCAAAACATCAAATGTAGTGGAAGACATTGAATAGAAAATTTAAAATATCAAGGCACTGAGCATCAATGATCCGATTATCTAATATTGATTAAAATTCATATTTACACAATTCACTTAACAAGTTCTTGAAGTTGTTCGAATGTCTAGCCTCTAGCAGTATCTATAAGCCCACTAGACAATTTTATGTCTTCTTCAATGCTCTTCACCGAGAGAAATAGAGAAGAAAGACGAGAGTTTCTCACGAGGTTCACATGAGCCCACTCTTATGTGCAGTCATTCTCTCGTTATCTCTAAACATTGGTATATAAATTTTCACAAAAATATTTAGAATTATATCTATAGATCTCGTGTGTTTGACCCTCTATGTCCATAAAACTTTCTAATGAATAACTTAATAGACCTAATGACACTTATTGGTAAACCTTATTAATTAAATGTATAAACATAGATATTAATTTACCAAGGATCGAATTCACCAATCGATTAACACTATTGGGTGCTAACCTACACCACATGCTTTTGGAGACATAGAATGTATAAGAATTATTGTAGAAAATATTCCTTTCATTAGTTAATGTATATGTATAATCTTTCATCCACACAAGACTCATGAATAAATTAAAATATGTTCAAGTATCAAACCCTAATCGATCAATCAAGTTAGTAGAAATACGCGGAGAAAATCATCAAGAATTTCCTCTTCCATGTTTCTACTATCTTGGCCAAGGATTTTATCTCATCTCATTCCTTGAGTCACTCTTCTCAAATATTGAGGACTGATAATCTCATCTACACCACACAATCATCTTCGAAGGATTCTTGTCATATCTAATCTATAAGGTTTTGGAGGTCTCGTGATAAAGGGATTCATAAGTCATTATCAAAATATAACCATCTATCTATAAAATATTTTTGGTGTCTCAAGTCAAAGGATTACATACAAAATTTTGAGACGAATCAGCCTAATCGATAGTGAGGTATAATATTATTCAATGATTCATATGAATCAATTCATTAAAAAATTTCTCCAAAGAGCACCTACAATCTATCTTTAGTGTCTTCGTACCCGATGGCCACAAGATTAGTCATCCTCGTCAAAATGAGTCAAATTATACAGAACTATTCTTTGTGGATAACTTAGTGTCCTTCTCAAATGTCCCTCGAATAAGAATGTTTATAACATATGCATGAAGAATAGTGAATGATATATTATGATCTTATCCTAATTCATTTAGTCATTGTATATACTCATAGACACCATTACAAACAAAATACAAGAATAGTTATAAATAAAGTTCATTTCAATGAATATAAATAATGTATGGAGGTACGATATGATTTATAAGTCAAATAATATCTATCACAACCAAATGTTGTTACATGTCCAACAAGGATCTCGTTATTGCACACCAAATCACAAATCTCCATGACCCCCCTTGATCTTTACTGAAGATAAAAAATGGGAATTCAATCTCATTTATAAATGCTCCAATGTGCACCATGTGTCCTTGCACAATACAGAATGTCATAAAGAAACTCTAGTATATTAAATAGGGTTATATGTGTTAACCAAAAAATCCTATAAGCAAATGAGAATATATGTTTAAATCACAAATTTGGTGGTTGCATGGTTCCCAAATATGTCACATAGGCAATGATAGATATTATGTGGCTTAAAACCCAATCACACATCCATGTATCTCATTTATCTTCATTGAAATGAAATTTATTTATTTCATTCTTGTATGATATATGCAATGACTAAGTTAATCATGATGAGATCATAATACAATGATCACTAGTCTTGAAACATATGTTCTAAACATTTCTATTTTTCGGATATTCAAGAAGGATATCAAAATATTCAAAAAGAATAGCATTATATGATATGAGTTATATGATGAGTATGGTTTATCTTGTGGCTATCAGGTGTGGAGATACCAAGGTTAGATAATTGTTGGTATTATACTTAATTGTAAATGAAGTTAATTTATGTTATGGTTATATACATGGTCCTTTAACCTAAGACAACAAATATATCTTGCCAATGAATGATCATTTTTTAACTATGATTGATAATCTCTAATCACGGAGATCTCTAAAATTTTATAGATTAGATACAACACAAAGTGCTTTAAGGTGATTATGAAGTGAATGTGAGATCATTTACCCTTGATATTTGAGGAGAGTGACTCAAGGAATGAGATGCAATGAAATCCTTGGCCAAGTTAGTGAAAACATTAAAAATGACTTATTTATGATTTCCTCTACACATTAATATTAACTTGAGTAACCAACTAGGGTTTGACAATTAACCATATCCTAAGTCATTCATGATTCTCGTGCAAATGAAGGATTATACATACACGATAACAGGTGATGCACAAGTTTTATATGAGAGTTCTTATATACTCCATATCTCCTTGGGCACGTGGTGTAGCTAGTATTGGGTTTTGAGGTCTATAAGCCTTCCAAAAATTTGATCAAAGCATTGAATGCAGTGGAATACATTGTATCAGATATTCAAAACATTGAGGTACCAAGAATAAATGATTTTATGATCTAGTATGTATGAGAAAATATACTTACAGGGTTTTTTTGAGGGATTTCTTAAATCTATTCAAGGGTATATCTTCTAGTGATATCCACACGATCTCTAGATGGTTGTATTTCATCTACGCGCGAATTTATCCACGTCATTTGCTCCATCAGTTGCGAGATCCCTTAGAGGATTGGATCTGATGCCGATGCGCTTTGGTGTGGAGCTTGTGTGTAAGCTTGTGGTTCTGTTTGCAGGACGAACGAAGACTATATTTGATTTGCGTAGGGTTGTTGATGTTGTTGCTGACCGTTGCATGATGGAGGATAGGGTTGATCGTTGTTCTTGCTAAATCCTGCATACTGCGAAGGATTGTTATTGAAAACATGGGTATTATAATAATTTGGGTATGAACCTGGAAAATTCAGTCGTCCCTGGTGAGTCGGTCCTCCTGATGGACCTTGTCTAAACATGCCCTGCCCTTGTATCGCCATTACTGGGCAATCTAATTCAACGTGGTCGAATCTTGAGCAATTGGCACACTGCGACGCTTCTTGGATTGAGACGGGGCGAGTCCTTCAAAACTGTTGCCGATGTTGAGTCGGTCTAGTAGTAGATTCTGCACTTCCGCCATTTTGTCGATTCTTTTAAGTAGCATCCCCGTTTCCGATGATTTTTTGCGTCGATCAATTGTCCCTTCGGCATCGCACCTCTTCTGAATGGTTTAGCCGCATTGTGGTGGCTATTATCCGCCACCGTTTTTGATGAGTTCCGAGCTTCATCTTCATATTTGCTCATGAAGGTACCGCCACTTTCTACATATAAAAGATATCTATCTTGCGAGCCTAACCCGTAATAAAATATTTATATTAATTCATGGTTAGACACTCCATGGTGTGGACACTCCCCAGTGAGGTCTCTCAGTCGCTCCCAAGCCTCGTGAAAGGTTTCACTTGTGTCTTGGGTAAACTCATGGATAGCTTTTCGGATAGAGGTAGTTTTCCCTACGGAATAATATTTTCTCAAAAATTCTTTCTCCATCTCGGTCCAACTAGTGAATTATTTTCCTCATTTTAAAAACCAATCCTTGGCTCGGTCTATAAGTGTAGCAGGAAAGAGTTTCATCTTCATTGTGTCGGCAGGGACATTCTGAAGATGATTAATTTCACATACTTGGGTAACTCATCTACGTGTCTATATGGGTCCTCAGAAGGTTTACCATGGAAGATAGGAAACATACTCATAACATGTGAACATATCCTTTAATTCGCCCCTCTATTTAGGGGTGCGTGAATCCGAGTGACAAGTCTTTGGAGGACATGCCTAGCGTAGTCACTAAGGCGTTTCTTTGCATTTCTCTTGTCGTTCCGGGCCATGTCTACTAGTTCTATTGGTTCTAAGGTGGAAGATGTCTCGGTAGTGTCGGGGGATTGCGAGGATCGTTCAAAAAGATCTACAATTAAAGGATTATTCCATAATCTCCAGGTGGTCTATCGTCTCATGGAAGGGTAGAGCAGATATTTAGATGAATATAAATTATAAATACTTATAAATTATCAAAAATTGACGTCGATCGTACCTGAGTGTCGCTATTCGTGAGAGTGAAGCCTTCTTAACGCGAATTTGATGAAATGATTGCCGGTAATCCTTAGAAAAAGGGGCAGAAATCACTTGATCTTATCAAATTAAGGATCTCAAATATTGATTTCTACTTCGTATCACTCAGTGTGGATCGATGTGAGTTAATTTCAAGAAATTAAAAGAAAAATCTGAGTTGATCAAGTCAAAATTGTCTAAATTGATGAAAATTACGCCTTAATTCCTAGGCAACAACGCCATTTGACAAATCTAGACCGCGAGGTCATTGAAAATGCAAGGTCATTGAAAACACTCGGTCAAGAGTCTAAATTAATACCAAACTCACCAATTTTAGGAAACAAACACGAGTTGAAGGGTCTAATCCACAGGGAATTAAGATAATTTCTAATGATCTTTTTGAATTTGATCAAATCAGATGATAAAATGTGAATAGAAATTAGGAAATTTGATATTTTTGGAAAGAAGACTCAAAGACAAATCCACGGAATCAAAAATCATTGAATTTGGATCAAGATTCGCGGAGAAATCATCGAATGAACATGAGAGAAATTTCTGAAAAATAAAATCGCGAAAAACCAAAATTGAAATTGAAATTGACTCAAATTACGATTCGAAAATGAAATGTAAAGCTATACAAAGGAAGATTAGGATGAAACACGATCCCTAACCCAACATCCCACTTGACTAAAATGAAACATGATCCCACTTGACGTAGCCTTAGCGTAGGAACAAATGAAGAGCAGCGGCTTTAATCCACAAACCTTGATCTTCAAGAAGAGTTAGAGTCTAAATCCACAGAACTAACCTCTTCTACCCTTGAATCCATAAGGTGTTGTACTTCAATCCACAAGCACAAGATCACTCTCAAAACTGGAGAACACTCAAAGGGGAGAAAGCAAAGCTCTCATAAAGAAATAACTTCAAGTTGTGTGTTCAAGTGTTACAATGGGGGCCTTATATAGGCCTCAAAAGGTAAAGGGTCGTCCAAGTGACATGACCCGTGATAAGACAACTCAAAGTCTTGAAACTATAACTCTTACACCATGCTTGTGTCAGGGGATTGATAACATGCATTTATAACTTAAATTCTTATCCTAATTAACTCATATTCATGCTTATTTTATGAGAATATGATGCATGTTATCATACTTTTTAGGAATTTTCTCCATTGGTATGTCATTTCACTAAAGTCGATATTTATGCATAAATTAGGTATAATTTCATGCTTAATAGATGATTAATCTTTTGTTAAGTTTAAATTAATAGAAGTTAATCTATTTTATTGAATGATTTTGACTTTAGTGCATGTTTTGAATGATAATTTCAAGATGAATTTATGATTTAGAATATTTATTAAGAAATGATTTAAGTAAATTCATCTTGATTTCTTATTTGAAAATATATGTCAAATGACATGATGTTAAAAAGGAAGAAATTTGTGATCCAATGGAGAAAATTTGGATTAAAAAGGAGTTGTATATTTAAAGTTATGAATTTCTAAAGTTTATGCTCTTTTTTGGATTTTTATTTGATTTTTAAATTAGTTTTTATTAAGTTTTTCTTATTTAAAATCACAAAAAGGGGTTTTACTTACCCGCAGGTGATGACGTGGCGAGCAGAGCCAAGTGGCGAGTTGACGTGGCGCGCGGGACCACCGCACGGATGCGACGCGGCACTGAGGCCATGTGGTAGGGCTGCGGGTAGCCCACTGATAACATGCTATATTAACATGATAAAACATGATTTTTGATGCATATTAAGGTATAAATAGTTTCATTTACATGCATGTTATCATACTTATGTGTATTTTTCTATCATTCTACAAAAAGTAACTATAATCTCAAAAATACTTTAAATTAGGGTTAAATATGATGATTTAAAAGATAAATAATTGATAACCCATCTTTACTTGAGATTATAAAGGTTTTTAAAAGTTAAAATAATGAGAGAAAAGGTTTTTATAAACATTTATTTACTTTTTAAGCTAAAATCTTTAAATAAATAAACGTATTTTTGAAATAATATTTAAAAATCTCATTATTTATTAATTTTGACTTTTAAGAAAGATAGATAATTAAATTTCGGATCAAATGAAAGAAATTTGGATTAATTCGGAGTTATATATTAAAAGTTATGAATTTTCTATTTTTAGGGATTTTTTCTGGATTTTTCTGAATTTATTTCGATTTTTAATAATAAAAATGAATTAAAAAAATAGAAAAAAGCAGATTAATTCCGCGTGGGTCCCACGTGGATGCGACGTGGCACTCAGGGCCACGTGGCAGTGCCTACGCGGCGTATACATATATTTATTATTTATATAGTTTATATAATGGATATTCAGCCTTCCGTATATCGGAAGGGTATTCAAACCCTCTAAACCGTCCCGCCTTATATATGTTTCGGTTTCCTTTAATTTTTTCCGTGTGGGACTAAAGTCCCACACAGTTTGAGATGCAGGTGACGTGAACTTACACAGGGCGTTGGATCGGGAGTGTGGTGAATGATTGAGCGTCGATCGAGTGGACCGCGGCCCACCGCATCTGGATCAACGCACGCGCCTTTATTAAAGGCGTTATAACGGATGAGATGCGATTTGGCGGGGAGCATCGTGATCACTGGATCGTGATCCAACGGCGACAAATCAAGGCGTTTTAAAACGTTAATCGCGCGGATCGATATGAGCCCTTCATCACGATCGGACGGTCACGATATTTTCAAAACAATCCATCGTGGACCGTTTCATCATAACCGTCGATCGTTTTGATCAGACGGTTACGATCAAAAACCCTATATAAAGAGATGTTCTTCGACGATTGTAAGCATTCGAGTTGGAAATCAAGCAATTTGATCTGTTTAGACACCTCCCCTCTCGTTTCTCTCGATCTCATCGTGTTCTACACTCATTTCCGCACCTACGGAGCCCTTGAAATCGAGATTTGGTGGATTGGATTAGGAGAAATCGGCGCTTGAACTTCATCCTCGCGTTCTTGGTGTTTTTCGTGATTAAGCGGTTTAATCACGACGATTTGATCGCTAATTGGAGTTAGTGGAAGCGGTTTTTCATAATCTATCTCCCTATCATGTTTAATTTCTACTTATATTAGAATTTATAGTTTAATTTCTTCGAATTTTAGCTAAAATCGCGATTTTTACGTCCGAAAATTTCTCTCCACTTCAAACTTTGATATCTCCACGAAATCAAGATCATTTTTGATGATTTTTGAATCCGTGGATTCGTTTTGAAGTTATCTTTCATAATGTATCATTTTCCCCAATTTCTACCATCAATTTCTCGTCCGATTTGATCAATTTCGAAGATTACATCAAGAATTTCCTTATTTCCCTGTGGATTCGACCCTTATTTACCATTATGCCACTCAATTTGAGTTAATTTCCTAAAATTGGTAAGTTCGGTATTATTTTTGACACGAGACCGTGTGAAATCGATGGCCTCGCCATCTCTTCTCGTCACCCACGCGAGACGCAGCTGGCGCACAGGGCGCGGCCACGTGGGAGGAGGCCACGCGTGTCCACGCGGGTCCACGCGGACGCCCGTGTGGGGCCCCACGTGGCAGGTAGGTCGGCAGATGGAGGGTCCACGGGTTGGTGGGCCCTCGTTAGGAAATTGGAGCGGTAACGCAAATGCGTTACCGCGACCCACAATTTAAGCTTGAGTGTTTTCTTTTCTTCTTCCGTTTGGGACTATGTTCCCACACGATTTACCTTTTGCAGGCGACGTGGACGCACGGCAGGCGTCGGATTCCATCAGGACGACGGAGATCGCGTAGACCCGAGTCCACGCGATCGTCAATGAGGCACGTGCACGAAATCTATTCTAAGTGGCAACGATCGGAGAGTTCACCGATCGCCACCTGGCATCACGAGGAGCTATGATCGTCATCAACGGGAATAGTGGACGATTGCGATCGACGGCTCACCGTGGTGACGTGTGGACCTCTCTGAAGCCTCGATCTCCATTCAGACGGGCAACGCGTGAAGCTCTCTGGCGTGTCAGATCTTCATCAAATCACGATCACCATCGGACGGTGGAGGCTCGGGATATTGAATCCGATCATGGTGCAGCGTGATCATGCGATCGAGACCAAACAGCTTACCTGATCTTCATCGAACGGCTGGCGTTCTTTCGCGAAGAACCACGATCGACGCGCGATCATGGTCTGATCGCCCCACGATCGTCGCCGATTGCCACGTTAGAATCAACATTTGTGGAAGCTCCACGATCGAAGCTCGATCGCCACGCAGGCAAAGCCCGATCTCCGCGTGATCGTGCCCACGATCTGGGCTAATTCACCGCCAAATCGAAGCTGATTCGTCGCAGGATTGAAGCCACAATCAATGCCAAGGGAATCGCTCCCACGACGCCTTCAATCCGCTCCCACGACTGCATCAATCGGCAACGATTTTCGGGCGAAATTTCCCTTTAAAAGACGATGTATTTCCCTTCTTGTTCTTCAACTTTTGATCGATTCGTGAAGGTAGTTAAGCAAATTTCGAGGAAGATCTTAAGTTCTTCGTGATCCCCCCACGTTTAGACTCGATTGCGAAGCAATTGGAGCGGGATTGATCACAAATCCCTCTTTGATTTCATCGAATTTTCCCCTTGAATTCCAAACGTCAACGAGGAAAAATCTGAGCAAATTCGCTTCAATCCACGAGAATTGAAGCCCCATTCTTGCGGCAATCGGTTTAGTAGTGAGATTCAATCAATTATCAAGAGGTAATTTGAGTTTTTATTAGGCTTAGAACTTTAATTTTGCAAATTAGTTCTTAGTGTTCTTCATTTTCCCCAATTTTCAGTCTGAAAAATTGCTGATTTTGAAAATAGGATATCTCTCTTATTATAATTCCAAATCACTTGATTTTTATTTCATTGGATTCCTCTTTTCGTCAGATTTCCGTGGATAACAAATTCATCGAATTCCGAGTTCATTTGGCCCTTCAATTTGACGTTTGACCGAGCACTGTTCATCTTTCATCATAAGTCAAACGTTGACTTTCGGGGTCAATTACTTTCAATTTACAAATCAGAATTCGATCATTTTGGTCTCTTTAGATTCCTATGGTTATTATCTTTCCATTAACATATCTGCGATTTGGATTTCATTTGACTGGTCAATTTGACGATTTCTTCTTAGGGGTTCATTTCGGGGATTTTCTGATATTTGATTTTGAATAATTCATTGTAAATCCATTTCTAATCCAAAAATCACGAATTTATATCAATAAATTTCATTTTCTATCTAGTTTCTAAATATATAATTTTCGTAATCTTCTGACACCTTTTGATTCTCTGATTTTACTATTGGTCAAAGTCAATGCTTTGACTTTGACTTTTGACTTTTCTCTGTCAAATCCGAGATTTCAATTCTTAAAACTTCTTATTTAGTCTATTTACATCATTTCCATTCATTACATCTTATTTTTACTTCTTTAAAACCTCTTTTAAACCTAAGTTTGACCAAGTCAACTCTGCAATTAAAGTCAACCCTGCTCTTTGTGGATCGACCCGATACTTACACATTACTTGATTTTATATCTTATCTTTGTGAGTTCGGTTTTATAAATTTTGTTTGACCTACGTTTTTGTGTTTTAACAATGCATGAAAACGCTTCGTCAGGGATGGGCCTGACACAACAAATAGAAGCTTCTCGGCTTAATAAGAGACACTCTGGAGATTCTGGGAATTGTAGAATCTAACACACTATTTGTGAGTCTCTAGGTGATCTTCTGCAGACAATGACAGCTCCTCGAGATTCCCTCCTAGCCCAATAAGCTCTAATTGGGCCTCATAAGTGGGCCATGTGACTTTATGGGCTTTATGAGTCACAATTGGGCAATGGAAGCTCTTGGCCTACATCAGAAAGAGTTAAATGGGTTAGTCTCATGGTATAAGCAATTGAAAACAACGATGCATGATAACACATATTCATTTTTTTACCTAATTAACACTAAATAGATGCAAGTTGAGTATATAAGTGGAATGAAATGATTAATACAAATATATCATAAAAACATGATAACATGCATTATATTAGCATGTACTATTTAATAAAATCTATTTATAATAATGAAAATTAATACATCAATGACACGTTATCATGTCACAGTTATGTATGTGGTCTTTTGACTTGAAACACCAAAGACATCATGTAAATGGATGATTTTGACTATAACTTACAAATCCCAAGAAATGGGATCTCTAAAATGTCATATATTAGATATGACATGAATTCTTCGAAGATGACATGAATCCTTGGGTATCTGAGGAGATTGACTCAAAGAATGGGATGTAATGAAATCCTTGGCTAAGGTAGTAGAAATATATGAAGAGTTCTTGATGATTACTGATAAAGCGTGATCATACAATCATTGAAAATACACATCCACACATCAAAATATATTCCGAACCCACTCAATTAAGAATTTAACTAAGAATTAGTTAGCATAATGGTAGGTAAAGGTCGAATCCACAGAGAAGTAGGGGAAATTTTAAGATCTATTAAAATTTTATCAAATTGGACAATAAATTGAGGTGAGAAATTAGGAAAATTTATGTTTTTGGAAATAAAAATCAAAGATAAATCCACAGATTAAAAAGTGCTCGATTTGGAATTGTATATGCAAAGAAATAAAAGAGCAAAGTTAGGAGAGAAAAATCATTTGTGAAGAGAGGAAAATTGATAAAATTACATAACATTAACCTAATCTACAAATTGAATTAAAATCTAATGATATAGAACAAAGGATTAAGATGAAAACATGTGATCTAACTTAAAATCATGCTCGAAATGATCCAATTAATTTTTGAATCAAGGCCTTTAATTTCGTGTTTTGAAAAATAAAAATTCAAAGGTCAAGCAATGAATTCTTCCTCCACTCTCAACAAAAACTTGATTTCTAACACTCCCTAGAGGTAGAATTGAGTCGAGAAGAGGATCAAAATAAGATATTCAAGGGTTTTGTAGTCCAAAAATTTTGATTATTAAAAAAATCCAAGAATAATACATTGTCGAAGAGAGAGTATATATAGAGGGAGAATTGAATTTGATCGTCTCTTCATCTTCAATCAATGGCTGCGATTGATCAATATGAAGCGAATCAGTATTTTTAAGTCATGGTCATCTGATCTTCATTGGAGCATGTACACGAATCATCGTGTAACAACTATCATTTGATCTCAATCGAACGCTTGAGATTATGACACATGTCCACAGAAACGAATGGGCACAATTAATCTCAACCTTTAAAACTCCTCAAACAAATAGCTTAGATTTTTTATGCTCATAATTTGAATTGAGGTCCAATCAAATATTTCCATGTATCCCTACCTCAAGTGATCATTGGTGGTCCAAATTAAATCTCCCTTCTTTGTGCTGATTTCACGCTCTCACTATTGTCACATCACCTGCATGCAAATAAAATGATCCCACATTGAAAAAATAAAGGGAGATGATAGATATAAAAGGTGTACCATGTTTAATAGATAAATGCTAGCCCAATAAGGGCACTTAGAGATAAGCTCCCCCCCTTAATGAAGACACATGTGCAATATGTGTGCGCCACATGGTGTGTGCATTTATTGTCACATGGGGACACACAAGCGCACATGTCACATCATAAGCCATGTTAGCCCACACTGATAAAAAATAATTTTATCATTTTTATTTAAAATAAATTCAAAATAAATTTAGAAAATTAAGAAAAATTCTATAAAATTCTTTAAAAATACTAAAAAATGAGAAAATTTATGACTTTTAAAATATAACTCTTTCTTAATCCAAATTTTTTTAATCAAAAATTAAATAATCTATCATTTTATGCATTTTAATTTAAGAAATAATAAGATAATAAATTTCTAACTTATAAATACACTCATCTTCTTAGAAAAATGAAACTAAAAAAATATATGAATGTGTATGAAAATATTTTATCTTACAATTTGTATCTTAAACTCTAATAAAATCTCAAATATAAATGGAGATAATCTATTTAAGAAATTTATCTTTTATTTATGCATGATTATCCTTTAAAATAATGCAACTTAAGATTTTATTTTATGTGAATTTCATATAATGATGAATATGCACTCAGAGTATGATAATATGCAAAGGAATGATTTGACTTGTGCCTAAAAATGCATAAATAATCATGTGATCTCAATATAAGTTGTATGTTATCAATTTCCTTCACGCATTATTACTAGCTCGAGTGACTGATTAGGATTTGACTAATGGTTATTATCTGGTGCGCAAGCCAATCATACTTTCATCTTTTATTTATATTAATTGAAATAAACTTTTATTCATGGTCATTCTTCTATGATGTTTGTAATGAAGTCCATGAACATATGCAATGATCAAGTGAATTATGATGAGATCATAATACAATGATCACTAAGCTTTAAACATATGCTCTACATATTCATATTCATGCGATATTCGAGAAGGACATCGAATTATCTGGAAAGAATATCACTATTTGATCTAACTCGTATGATGAGTATGGTTGATCCTGTGGCCATCGGTGTAGAGACACAAATGATAGATAGTGGGTGCTCATTAGAGAAAGAGTTCATTGAATTGATCCTTATGAATCCCTGAATGGTATTATAGCAAACTATCAATTAAGTCGATTCATGTCATAGTTGTGTACGTTGTCATTTGACCTAAGACACCAAAGACATCTTGAGGATAGATGATCGTGTTTTGATTATGAATTACAAATTCCTAGCCACGCGATATCTAAAACATCATAGATTGGATACGATATGCAGTCTTCGAAGGTGTTTGAGTGGCCAAGATGGTATCTTTTGCCCTCGGTATAAAAAGAGATTGAATCAAGGAATAAGACGCGATTAAATCTTTGGCCAAGGTAGTAAAAATATTAGAGAATTTTTTCTCGATGATTTCTTACTCGCATCAGTACTAAATTAAGTGACCAATTAGGGTTTGATAATTAACCATACCTTAAGTCATTTATGAGTATAGTGCAGATATTAGATTATGTGTATGGTAACCGATGACGACAGGGTTCCATGAAGGAGTTTTGGTATACTTCATATCTCCTAGAGCACATGGTATAGCTTGACACCCATTGGGTTGGCGACTCAACCCACCAAGCTGGCCATTAGGTGAAATCATCCTTAGTCAATTAATATGTATGTTGATATAGTTAATTGATAAGGAAGACCAATAAGTGGTATTGGGTTGATAGAGTCATTAAATGGTAAGATATATGGACCTAGTGTTGGGATCTGAGGTCGATAAACTTTCCAAAATTTTGATCAAAACATCAAATGCACCGGAAAACATTGAATCGGACATTCAAAATACTAAGCCACCAAGAACAGATGATCTTATCATCTAGTATGAATGAGAAAACATACTTACAGGGTTTCCTTGAAGGAGTTCTTGAAGCTATTCAAGTGTCTAGCCTCTAGCGGTATCCACACGGTCTCCGGATGGTTGGATCTCCTCTTCAAAGCTCTTCACCAAGAGAGAAAGAGAAGAAAGGAGAGAATTCACACAAGGCTTGCATGGGCACCTTCAGTTGTGGTCATTCTCCCCCTATTTATAGACATTTGGTATAAGGTTTTTTTTCTATAAAAACCCTCATAATTATGTCTATATCCACCAACATCCATAAACCTTATGTGTGTGACCCTCTAGGTCCATATATCTCACTAGTGAATAACTCTATAGACCAAATAACACCTTATTGGTCAACCTTAATTAATTATCCACATCCACATATAGATTAATTAATCAAGGATCAATTAAACCCAATCGATAGGTTGAGTTGCAAGCCCGTTGGGTGCCAAGCTACACCACGTACACTAGGAGATATGGAGTATGTAAGAACTCACTTATGGAACCTTTCCGTCATCGATTACCATGTATGTATAATCCTTCATCCACATTAGACTCATGAATGACTTAGGGTATGGTCAACTGTCAAACCCTAATCGGTCACTCAAGTTAATACTGATGCGTGTAGAAATCATCGAGAACTCCTTCTTCAATATTTCTACTACCTTGGCCAAGGATTTCATCGCATCTCATTCCTTTGAGTCAATCTCCTCAAATACCGAGGGTGGATGATCCCATCTTGATCACACATAGGGTTGGCCGATCATGATCGATCGTCAAAAGATCGACGCCTCGATCGATCAGAGGGGTCTGTGCGCCGATCGATCGTCGGCTGATCGTCGATCGATCGAGGTCGACGATCAGTAAGAGAGAGAGACGGAATTTCCATCGCATTATCGCAAGGAGAAGAGGCGAGAGGAAAACTTCTCCCTCTCCTCCTCGCTCCCTCTCACGCGACGGAATTTCCGTCACGAGGAAAGGCGGGAGGAGAACTTTTCCTTCTTCGTCTCCGTATCTCTCTCGCTCGCGCGCCCAGGCGGGAGGAGTTCTCCGTCACCCTCACCTTCCGGCGTTCTCCTCTCCCCCTCTTCCCCGTTTTCACTCTCTCTCATTTTCTCCTCCCTCGATCAACGATCGGAGTCGGAGGAATTCTCCTTCCACCCGGAGGATTCAGCTCTCCCGGGCAGCCAATTTGGAAATATTACAAAAAAACTGTCTTTAGGTCTGCACTGTTTATGTTTTCATTGAAATTATGTAGAACTGAGGCTCACCGGCAATGTGCAGACTGCAGAGTATCAAGGAGGCGATGAATAAGCAGCGATGGAGAAGCTTCTGACGAAGAGCTTCTGAGAGAGCAAGAGAGCGCGAGAGAATGCGAGAGAGCAAAAGAGCGCGAGAGAGCAAGAGAGCGCGAGTGAGAGAGTGAATTTAATTTATCAGAATTAAAGCTCGATCACGGCGATTTCATCGATCGATCACAAAATTAAGTTTTTGCTGATCGCCGATCGATCGATGTGCGACGATCAGATTGGCGACCCGATCAAAATTGACCAACCCTAATCACACAATCATCTTCGCGGACTTCATGTCGTATCCAATATATGACGTTTTAGATATCCCGTGGCTAGGGATTCGTAAGTCATAATCAAAACACGATCATCCATCCACAAGATGTCTTTGGTGTCTCAAGTCAAAGGATCACATACACAATCATGACATGAATCAACCTGATTGACAGTTAGGTATACTACCATTCAGGGATTCATACGGATCAATTCAGTGGACTCTTTCTCCAAAGAGCACCCACATCTATCCTTAGTGTCTCCACACTGATGGCTATACGATCAGCCATACTCATCATATGAGATGGATTAGATAGTGTTATTCTTTCCGGATAATTTGATGTCCTTCTCGAATATCCAACGAATAGAAATGTTTAGAACACATTTTTAAACACTAGCAATCACTATATTATGATCTCATCATAATTCACTTAGTCATTGCACATGCTCATGGACTTCATTGCAAACATCACACAAGAATGACAATGAATAAATTTCATTTCAATGAATATAAACAAGATACATGAAAGTGTGATTGGCTTATAGGCCACATAATATCCATCACCTAGAGTGTCACACACATAAGGTCAATGTTTTTCAGTAGATATAGACATAAATATAAGGGTTTCTGTGAAAAGTTCACATTCCTAAAGTCTATAAATAGGAGAAAAATCTGATATCATGTAACTCATACTTAACTACATAATGATTAATACAAATTAAGACATAAAACATTACATTCTTATGCATGTGATCATACTTTGAGTACATATCTATCATTTAATAAAATTGAAAGTTATAATATCAAAATGCACTATTTTTATGGATAATCATGTATAATTAAAATTTATATTTTAGAGTAGATTTTTCTCATTTTAACTTAGAGATTATTAATGCAAAATAATGAGAGAAAACTTTTTTTCTATGCACTCATTCATTTATCTAAGTTTTATCTTTCAAAGAACATGAGTATATTTTTTATATTAAAATTTATTCTCTTATTATTATTAATTTAAAATTTTTAGAATGATAGATTATTTAATTCTTGATAAAAAAATTATATTAAAAAGGAGTTGTTTCAAAGTTATGAATTTTCTAATTTTTAGGGATTTTTTGGATTTTTTTATTTTTCTAGAATTTTTTCTAGATTTATTTTCAATTTGAAACATTAAAAATCAGTTTTTATATACACATTGACATGGCGGATGATGTGACGAGCACGCTTACATGTCGACACGTGGTGATGTGTGCAGGCATCACGTGTCTCACACGTGTGCTCATCATTAGCACACGTAGTTAGTGGTTAAGAACCGTGTTAAGGGCATGAGCAAACCACTTATGAATTGTCGCCCTTATATACCCACCATTTCACCTCTATTTTTCTAATGGGTACTATGTATGCTTTAATTTTTTCACAAGTGACTAGGCGCATCCTTTAGGGTGAAATCTCATAATCTAATCGCGACCCTCCATTTTACTTAAATGAAGGGGGTACACGACACACTTTGATTGGGCGACGATTCGTGTTATTAAAAGGAGTGAATGTCAGCCGTCCATCAAGAGAGTTATATCGGTTCAAATTAAATGCACCCCATAGACTCCTCCGAGAGACGCGTGACACCATCATGGGCTTCTGTAGAAGATCAAACATTGAGTGTTTCATGACAATTTACATACACACGATGACGCAGCGAAATCTGAATGCTTCATCATGAATCAGATGGACACGAGTTAACGACGTCAACTCAAATCCAAACATTTCATCTGAGCCATTGATTGAAGATTAATCGACAAATCAAATGGCTACGCCCAATTTTTGCTTATTTATACTCTCTTTCTTCGACGGAAAATGTACTCTTAGATGTTTTGATTAATTGAACCTTTTGGACATCTCAATCCTTGAATCTCTTATTTTCTTTCTCTTCTAGACTCATTTTTGTGTCCAAGGAGTGTTTAAAATCAATATTTCTTCAAGAGAATAGGAAGAATTCATTATTTGAACTTTGAATTTTTAATTTTTGGAAACATAGAATAAAAAGCCTTGATCTAACGACCAATTAGATCATTTTGAGAACGATTTTGGGTTAGACTATGTGCTTTACTCCTAATCTTTTGTCCTATAACATTATATTTTAATTTCGAAGCTATTTAATTTTATAAAATTTAGTCATTTTCTCTCTTCATTTCGCTCCTTGATTTTTCTGCGAAGATTGATCTAAATTGAGTGACTTTTAATTTTGTGGAATTGTCTTGGAGTCTTCTTTCCAAGAGTACTAATTTTCCTAATGTCACACCTCAATTCATTATCTGATTTCATCAAATTTTGAATACATCTACAAAATATCCTAATTCTTTGTGGATTTGATCCTTACTTATCATTATGCTAATCAATTCATGATTAAATCCTCAAATTTGTGAGTTAGGAAACAAATTTAACACGCGTATGTGTGTTTTCAATAACAGTACGAATTTGTTTCATCAAGAACGACTATAATAAGGGTGCCCATGCGAGCCTAGTGGAAAATTATTCCCTCTCTTCTTTTCCTCTCATGCCAACAAATGTTCTAGAGGAGATCTAATAGTTCATCGCTTGTGTGGATACTACCAAATGCCAGACGCTTGAACGGCTTGAATAACTCATTTAGATGATTCTTATAAGTATAAATTTTATTCTATATTAGATGATAGGATCATCTAGAATAGATGACAAGATAATTTATTCTTGGTGCTTTGACTTTGTTAAATGTTTTGATTCAACATCTTTCGATGCAATCAATGTTTTGATCAAAACTTTGGAGAGCGAGCCTCAACTCCCAGCATTAACAATACACCATACTCTAAGTTATTCATGAGTCTCGAGCGGATGAAAAATCTATATACATGGTAAATGATGATGGCAAGGTTCCATACGAGGGTTCTTATATACTCCATATCTCCTAGACTATGTGGTTTAGCTTGGCACCCAATGGGCTAACAACTCAACCTATCGATTAGGTTAAATCGATCCTTAATTAATTAATTTATTTATATATTAATATAGATTATTAATAAGGTAGACACAATAATATCTTATTGTGTCTATAAACTTATTTAATAGTAAAATAAATAGACCTAGAGGGTCTTACATATAAGGTCTATAGATGATGGTGGATATAGATATAATTATGAGGGTTTTGATGAAAAATCTACAAATCAAATGTCTATAAATAGGGGGAGACTGACCACTAACTCAAGGTGCCCATGCCAGCCTTATAAGAATTTTCTTTTTTCTTATTTTTCTCTATTGGTAAAGAGCTTTGAATAAGAGATCTAGCCATTCGGCAAATGTGTGGATACGACTACACGCTAGACAGTTGAATAGCTTCAAGAACTCCTTCAAGTAAACCCTAATAGACATTTTCTCATATATATTATATGATGGAATCATCGGTTCTTGGTGTCTTGATATTTTGAATATTTGATTCAATGTATTTTGTTACGTTTGAGGTTTTGATAAAAAAATTTTAAGGCTTGTCAACCTCAGATCCCAACACTTATTATTCAATTTGATCAAAATCAAAAACTTCTCAAAAGTCATCCCTAATTCTCTATAGATTTGACCTATTCTCACGAGTTATACTTGATTTATCTTCATTTTAAGAGAATTTGGACTCGCTTTGACCTATTGACATGTGTTTTCAATGACTACACGCATTTAGCTTTTCACTCATCACTTAAGTCTTTTGACCTTGAGACAATCTAAGTGTGATCAAAATTTGCGTGTCACCCTATGCACGAACATAAATATCAATTTGTATGTGCACATCATTTGCTAGACCCCATTTTGTACCCTTTATAGGACCCATTATAATGCATCCATGTATATAATCATGAGAGCCCATTAGGGCCTAACACTTACCTATATCTATCTTCTCCCTAGTGTATCCCTATATAAGGGCCTCCTCATGTAACTCTTAACAGACTCTATTCACTATTCTCTTCTTCTTAACTCACCTTTCCATGGTTTGCTATTTGCCATTTAGAAGACTCACTGTCCACAAAAAGATTTTTTCCCTATTTTATCCTCCATTCTTTAATCCATATGCTGGCCATCAATGGTTTTTGGTTAATTGATTCACTTTCTCATACATGTCCCAAAATTCATCATGGTGTCAATGTCCTCCGCCCCTTTTTGTATAATCATAAGACCGCTTATAATTATTGTATAAAAAAATTTTTATTATTTTTAATCTCAAGGGCAGTGTGAGTTTCAAACTCACTTGAATCTTTCCATGGATTTTATAATTCAATGCACCCAGAATTGAACAAATCCCAAATCACTAGCTAACACTCTCCTCTCTTGGAACTAAAAGTGATGTCAAGATCCAGTCTGGTAGTCCATTCTGAAATGAACCAAGTTATTTGTGAGATTCATCAGATAACTATCATACACATGGAGATTGCAGAAGAGCTAGTGAAGCCGATCTATGATAATAACTCTACTGTTATCATTGCACATAGTGATTGACCAGCTTTTTTCATTCAAGAAAAAATTTACATCCATAATTATTTCACAGCATCACTGATCGATGAGTGTATTAATTGACCAAAAAGGATTTACTAAAATAGGAATCAAGATGCTTAATGAGAAGTTGGAACGAGTAACATCCATTCCTCTGCTTGAGTGTAATGAATTGGGTGAAGAATCAGACGAAAATCTTTCACTCTCCCTCTCTAATCGACGAGCTGAACAGCAGCAATGGAGGGGATCTTCTCTCTAAGTTTCTGAGTGAGGGCGACGCGTACAGTCATCACAGTGGCCGCCGGGCCGCTGAGGCGGACCTTGACGACAGAGTCTCTAATCTGGAGGAGCTCCAGTTCTCCACCTCCTGTTCCCACGAGGTAAGGCCGTATCTCTGACAATACCTGCATCTCCCTCCAAACGTAAAACCCATCAGAAACTTTCTTTCTTTCCGGCAAACAGTCTTCAGAGTGATGTATCTGATAGTACGATTGTCAATAGGAATATTTTTTAGAGAGGTAGATGGGGAGGAAGAGATTTTTGATACGTGGAAGGGTAGACAGATAGAGAGAGAGAGAGAGAGAGAGAGATGGGGAGGAAAAAGATTTGGATAAGGGGGCAATGTAGACACAGAGAGAGAGATGGGGAGGATGGAAGGATAGACAGATAGAGAGAGAGAGGTGGGGGAGAGAGATGGGGAGGAAAAGGATTTTTGGATTTGTGGAAGGGTAGACAGACACAGAGAGAGAAGGAGAGGAAGAGATTTGGATGTAAGGAAGAGCAGACACATAGAGTGAGAGATGGGGAGGAAGAGTTTGGATACATGGAAGGATATGCAGATAGAGAGAGAGATGGGGACGAATAGATTTGGATATATGGAAGAGTAAACAGAGAGAGAGAGAGCCGGGGAGGAGGAAGGGTACATATATTATGAGAGAGACAGATAGATAGAGAGAGAGAGAGATAGGAATGAAGAGATTTGGATATATGGAAGGGTAAACAGAGAGAGAGATGGGGAGGAGGAAAGAAAGATAAATAGAGAGAGAGATTGGGGAGGAGGAAAGACAGATAAATAGAGAGAGAGATTGGGGAGGAGGAAAGAAAGATAAATAGAGAGAGAGATTGGGGAGGAGGAAAGACAGATAAATAGAGAGAGAGATTGGGGAGGAGGAAAGACAGATAAATAGAGAGAGAGATTGGGGAGGAGGAAAGACAGATAAATAGAGAGAGAGATTGGGGAGGAGGAAAGACAGATAAATAGAGAGAGAGATTGGGGAGGAGGAAAGACAGATAAATAGAGAGAGAGATTGGGGAGGAGGAAAGACAGATAAATAGAGAGAGAGATTGGGGAGGAGGAAAGACAGATAAATAGAGAGAGAGATGGGGAGGAGGAAAGACGGATAGAGAAAGAGATAGATGGGGAGGAGGGAAGACAGATAGAGAGAGAGAGAGATTTGGGCGTGCCCATCAATCCTTTTCAAGCATAACCCCGGAAACGAGAGATTAAGTAATTTTCCTGACCTTCTCCACATTCTCCTCGTTCAGTTCGAGGCCAGTCTCCGCATCAACTATCTGCTCCACTGCCATGATCTCCGGAATCTTATCTCTGAGCCGAGTCTCGATTCCCATCTTCAACGTCATCGAAGAGCTCGGACAAGATCCACAAGCACCCTGCAGCTTCAAAACCACCACAAGACCATCGATCTCGTGTAGAGCGACATTTCCCCCGTCCGCCATTAGACTGGGCCGTACTTCTTCGAGAACCAGCTCCACATTTTCCTCCGTCAGCGGAAGCACATTAACCGGCAAAACTGCATCCCGCGTGATTTAGTAATCTTAAGAAACAAAACCCAGATTTTGAAAATGCGATTCGATTTCCCACATCAGGCCTAACAAACAGAAACGAAACCCTTATTATGACTACCGCTTCAACTTTCTACATTCACCCTAGTCTTCAGGAACATAACCTCCTAATTTTACTATACGATTTAATAATCTACATCTGGCCTAGTCTTCAGAAACAAAGCCCCCTGATTTTAATACGCGATTCAGTTTTCTGTGGCCCGCGTAATTTTCAGAAACAAAACCCTCATTTTCTGCATCCGCCCCAATTTTCAGAAACGAAACCCGACTTTAGAATACGCTATTCAGTAGTCTACATCCGGACTCATTTTCATAAATGAACCTAATTTGAATATGCGATCCAACAAAGAAACCACGGTTAGTGTACGCTACTAAATTTTCTACATCGTAGTTCTCAGAAACAAAACCCAAATATTCAATTATGCGATTCCATTTTCTTCTTCCAGCCTAATTCAGTAAATTTTTCAGAAAAAAAACCCTCCAATGTCAATACGCTATTCAATTTTCTACATCCAGCATAATTTTCAGGAACAAAACCCTTATTTTGAAAGCGCCGTTCAATTTTCTAATCCAGCCTCTATTCAGAAACTATATCCTACTTTAACTACTCAGTTCAATCTTTCTACCTTTCCAGCTTTTTGTCCACGGATCTGGTGCACGAAGGAAAGATCGCCTGACGCGAAATCGATCTCTCCCAGACACGTTCAATCTCCAATCTACCTGTATAATAATTCCAACATTGAGTCACAGAAAGAACAATAAAAACAACCAGAAGTCGAAGATTCGATGGCGCGTACCCTGGAACACGGAGAAGAAGAAGAGGAAGAGGAAGAAGATAAATGAATTCTCCTCGCACTTGTCGCCGTTAATCTCTGCGACTGCGCCGAAAGCAATTCCATCTCCTCCGACAGTGCTTCTCTCACTAGACCATGGAGAATGGAGAGGGAATCTTGGCTACGATGACACGCTAGGGTTTAGTTGGTTTTGCAGACATCGTTGTTGGAGAATTTCTCCCCGCCACGAGTAGCAACAGGAGGATGAACAAGCTGTGGATAGAAGCCTGGACATTCTGCCACGTCAGCGTTTTCCAAGGGGCCGTCAATCCACGTCACGGACATTTGAAATGGGCCAGGTAAGGCTGTTTTTGAAAGATGTTAATGGGTCAGTGCGGCCCAATACAGCTTGCAGAAACTGGCTGCAGGGAGTCGTTGAAAGCACGAGTAAAATGTGAGACCATTGGAATACAAGTTTTAATGTCAAATAACGTATAAAATACACTCATATGACTAATGAAATCTAGAACAATGGTAACTCGGGGTCGCATCCACGAGGAATTGGGATCGCAATGATGATCGATGAACATGTGCTTCAATTTGGGAAAATTAGAGGAAACAATGAGGTGATAAATTAGGGGATTCAAAAAGAGAGAATAGAGAGAATCAAAGAAATCAAATTTGAAATGAATCCAAAAAGAAAAATAGGAGATACCGAAGAAAGAAATTTGTAGTGATTCTAGAAGAGAATCATGGGAGATCAACAAAAAGATAAGAAATCTACCTCTAAATAGAAAATCTGTCCCTGAGTATATCATTCGAAAGAAGATAAGAACGTTGTTATAATTGCACTGGATCAAGGATTTCTTCTATGTGTATCGATATTCAAGCAAAGAATGTGCAGCAAATAATGGTCGTCTCGCACAATTCTTGTACTCTTAACGGTGCAGTAATAGCAAAGACACACTTTTAGAATCATCGAGCAAACAAAGAACCAAATTTGGAGCATAAAAATCACAATGAGTGTTTAAGTACAAAGAACAATGAGGATTGAAAGAAGTCCCACCACTTGGGTGGACACTTTAAAGTGCTCTAGTTGCGTGTCTCCACAGAGTTGACAAATTCGTATAATAAATTTGTAACTACATTTAAAAGCATAAAAACCTAATTGGTATGTAAAAGAACGATAGTACATGCCTCTATATATAGAGAAGAAGAAAAATTAAGAGGGAGGCTATAATAGGCCAACGAACGCAGCCTTAGCACAAGAATATAGTAGAACAAAGACTTGAATCCACAAGCCTTGCTCTACAAGAAGGGTGGGATTATAGATCCATAGAACTAACCTCCTCAACCCTTGAATCCTTGAGGGGTTATATTTGAATCCATAAGCATTGAAACACTCTCTAAAGGGAAAACACTCAGGAGGAAGAAAACCAAGCTCTAAAAAAGGGATTAACTTCAACTATGTTCTCAAGTGTTACGATGGGTGATAACATGCAAATTATGCATGAAATTTATGATTATTAATATAAATTAACGTACAAAACATTCCATTCTAATACATGTTGTCATATTTTTTCAGTGTTTATCTATCATTCTATGAAAATAAGTTATAATATCAAAATGCACTAATTTAGGGATAATTATGATAAATTAAAGAAATTTTTTTATTAGATTATACCCATTTTAATTGGAGATTATAATTAGGTTTTAATAATAAATAATAAGAGAGAGAACTTTTTATACACTCATTTATTTTTCTAAGTTTTAAATTTTAAAATAAATAAGTGTATTTTTGAAATAAAAATGTATTCTCTTATTATTTATTAAATTTGACTTTTTAGAATAATAGATGATTTAAATTCTAATCTAATGAAATAAATTTGGATTATTTGAAGGTATATTTTAAAAGATGTAAAATTTATAATTTTTAGGGATTTTTCTAGATTTTTTCATGAATTTAATTCGATTTATTTTGAATTAATATGAATAAAAAAATTATCATGTGTTGACATGACAGTTGACGTGGCGTAGACAAAAATGGCGACGCCACATGGCGACATATGAGACCGCCAGGTGTCACACACGTGTATATGTGTTCAAGTGTGAGTGCGCATATGTGCGCTTGTTTGCACGTGTGTGAACGCGCGTAAATAAGGAGATAGCAGCGTGTTAAGGATTTTTGCTAACTCCTTATTCTCATATTAGTTATATACGCGAGCATTTACCTAGATTTTTTTCATGTGGGACTATTTTAATATTTTTATGTCGCAAGTGACGTGCGTCGTGTGGAGCGTTCGATTCGCGCGTTAAAAGAAGATCGTCAATCTTCACTTTAGGCGGAGAGTAAGTGGTGCATTTCTGTTCTTTGGTGAATCGTTTTAAAAATGATTTAATCTCACTCGTTTATCAAAGGAGTTTTAACGGCTAAGGTTAAAACCGACAAAAATACATCCGAAGCGTTGGATCAAAATTAGACGGATGACGTTTCATATGTTTTCTCTTCACACGCGACGTGACAAGATCCTGGTGATCCATCTCCAATCCAACAGACGTGATTTAAGCATAACAATTTTTATATATGTGTTTCATCAGAGCCGTTGATCGAAGATTCAAAGTCCATCTGACGGATATGCCTAATTTGCCTTATAAATTGATATGTTATTTGATGATGTAAATCATTATTGGGTTCTTTGAGTAATTGAACTGTCTAAACACCACAATCCTTAAATCTCTTGCTTCCAATCGCTCCTAGATCAATTTTCGCATCGACGGAGTGTTTGAAAATTATATTCCATTGAGAGAAATGGGATAAATCGATCCTTGAAAACCAACGATCGTCTTCGAATTCGCAGAATGAATAGCCTTTGATATGGTGAGAAATTGGATCAATTCGAGTGTTATCTTAGGTTAGAAATCATGTTTTTGTCCTAATCATTCTTCCTATAACATTAGATTCTAATTTTGAAATGTAGACTTAGTCAATTTCAATTTAAATTTTGATTTTTCGTGATTTTCTCGTTCAGAAATTTCTCTTTGATTTGCTCATCGATTTCTCCGTGAATCTAGATTTAAATTCAATGATTTTTTATTATGTAGACTCATCTTTGAGTTATCTTTCCAAATTTATCAAAGCCCTTAATTTCTCACCTCATTTCATTGTTTGATTTGATCAAATTTCAAAGAATGTCTAAAAAATACCTTAATTCTTCATGGATTTGACCCTTATTCACTATTATGCTATCTATTTTGTAATTATTTCTTTAGATTTGTAAGTTTGGTAAATATTTTGATGTTTATTCACGTGTATTCAACGACCGCGCGGATTTGCTTCGTCAATGGGGGGCCTTAGATATGCCCAAAAAGTGAAGGGCCATCCAAAGGATAAAAACATAGAAAAGATGATTCAAAAGTTTTGGAAATCTAATTGCAATAGTAGACATGTGTTGGAGTTAGAATTGACAAAAGAAAAAAAAGCTTCTAGGCTATAGTAGACCTGAATATTGATATGCTACAAATTCTAGGAACTTTAGAATCTGACACATAATATTGTGTCTTTAGGTGATCCTCTATAGATATTGTTAGCTCTAAGAGATAGTCTCATGGCCCATTGAGCTCTAATTATGCCTCACAAGTGGGTTTTGTAAGCTCTTGGGCTACAACATTCATAACTAGACTTTGTGGGCACTTAGAAACCGTATTCGACTACACCACCAACCCTATTGGGCCACATTCTAAGGGGTCCCCATAAAACTGAAGTGGATGAATTAAACATGTCCATTTTGGTTTCCAAGGGGTCGTATGATATACCTTTGAGGGTGTTGATGAAGATGTTGACCAACTAATTGTAGGGTTTGATTGCAATTATACAATACAATTAGCCAACGAAACTATTGTCCCATTATCAATACCTACTAGCTGATATGGTCATCTAGTACTATATATTGGATACTAGATGGTGATAGGTGCATAATCAAAAAATGAATTTTAGGAGGATGATATTGGATGAAAAATGCCAATTAAGGATGAGGATGATGATGTTTGTAGATATCATTAAAAATATAAATAAATAAAAAATGAAAAATGGATATCTAATATCTATCAATGTCTATAAATGTCGTTATCCATTTCCATATATTATAGATTTATACAAATTATATAATCGATATCCATCATCCACTATAAATTTAGATGTCAGAGGATGTTGATATCAATAAGCTTATTGATACGCAATACCACAATCCAATTAATGATTTTCATCATCTAAATGATCATATCAGTATCGTGGTTATTAGATACTACCAAGCTTTGTAATAGTATATGATACCAATATTTCGAATGATGTTAGCTGATATGGTCATCTAGTACTATATGATATCTGTTACCATCATTAGGACAATTAAAGCTATGGGTTAGATGAAGATACCCGGGCATAGTGATTACGTCCTATAATACCTTGTCAAGAATGTAGTATCAATCGATCTCAATATGCTCTATAAGCTTATGGAAGATATTATTCCTTGCAATGAAGATAACCACTTGATTATCATAATACATAGATACAAGAATCTGCGATGTGATGCATGTTGGGTTTTGAGGTCGATAAACTTTCCAAAATTTTGATCAAAACATTGAATGCAGTGAAATCCATTGAATCGGATATTTAAAACATTGAGGCAGCATGAACAAAGGATCCCATCATCTATTATATATGAAAAAACATACTTATAGGGTTCCCTTGAAGGAGTTCTTGAAGCTATTCAAGTGTCTAGCCTCTAGCGGCATCCACACGGTCTCTGGATTGTTGGATCTCCTCTTCAAAGCTCTTCACTAAGAGAGAAATAGAAAAAATGAGAGAATTCCTACAAGGCTTGCATGACGACCTTTAGTTATGACCATTCTCCCCTTATTTATAGACATTTGGTATGTAAATTTTTTCATAAGAACTCTCATAATTATGTCTATATCTACCAACATCTATAGACCTCATGTGCACGACCCTCTAGGTTCATATATCTCACTAATTAATAACTCTATAGACCAAATAATACCTTATTGGTCAACCTTAATTAATTATTTACATCAACATATATATATATTTATATATTAATTAAAGATCGATTTAACCCAATTGATAGTTTGAGTTGCCGACAAGTTGGGTGCCAAGCTACACCACGTACTCTGGGAGATATCAAGTATGTAAGAACTCCCTTATAAAACCTTTCCGTCATCGATTACTATGTATGAATAATCCTTTATTCGTATAAGAATTATAAATAATTTAATGCATTCTCAACTATCAAACCCTAATTGATCACTCAAGTTAATACTGATGCAAGTAGGAAATCACCAGGAACTCTCCAATATTTTCACTACCTTGGGCAAGGATTTTATCGCATCTCATTTCTCGAGTCAATCTCCTCAAATATCAAGGGCGGATGATCTCATCTTGATCACACAACCATCTTCATGAACTTTATGTCGTATCTAATATATGACATTTTAGATATTTATACTACTTTGGCTAAGGATGTCATTGCATCTCATTCCTTGAGTCAATCTCTTTAAATATTAAGGGTAGATGATCCCATATTGACCTCACAATCATCTTCGAGGAATTCAGGTTGTATCAAATATAAAATGTTTTAGAGATCACATGGTTCTTGATTCGTAAGTCATAATCAAAACACAAACGTCTATCTATAAGATGTCTTTGGTGTCTCACCATGTACACAATCGTAATATGAATCAACCTAATTGATAGTTAGTTATAATACTATTTAGGATTCATACACATGAATTTCATGAACTCCTTCTCTAAAGAAGACATGTTATTTATCTTTGGTGTCTTCACCCAGATGGCTAAAAGATCAACCATACTCATCATATGAGTTATATTATATAGAGCTATTCTTTAAAGATAACTCAATATCCTTCTCGAATAACAATATTTAGAACATATGTTTATAGACTAAAGATTACGATATTACAATCTCATCATAATTCATCTAGTCATTAAATGTGCTTATGAACTTAATTACAAACATCACATAAGAATAATAATAAACAAATTTTATTTCAATGAACATAAATAAGATATAGGATAATGTGATTAGCTCGTAGGTTATATAATATCGATCAAATATTATGAGAGAAAGGAAGAGAGAGAAGTACATAACTCTCATGAGGTTATATATTTATTTCAATAATTAAGGTATTTTCCACCATGGGGTCATGCTCAAGCGGGTGCAATCCCCATGGGACTTGCACGTCAACCATGTTGCATGACATCCTCTCGCTGTGCATGTGTTTTTGGTTGTAAAATTTGAGAGGCCTAATGGGAATCTAATCATTTACCCATTTCCATAGTTTGAAATTGGTTAGAACGAATCATCAACAAATCATCCACTATCATGAACTTGAAAGCCAAATACAATGAACTTCGCCTACCACTTTGATCTATCAAGTAGACGCGGCAAAGAGGAAAGCATCCATCGAAGATTAGACTCCTAAACCATGACCCGAATCAGGATGGGGCAAGTCACACATCTCACGTTTGAGTAGACCTCCTGAACAGACCCCCAACCCTATCCTAGGTAGTCAACACTGTTTTCCTGCTTTCTCCCTCGCTTATGATAGGCCTTTGCTCTTGTACAACACCGAACAATCTCCGCTCCATTAAAGACATTCACTTGAGCAACTAAAACACAAAAAAGACAGCGGATAGTACATAATGGTGGAAACAAATTCACTTACTTGAAAGGGAAAAATACAAAGATAGAACTAGGGTGCCTTGGCAACATGTAAGGTACAAAAGAAATCTCTAGATGCAGAGGTCTTGTCACCATTGTCTTGTTGAGAGTAGCAAGTTGTCCAAGTCATCAATGGAAGTAAATATTTGGGCACAAGTATTATTTAAAAAATTAGCGATAATATCCAAAAATGATTAACACAAATACCCTTTTTGCCATAAATCGGGAGGGTTTTTGTCTCGTGTTCTTCGGGAGATAACCAACGAAGAATCTCTACCCCGCATCCAGCGAAGGATTCCCCGAATTTTCCAATGGAGGCGTCTTCTTCGTCGGCGATCGCGCTGAGAACGTGGGAGCTGGAGAACGAGGTGGTCGCGCTGGAAAGTGGGACGGATGCGGACTCGATCTACTTCTACGACGAGGTCTCGCAGAGCAAGATGCAGCAGGAGAAGCCGTGGACAAGCGACCCTCACTTCTTTCGCCGCGTCAAGATCTCCGCCCTCGCGCTGCTGAAAATGGTCGTTCATGCTCGCTCCGGGGGAACGATCGAGGTGATGGGCGTGATGCAGGGGAAGACTGACGGGGACTGTTTTATCGTAATGGATGCGTTTGCTCTCCCCGTTGAAGGAACTGAAACTCGGGTTAACGCTCAGGCAGACGCTTACGAGTATATGGTGGATTATTCCCAGACTAATAAACTGGTATTGGTTATCATTCAGACATGTTTAAAAATGATGGGTTTACTCCTCGTAACTTGGTTGGTTTGTTTCCTGATGATGTTTTCTTCTCAGGGGATGATGTGTTTCACGATCAAATTCATGTTTAAAAGATAATTTGAAGAATCCCTCGGGACCTTCTTCCTGGAGTCATTTATGATAAACAGTTTTAAAAAACGATAGCACTGCTCAAACTTGGTAGATCATGGGTTTTACGATTAATTTTTGTTTTAAGATAATTTGAAGAATTCCTTGGAACATTCTTCTTGGAATCATTTAAGACAAACAGTTTTAAAAAATTATCGCACTCCTCATAAATTGGTGGATCATGGGTTCTATGATTAATGCTTTTTTAAAGATAATTGAAGAATTCGTTGGGACATTCTTCTGTGAGTCATTTATGACACAGTTTCAATAAATGACGGGTACACTTCGTACTTTGGTTTCCTTGTTTCCCGTGGATAAGTTTTTCTTAATTGCTCATGGCTTTTTGGTGTTCTGATTTGGACCTCGGTCTGGCAAATGATTCGGAAAAATCAATTATTACAAAATCCTGGTCCGGCAGAACTAGGTTGCATATTGTTGGGAATTCATTTATTTATTGATGGCTGCTTAGATCGTGAAGAAAAGTGTTTGTTCAGACATTGTTTTCGTATTTGTTCTGAGATGCTTAACCCTAATATTATCTGTTCGTGTATCTTTATAATGTTATCTTATAATTCAGAGTTTTCCTGTCATTACATATTCATAGGCTGGAAGACTGGAGAATGTGGTTGGATGGTATCATTCTCACCCCGGCTATGGATGCTGGCTATCTGGCATCGATGTTTCCACTCAGATGCTCAATCAACAATACCAAGATCCATTCTTTGCACTTGTAATCGATCCCACGAGAACAGTTTCAGCTGGAAAAGTTGATATTGGAGCATTCAGGACATATCCTCAGGGTTATAATCCACCTGATGATCCTGTTTCAGAGTACCAAACTATTCCTCTAAACAAAATTGAAGATTTCGGGGTTCACTGCAAACAAGTAATAAAAATTTCCTCTTCCCACTCTTGTTTTTCTCAATTGTGTCACTTAAATGTATTTCGGGTGGATTTCAGTACTATTCGTTGGATATCACATATTTCAAGAGCTCGCTGGACTGCCATCTGTTGGATTTGCTGTGGAACAAATACTGGGTGAACACTCTGTCTTCTTCTCCACTCCTGGGGAATAGAGGCTATGTAGCTGGGCAGATTTTTGATCTGGGTGAGTCTTATTTTCATCACCAACTCTGGCAGATACAAAAATAAAGCCCAATAATAATTTCATCCCCTGATCGCAATTCGGCCTCCTCGATCGAGGTGATTGGTGCATTATTTTGATGAGTCTCTAGGGGATCAGTAAAAGACCAGTTCTTCTCCATCGCCAGAAAGCATTGGCTGCAGTTATGGCAGTTAGCAAGCTTCTACCTCTCTTCCCTCTATGAAACGTAATGTGGTTCATTTTCAGTCTAGGTCGTGGAATTTGTCTGAAGACAGATTCAATGGCCCGGATGGAATCTACACTATTTTGGGCGATCCTTATTATGACTGGTGATGCCATCTAAGATTAATCATACGTCCCTCGCAGGCTGACCAATCAATTGTCCCTTGATCTCAATCTACTGATCGATTAGTCCCTCAATCTTGATCATTCCCTTCCTGTAGCATACCAATAATAACTTCTTGTATTCTGATTTGCAGCGGAGAAATTGGAGCAGGTGGAGAATCAGCTGGCTCACTCTCGCTTAGGTTTGTTGGTCGGGCCTTCTCAAAAGAAGAAGGATGTAAGCCATCCCATTGCTTCAGTTTATCCAAAATCATACTGTTCTGTTCGAGGAACCAGAATAGAGTTTAGACGCATTTTTATTCAAATACTTATCCATCCATACATGCATTCTCTCGCAGGAAGAATCCCAGCTGGCAAAGATAACCAAAAGATAGTTCGAGGATCACTGTCGAGCAAGTTCACGGGCTCATGTCACAGGTTTGCAGACCTCTTTTCCTCGTGGGTGCTGGCTTTTCTTTTCTTTAATGATTGCTGCCACTTGATCAAGGTTCTTGGATATTTCCATTTCCAGGTCATTAAGGACGTTCTCTTCAATTCTCAGTTGAAGCCCAGTAGAACTCCGGCAGAGTCAATAAGCTCCCCTAATCCGGAACCGATGATTGAGTCTTGATTCTCGCAATTTCTCAGATTCGGCGTCTGGGTCAGATTCCTTTTGGTGGTCAACGCCTTATTCGTCAAATGATAATGCTGTTTTTTTTGTCTCTGGAAGGAGTAAGGCAGCAAGAAAGTGTTATTCTGTCCCTCTTTTAAATCAACTAACGGGGGGGAGCCTGAAGTTGACCATGTCTGTTTTAGAAAATCTCCTGTTTTGAGACGTTATGGCTTATAGATTTTCTGAGGAGGGAGAGATGGGATGCTCGGGCTTGCATGTATGATTCGGAGGAGATGGTTTAATCCAAGCTATGGGCAAAAAGATGGTTTAATACTCTTAAATTCTTGATAGAATTTCGATTAGATTTGTTCATGTTCTTTTATTTAATCCTGTTAAAAGTGCACATATCTGACATAAACATAAGTAATCACCTTATACGGATCATTTACGCGGATAACTCATAACATTCATAAATTTCAAGCCCATTTTGGGCTAATTACGGCCCAATATCTATCTTTCAAGGAGAAGGGAAGCCCAATAGCGAGGCAAGGCGGCTCCTTTATATAGCCGGCCTGCCCTTCTCGTCATTGTATACAGAGCGCTGGTTAGAAAAATCGAGAAGAAAGGAAATTTCGTGTCCTTTTTCATCGTCCAGTGGAGATGCCGGGAGTATTGATTTGCAACGCTTGCAACAAGGAAGTCGCGGACGAGACGGAGCAGAAGTTCCATTACAAATCCGAATGGCACCGTTACAATCTTAAGCGAAAGGTATATAATTCGACCAGCTTGTCATAATCTCTCGAAAATACAGATATATCTGATTCAGTTATCCTAATTTATCTGGATATTTTCTTCTGGATTCTCTTTGTCTCTGATACCCTTAATTTCGGGGGAAGTGCTATTTTAGGGATAAACGCTTGCAAGGAGAACTTATTCTTCAACCGCTACTATAGAAATTATTAGGAATTGGGTTAGGTCTAATATAAGTTCGATTATTTTTCTGTCTCCCGGAACCCTAATTTCGGGAGAAGTGATTGTTTAGGATTAGATGCCTGAAATGAAAAGGTATTCTTCTTCCACTCCGTTTGGACCTCTAAAATATTGAGATAGGCGTAATCAGGTTACCGTATTTTTTCTCTGGCTATTGTCGTTTGAATTCTCCTTGTTTCTGGAAAGCCTAATTTCGGGAGAACTCATCGTTTAGGGCTAGGTACTTGTAACTCAAAGTATGTAGTTTTTGGGGGGTTCCTTAAAACTGGTCTCCACTTCTTTCGAATCGAAACTTATGTTCTCTTCTTTATATTCCAATTCTGGTTGTAATGTTTTTGAATATCATCTGAGGTGTCTTATCAGATTTTGATTTATAACTTTCTAATTCAACCATTTGAAGAATCTCTCTCTGTGCCCCCTCAGGTGGCGGGATTACCTGGAGTGACTGAGGCTTTGTTCCAAGCTAGACAGTTGGCGCTGGCTGAAGAAAAAGGCAGATCAGATGAAGGGCCGATGTCTTACAGTTGTGTAGTATGCGAGAAGGAGTACAGGAGCTCTAAGGCTCTAGATCAACACTTAAAATCAAAATCCCATATCATCAAAGTTTCTCAAGGACCAGCGATGTCTTCTCAGATGACTACCGTTAAACCTCTCACAGCCCGTCCATCCAGAGGGCAGACTTCTTCTAGAAAACAGGACGAGGATGGTGATAGTGAAGACGAATGGGTTGAAGTTGACTCAACTGATGATGTCAATGAATCCTCCGTATCTATGGGCATAGATGTAGATCATGATGATGCTGTTGATGATGAGGGAATGGATGAAGACTTTGATACTTCCTGCTGTTTCATTTGTGACGAAAAGCACCAGACCATAGAAAGCTGCACGGTTCATATGCACAAACAGCACGGATTTTTCATTCCTGATGTAGAATACTTGAAGGATGTCAAAGGGTTTCTCACATACCTGGGTCTCAAGGTGAATCTAAGCCATATTTTCTGTTTCCCTAAATTGTAGAAGGTTAATGGTCTTTTTGTTGATTTTTTAGGTTACAAGAGACTTCAGATGCTTATACTGTAATGATAGATGTCACCCTTTCCAAAGCTTGGAAGCAGTTAGGAAGCATATGATTGCTAAAGGCCATTTTCGTGTTCACTATGGTGACGGTGATGATGATGAAGATGTGGAGTTGGAGGAGTTTTACGATTATAGCCGCAGGTAATATCTCTTTTATATATCTGTCGATATTTTCAGTCTTCAATAAACCTTCAACTCTCCTAGCCAAAGATCTTGAAATGTAGTTAGTTTCCAAGATTTATATTTTTATATGGCTACAGGGATTGGAATCAACTGAAGTATTTAGGGTTCTGAGCATTGGATCTTGAAATTTGACTTCCATTATATTTTGGGGGTTTATGGTTCATTAAGTTAGCCTTTCATATGATAACTGTTAGGGTTTTTGGGTTCGCCAGGTTTGACTTGCGGTATCTTTAGGGTTGGTTTTATTGCTTTTGCTTTAAACTATGGTTAGGGGCTTTGGTTTTATTAGGTTTTTAGTCTCATGGGCTCATGAGGTTTAAAACTATCTGTGTCTAAAGCGTAGGACACGTGGTTCTTTGGGTCATTAAGTTTGATTATGTTCAGCGTTCATGTTCTAGGTGTCCTGGGTTTATTTATGTTTCGAGTATAGTGGGCTCAGGGTTCTTGGGTTTGTTAGGTTTGACTTTCTTGCTGCCATTGAGGTAAGGGTATATTTGGTGTATTGAGCTTCTTGGGTTCATGATATCATATGTTCCAACTAGAAAACCCTAATGACTACAGGTCTTGAAACTGATGGGATATTATTTTTTGTACAGCTACGAGGGTGTGGATGGGAATCAACTCGTGGTTGCAGATGATGCAAATCAGATGGTTGAACTCGGATCTGGCGGCTCAGAACTCATCATTACCAGGAGAAGTGAAAATGGCGTATCTGTTAGAACCTTTGGTTCTCGCGAGTTCTTGAGATACTACAGACAAAAGCCGCGTCCTTCTGTTTCAAGAGATGTGGCTCTCGCCATTTCGTTGGCTTGCAGGTAACTTTATTTCAAGAAAATTTGAAGTTCTCTCTCTCTTCTCGTTTCTTTTTCATGGTTTTAAAGTATATTTTCGTTTTACTGTTTATACATTTGTTGGCGTTCTGTGTCAGATGGTTTTGTTATTGAATAATATGAAATTTCAATAAAAAATCATATCATTTCTATTCTTTTTTTTTAAAGATATCAAATCCTTTATATTCCATGCCTTATCTCCGTTGTTTAATTCTTTTGAGTTTATGGCGCTCTACCTCCTCGTCACTATGTTTTACTTTTGAATAGAGTCAAACCTTCTTATCAGTTCACACGATATCTTAGGTTTAGATTTGACTTTCATTCTGATAAGAGATCTTAGCTCTTGTACCCTTAATTTTCTAGGGTTTCAGAATTTAAGGATTCAAAGTACTTGTAGGGGTTGGCGATCAATGATCATGATCGCCTTGGAAGATCATCGTCTGTACATTACGAGCATGATCATCTGATTGTTTGACAATCGTCCGTTAGTCGTAGCAGATCGATCTGCACATTAATAGAACCTTTTTCTCCCTTCCTCATTTCCTCTCTCTCTCTCCCCCTCTTCTGTATCTGTAACCACAATGACATGACGGTGCTTAACGATGACGGTGATGACGTGACAGGTACAGGAGCATGGGGCTGGCAACGGTGCAATCAAAGGAACAAATAATGAGGAAGAAGATCCAACGTGCGATGAACCGCTCCGGAGTTGACGCCGCGAGGTCCCTGAAGATCGGCTTGAAGAGCAACGTCATCCGCAACCTCCCCAAGAACGTCCCATATTAGTCAACCTCCCCAATAATCTTCCGTTGACTTTTAAACCCGTTTGAGACTCATGGTGACCATGTAGCAACCTTATTTTTCGTGTGGCCTCTCTGTAAAATGTAAAGGTCATCTCTCGATCTTGCCTACCGTTTCTATCACTATCTTCTTGGATTTTAAAGCATCAGTCACATTGGAGAAAAGAGATAGCTCTCTCTCTGCGTCTCTCCCCCTCTTTCTACTGTTTTTTCGGTAGTTTCTACTCAACACCTCTCTCTTCCTACCGAGACATCGCCGATCGCCTTCTCGGTGAAGAAGACCATCGTCACCTCGAGGCTATCTCTCCCACGTCACTTCCTGTCCTTCTTGCTTCGGCTTGCTGTAAGACCTCGTGGTTAACCTAAAAAAACCTTACTCCGATAGCGACTTACAGCGACGAGATACCATATGTAGCTCCGGGGAGAGGGAGGGGATCAGGGGAGGAGGGAGAGACCGAGAGAGAGACTCGGGCTTGCTCTTCTTCCTCTCTCTTCTTATGGCTGTTTTGTCCCTTATCCGACTTATTCGTTACTGCGGACTTCGTGAAAAAGCCTTGGAGATGAGAGAGAGCAAGAGAGAGAAAGAGAGAGTCTCTCTTCTCACGTCCCTCGACTAAGCTGGGCCGCCGCGCCCCTTGACTGAAGTAAATAGCCGCGTATTCCCCATGATTACATTGGTCAGGAGAAACGAAGGGATACCATAGAGGGATTGTGTGAGGGAGGGGGTACTATTCCGAGGCCTTTTCCAATTATTCCTACAATAACCACCCGACAAAAGCCGACAACGACTGATTTTGAACATTTTACCTCGCAGGGAGAAAGATTTTGCAGTGCTTGAGAGTGCAGAGGGGACTGCAGAGACTTTGATTGCACGGTCTGGAAACAGAAAACGCGGAGGTGGCGGGCATGGTAGACGGCGACGGTCTCCCGACAGTAACTTCTACGTTAACCTTTCAGTTAAACAAAAATACTTGACAAAAACTGCGGAAGTTGAATCGAGTATGAATCAGATGACGGGCGCGCCAGGTTGTCTGCTTAATCCGCCATTGCAGGAGAGAAGAGAGACAGCGAGAGAACAAAGAAAGAGTTTGGCCCATCTAAGTAACTTCCTCGGAGATAGAAACCTAGAGAGAGAAATCAATTTCCGGGCGAATGCCACAAATTTGTTCTAATCCTAGAGATGATATGTTTTGCAACCCCGTCAAAATAGCTTCTTTAGAGAGAGAAACCAAGAGAGAGAAAAATTCTCCGCTCAACAGAATCTTTTCGCGCGAAACCCATCATGGAACATATCAATAATCTGCGACCCCATCAAAATAAGTTAACTCCTTTAGAGAGAGAAACCTAGTGAGAGAAAACAATTCCCCAGTCAATGCCATAATTTGGTGCAAAACCCAGACGGCAAATCGAGCATCCTCCTCCCCGCAATCCAATCCGAGAACGTATCGATAATCTGCCCAGCCAAGCTGGCAAGATCTTCGGCCATGGCGTCCACAAAAGCCCTAACCACTCTCCTCTCCTTCCAGCTCGCCTTCAAACTAAACCACGTCAAAAATTTTACCCTAAAACCCTTTTCTATATGCCCTTCTTTCTCCAGCCTCCTAATAATCTCCAAGCAGTACTCGTAATCCTTCTCCAGCCCAAACCCTACTTCCCTCTCTCTTCTTCGACGAGCTTCCAGGGCACGGCTTTTTCTCCCTCGTGCTTCTCCTCCATCCCCATTTCCTCAGATTTCTGGGGCTCCAAAGGTCGATTCAGATCTAGATCCATAAAGCTAGATGCACGAATCTCGTTATCTTCATTACTACCATGAACAGAAATCTCTTCTTCTTCCTCTTCCTCGCACGCGACCACCGGTCCTGCAAATGAGAGTTTCAGGATCACGTAAAAGGAAACTAAGATTTCGAGAATCTACTTTGAACCGCCGGAGGGGAGAGAGAGGAAATCATGGCGGCGCATAGATTCTGAATGTCAGCGGTCGCGAGATTCTTCTCTGCCGCTTCAAAGGCGTCGTACATGTTCTTCAGCTTCTCTCTCCTGGCTAAAATTCTCCTACTCAGAGAGATTCTGTAGCGCAGAATATCCTCTCTCTTGGAGTTTCTCGCTCTATAGAGCTGCTTCCGCAAACACCTGTGCCCGTAAAAACAGTCAATAGTTCATCCATCAGAGAAATTAGGCAATTAGTCAATTACTCCATCAAGTCGTTAACTTTTCCGCAGAAACTGCAGGAGAAGCACCAATCAGGAGCAGTGTCGACTTCCTTCAGCTTTAGAACGCACTCCAGATGGTAAGAGGCGGAGCAAATTACATCGTCAGATTTACAAACAATCCAGAGACTCGGATCTCTGCTCTCATCAAATTTTTGACAGAGACAACAGCAACACCGCCTACAGAAACTCTCATTCTCTCCCATTTCGCTTGAGCAACCAAAATTCTCGCAGATTTTACCCGAAACTGAGGAATCTCGTGAAGAAATCTTCTTCGGGGGAATGCGCCGAGGATGAGCATTCTTCCTAGTTCTCTTGGGCGGAACCGGATGATGATTTTCCACGTTCTTGTTCTTGTTCTTGGAGGAGATAGTGTTAAGGAGATTCTGGATAAGGTCAAACTTGGATAGACCCGTGTATTTCCGGTTTTGACCGATCTCTGAGCAGAGGACTTCAAGAATATCGCGACGAGTCCACGATTGAAGCTCAGATGCGCAGAAATCTCCTACGCAGACAGCTCGGAGGAGATCTCTCTTCTCCTCCAGGCTCATCTCTCCACATTTCACTCCTGCACCGTCCAAATGGCGAGTTCTCAGGCTAAAAGAGGGTTATTTTCGACGAAAATGAGAATACCGACGAGATCGAAAGTAAAATGTACCCGAGTCTAAAAATCTCATCTTTTGCCCCCAAACCCTAACTTTCTCTCTCTAGCTCGCAATCGAAGAAGCGAGACACCGCGCGGAGAATCCAACACGGCGAGATTTAGGCGGAAGAGAAGAGATTAAGGAAGATTGGGGCATAGAAGCAATAAAAATTAAAAAGCGAGGTGCAAAGCTAGAGAGAGAAATTGAGTTTGACGTCGAAAAGTGAATACTCTGCGCTGTAGCCGGTAGAGGTGGGTGTCTGGACTGCAGCAGTTTCTTCGATCGGAGAAGACTGGTCCCGCCGCTGCATTCTGCAGAGGTGGCAGCCATCTTCTTCTTCAAAGAGCTTGATTCGCTCGCGTTTGCATGACCTATGAGACATTTCTCAGAAACCCTTATTGATGACGATGCTCCGTCTTTCACGTTTCCCCTCGCGAACTTCTCTATATACTTTTTTAACCCTTAAGATTGGGTATTTTCTTTACACCCTCCTTTGTTCGATCTCAGTGGACTTGGGCGCAAGGGAAGGAGGGAAGGAGGGTTGAGGTGAAGGAAAGATACTCTTTTCATGCAAAAATACGTGCATTGAGTGCTTGAGAAAATGGGGAAAGACGCGTGTGGCGGAGGAGTAAGCACGTGAGGCTTGGCACTGAAAATGTCATAAAGTCCGGAGTGGTTTGGGCTGGCCGCGTCTTTAATGGGCCAAAAGCTGGTGGGCCCCATCTGGCATGAAAGATAGGGAAAGATGGAGTGCAGGGGAATCCGAAAACTTTATTGAATTTAATACTTGAATTGAGCAAATTCCATGAAAAATAAATAAAAAAGTAAATGACCCAAACAAAAAGATTTCCAGATCAATAATTGATGGGCCTCTCTTCAGAATTCCTATTGGCCAGCCCAAATGGAGGGTTAGAGATAGAGAACTACAAGTTTACATTTGTGCCCCTAGAGTTTTTTTCCTAGGAAGGTCGAGGGATACGTGTGGCCTAATGGGCTGATCTAGCTCCCCCTTCATTGTACCTGTTGGATGGCAGTGGCCCAATAGGAGGCTACAAGCGTACCGCCACTGCTCCGTAATCTCTTCATTCGAAGCAACCTGCGACCATGGCAACCTCCACCGGGGTTTCTCTTCTCTCATCGGCCCTCTGGGTCCTCCTCCTCCTCCTCTCCCAGGTCTGTCTTCCAGCATTCGCGGATAATAGGCAGAGTCGCCAGCAGAGTGAGTGGCGGATCGAGAGACTGGAAGCCACGGAGCCGTCGAGGAAGGTGCAGGCTGAGGCTGGAGTGATCGAGTACTGGGACCACCACCACGAGCAGTTCCAAGGCGCCGGCGTGGCACCCTACCGCACCACCATCCAGCCCAGGGGCCTTCTCCTGCCCTTCTACTCCAATTCTCCTCGTCTCTCCTACCTCATCCAAGGTCCAACTCCGATTTTCTCTTCCTTCATTCTCTTCTTTTTACAGCCTTCTTCTATGCTTACTCTTGTCTTCCATAGGCAAAGGCTTTTACGGCTCCGTGGTCCCGGGCTGCCCGGAGACGTTCCAACAATCGCATGAACAGAGGTCGGAGCGCGGAGGGAAGACGGGAACAGTCGCAGTTCCGCGAGGAGCATCAGAAGGTTCACCGGTTCCGGGAAGGTGACATCATCGCTCTCCCCGCCGGCGTGGCCAGCTGGTTCTATAATGACGGAGATAACCAGCTCGATCACGGTCGAGCTATAACGATCAAGGTTCACCGGTTCTATAATGCCTCGTCGTCGTCACGGTCGCCGACGTCAGATACAGTGATAACCAGCTCGATCAGACGCTGAGAGTTAGAGAGAAAACCGATCCTCATCTTATCTAGTTCTTTAGTCACATTTTGTGTAACATCTATTCCCATGTGGCCATGTGCTGCTGTTTCGGAGGTTCGAGCTGGCCGGCAGCTCGCAGCAAGAAAAAACTCCGGAAAGGGAAGAGCGTTCCTCCTCCGGCAACGTGTTCCGCGGATTCGACGGAAAGGTATCGCCGAGGCATTCGGCATCAGCCAGGAGACCGCGAGGAAGCTCCAAGGACACGACGAGACGAGGGGCAACATAGTCAGAGTAGAGAAGGGACTCCAGCTCGTGAGGCCGGAAAGAGGCCAAGAGAATTGGGAATAAGAAGAAAGGGGTCAAGAGCATCGGGAAGAAGAAAGAAGCCGCGAGAGAAGGGAAAAAGAAGAAGAGGAAGAACGACGACGGGAAGAGGAAGAAGAAAGGAAGAGAAGGAGGAGAGGAGCGAACGGTCTGGTGGAGGCCATTTGCAACCTTAGACACAGAGAGAACATCCGCGACCCGGCCCGCGCTGACGTGTACAGCCGGGAAGCGGGGTGGGTGAGCAGCCTCAACAGCCAGAAGCGCCACTTTCTCCGGTTCCTCCGGCTAAGCGCGGAAGGAGGATTCCTGAAGGAGAAGGCCCACTACGCGCCCCACTGGAACATCAACGCCAACAGCGTCCTCTACGTCGTCCGAGGCCGAGGGCGTCTCCAGATCTCGGGCAACCAGGGCAACCGGGCTAGCTTTGACGGAGAGGTCCGGCAAGGGCAGATCGTGGTCATCCCGTAGAACTTTGCGGTGGCGGCACAGGCCCAGAGCGAGGGGTTCGAGTGGGTATCCGTCAAGAAGGTGGACAACGCGCTCGTCAGCCCACTGGCCGGCAAGGCCTCCGTTTTCCGCCGAGGCTAAAGACCGACAGGGAACAGGAGTTCGTCCTCTTCAATCCCCGGTTACAGCAGCAGCGAGAAAGAGCGGATGCTTTATAAGTCAGAGCTATCATGGCAAGCCGAGTCGGGCGTCTGTAATAAACGCATAGAGAGTGTCTTGTTTTGTTGAGAGTAAAACCATAAACCCGGGCGGTTCAGTCTTCCATGTGCCCTGTCAAATCGACATGCTCGAATAAGAGCTCGCTTTATGTGCCCTGACTGGTTCAGCCAAGAACGTATATAGAAAAGGAAGAGAAAAAGGGAATTGGAATGTCAAGATTCAGCCAAGAACAAGAAGATTGACATCACCGAGCTATAATCATTCCCGAATCCAGTGGACTTTCAATCTTGAACTTCAAAAGGTATGGTCTTTTGATTTTACCCAATGCAAACCTCTTGATCTCTTCAAGGGAAGGGTTAGTTCTTGGTTCAAGGACCTTGGCCCCTCTATTCATAGAGAAAGATGATACCTCAAGCCTTTAAATATTTTAAATAATTAGCCCATAATTAACTAATTAATATTGATGGAAAAATCTATTTAAGTAACCCTAAAATTAATTAAAATTTCACAATCCTTTTTTTAATAATAAATAAATAAATTACTTCATGAGCTCAAAACTTTTGTTGTCATTTCAAGACATTTTTCCAATCCCGTTCATCATTAATCATCAAAGAACTGAGGGGGGGTTTTCATATTAAATGTAACTAAACCCTACAATGATCACATCGATGACCTAAAAATAACAAAAATCAAGTATAGATGTCTAGTGCGGAATGCGATTTGTTCATGAACATTTCTAAGCTTAGTCAGCATCTGAAGCTAGGCTCTCCAAAAATGGTAAAGGATTTTGGAAGAAGAAATCTGATGGAGGGATTGACAATCTTGCTGAAGAAGAGGGTGCATTGCCTTGAAACAAGGCTCACTGAAAAAGATTGCCCTTTTCAAGCTCAGAGATCATGATTTTCACTAGAGATGAAGAATGAGTATGCTGACTTGATGATGGGTTCAAAAAAGGTAGAGGATAGATTCAAGTCTCTAACAACATGGAGTTAAGGGATCATATTCCTCTTCTAACGATGCTTCCGTCTTTGAATATGACTTGTCTTCCAAAGTTAGGGTGGCAAATGCTTTGCCAAGGGGTCTCAAAGTGAATAGAAGTGAGGAAGATCTTGGTTATGCCTTTGAAGAAGCTTATAAAACATATTTTCCATGAATTTTATGATCTAAACTTGTAAAAGCTCCATGATAGTTGAAAAAAAAACCACTTGGCACTATTGAGGCTGATGGCCAGGAACCATAAGGAGATGATACTATGAAAAATTGATGCACATTGCCACATCATCACTCGAAGACAAAAATGACAAAAAATTACTCTCGACCAACTTACCTTATCCGACTAACCTTTTTCTTGTTGGTTAAGTCTCTATTTCTACTAGATAGTTTTCTGGATTTATAAAAACCTTTAAATAGAGGGGATTGTAATGGAGAAAATAAACATAGAAATATGTAAGAATTGTCTTGTTGTTAGTAGTTTATCTCCTCTCTTTTATCTCTATGATAGTTCCAGCCTCTGTGTGTGAGATTTTTGAGTTGCTTGTAAGCAATTTTATAATGATTTTTTTTATCTCATTTCATTCTTTGAACTTTATAAATACATGAGGTTGAAGAAAGCCTCCAAGAACTGTGGAAAATTATGATAAGTTTCAATAGAAAATTTTTATGATGTATCCCCAAGATGTGGTTGTTTATATGTGGTGAAGGGATTATATGACAAAAGTGGTCCTAAGGGGACTAGAAGGATGGAACTTCAATGACTAGAGAGGACATGAGTATGTCATGAAATTACATCAATACCAAATTCATGGTTGTAGAGAAAGTAAGTAACCGTTGAAGGATCAATGATGATCTCGATTACGCATGTTTTTCGTCGTTGTTGTGTATCGATTTCATGCAATAAAATTTATATTTCCTTACTTAGTATAGAGTAAGCAAGGGTCGAATCCACAGGGAGTAGAGGTAATGAGATTAGATATTCAAATGAAAGGTGAGAGAGCGTGTAAGTAGTGAGAGCTTGGAAAGAAGTGCAAACATAAATGCAGCATGTAGAGATGAATATGAGTGATAGTTTTTAAGTTTCTTGTTTTAATTAGGAGAGAAATATGAATTCCAATGGAAAAACAATGTAGAAAGAAATGTAATGGGGATGAGATGATGACAAGGTGAGAAGAGTGGTCCGCGGTAGCGATGGATTGACAAATCGATGTGCAGCGATAAGGAGAGAGAGTTGCAAGTCTCGATGATGTCAAAGCCACTACATTGAAATAAAATAAGAAAGAATAATAAAAGGAAAATACAGCTTTACTATTTATGGAGATGATGAACACAAGCAAGAACTCAATCCGGATTTTTGCATAAACCATGTCGGTGTGCCCGTCCTAGGCCAGGTGATGCTCGATCCACTCCGATCACGATCTTTGCTTGCTCCCTTCTGATGGGATCTAAGGTCGATAACTTTCCAAAATTTTGATCAAAACATCAAATACAGTGAAATCCATTGAATCGGACATTCAAAATACCAAGCCACCAAGAACAGATGATCCTATCATTTAGTATGAATGAGAAAACATACTTACAGGGTTTTCTTGAAAGATTTCTTGAAGCTATTCAAGTGCCTAGCCTCTAGAGGTATCCACACGGTCTCAGGATGGTTGGATCTCCTCTTCAAACCTCTTCACCAAGAGAGAAAGAGAAGAAAGGATAGAATTCCCACAAGGCTTGCATGGGCCCCTTTAGTTGTGGTCGTCCTCCCCCTATTGATAGACATTTAGTATGAGGTTTTTTCATAAAAACCATCATAATTATGTCTATATCCACCAACATCCATAAACCTTATGTGTGTGACCCTCTAGGTCCATATATCTCACTAGTTAATAACTCTATAGACTAAATAACACCTTATTGGTCAACCTTAATTAATTATCCACATCCACATATAGATTAATTAATCAAGGATCGATTTAACCCAATCGATAGGTTGAGTTGCAAGCCCGTTGGGTGCCAATGTACACCACGTACACTATGAGATATGGAGAATGTAAGAACTCACTTATGGAACCTTCCCGTCATCGATTACCATGTATGTATAATCCTTCATCCATATTAGACTCATGAATGACTTAGGGTATGGTCAACTGTCAAACCCTAATCGGTCACTCAAGTTAGTACTGATGCGTGTAGAAATCATCGAGAACTCCTTCTTCAATATTTCTACTACCTTGGCCAAGGATTTCATCGCATCTCATTCCTTTGAGTCAATCTCCTCAAATATCGAGGGTGGATGATCCCATCTTGATCACACAATCATCTTCGCGGACTTCATGTCGTATCCAATATATGACGTTTTAAATATCCCGTGGCTAGGGATTCATAAGTCATAATCAAAACACGATCATCCATCCACAAGATGTCTTTGGTGTCTCAAGTCAAAGGACCACATACACAATCATGACATGAATCAACTTGATTGACAGTTAGGTATAATACCATTTAGGGATTCATACGGATCAATTCAGTGAACTCTTTCTCCAAAGAGCACCCACTATTTATCCCTAGTATCTCCACACCGATGGCTATAGGATCAGCCATACTCATCATATGAGATGGATTAGATAGTGCTATTCTTTCCGGATAATTCGATGTCCTTCTCGAATGTCCCACGAATAGGAATGTTTAGACCATATGTTTAAAGACTAGTGATCACTATATTATGATCTCATCATAATTCACTTAGTCATTGCACATGCTCATGGACTTCATTACAAACATCACACAAGAATGACAATGAATATATTTCATTCCAATGAACATAAACAAGATACATGAAAGTGTGATTGGCTTATAGGCCACATAATATCCATCACCTTCTCCACTACAAGGTTGAGCATCAAATAATGTTCCTCCTTGGGCCTTAACCTCCTCTCCTTTTCCTTCTTGTAGCCTGATGCTAAGAGAGAGCTAAAAAACCAAGGAGAGAGAAAATGAAGGCTTTTATAGTGGGTTCCTAGGATTTGAGTGTAAAGAGGGGTAAAATAGTCTAATTATTAAAATTATTTTTTCAAGCTCAATTGTTTGATCCAAGGGTATGGATGGATAGAGTGTTAAAATATGAATCTAGAAATAAAATTTCAGCTCAAAACTCTATGTGGATCATAAGATATCATGATTTTAATTTAGAGAAATTATAATCTTTGATTGAGATAGTGCAGAGTGGCATTTCTGTAAATTTCTAACTTCGAAAATTTATGTAAATCGGAGGGCATTTATTTAAATTTTCACTTTAAAAATCAGAGTGGTATTTTCGTAAATATGCTAAAAATGAAAAGTCCCTAAAAAATTTAGAAAAATTCTAGAAAAATCCCTACACTTAGAAATTGAATATCTCACAAAATACAACTCTTTTTTCATGAAATTTTCTCCATTGGATCAAGAATTTAATCCTCTATCTTTTAATCCTAAAATATCTAAAATCATGAGAAAAATTTAAGGTCTCATTTAATAAAAATTAAGCTTGGTCCAACCTCCTTCAAAAATAAGGAGATTGGCCCAATATTCACTCTAAATCAATGTTGGATTAACCTAAAAATCTTATGATGATCCCTTTACCAAATCCAAACCTCATTTACCACATTTCATAAAAATATGGTTGTCTTGGTGTTCAAATTTAGTAGAGAGGTGTTTCCTCTTTCCTCTTATCATCATTCATATCCATGCTTTCCTACTTGCATACCTATGTCCCTATATCCACATAACTCATAGAAAATATGAGAATTCAACCACTTGACTTTGAAAGAGTCAAATGGGGTTAGTCTCATAATATAAGTAATTGAAAAGAATAGTGCATGATATGATAATCTATTTTTTTACCATATTAACACTAAATAGATGCAAGTTGAGTATATGAGTGGAATGCAATCATGAATGCAAAAATATCATAAAAATATGATAATGTGAATTATATAACTAAGAATTATGTGTTAAAACCCATTTATAATGATGAAAATGAATGCATCAATGACATATTATTAGTCAACTACAAGGTAGCAGAGATCATCCTCAATGAGGGTCTTTGTGATGAAGAACGGTAGAGAGTGATAAGGTTTAATATAAATTTAGGTTTAATTTACACCTTGGAGACTACATAAGAGAGGCGAAGGATAGAGATATTGAACCCAATTAGGATTTCATATACTTGACTTTTTTGTTAAAAATAATCCATTAAATTTAGTGCTTCAATAGACTAATGAGCTTATAAAATTAATGAGACTGATCAAAGTGAAACCATAGTGACCCAAAAATTTTGCTATCACAATGTTGACTTGTCCTTGTATTGCACCCTGGAGCACCATAACTTACAATGAATGAAATAAGTTATTTTTAGGAATATAAAGAGGGCTTGCATGGGGATATATCTTTGTTGTCTATTTTTTCCTTTTCAATAGAAGTAGCCCCAAAGGAGTACATGCTTATTTTTGCTGAATTTGGAATTAAATCCTCATATGCAGTCCAATTGTACAATAAGTGCATGCAATATTGGCCTTCTAGGATCTGACATTAGAGTGTTTTCACTACATAAATAAGAAACAAATTGACGCAGCCTTAGTGCACGAACAATAAAGAACATGGCTTGAATCCACAAACCTTGATCTTCAAGAAGGGTTAGGTTCTAAGTCCACAAAACTAACCTCTTCTACCCTTGAATCTACAAGGGGTTGTACTTGAATCCAAAAGCACATAGCACTCTCTAACGGGGAGAACACTCAAGAGAAGAAAGCAAAGCTCTCAAAAGGGATAACTTTTAATTGTAAGTTCAAGGAGTACAATGGGGGGGCCTTATATAGGCCTCAAAAGGTGAAGGGTCGTCCATGTGATGTGACCCTTGAAATGAGAACTCAAAGTCTCGGAAATATAACACTAACATCATGCATGTGTCAGCGATTAGACCTGACACCACAAAAGGAAGCTTTTAGGCTCATATAGGCCTGAAAAGAGATATTCCAGCATCTCTAGAATTTGACACAATATATTGGTATGTCCCTAGTGATGGATATTATGTGGCCTATAAGCCAATCACACTTCCATGAATCTTGTTTATGTTCGTTGAAATGAAATTTATTCATTGTCATTCTTGTGTGATGTTTGCAATGAAGTCCATGAGCATGTGCAATGACTAAGTGAATTATGATGAGATCATAATATAGTGATCGCTAGTCTTTAAACATATGTTCTAAACATTCCTATTCGTGGGATATTCGAGAAGGACATCGAATTATTTGGAAAGAATAGCACTATTTGATCCATCTCATATGATGAGTATGGCCGATCCTATAGCCATAGGTGTGGAGACACTAAGGATAGATAGTGGGTGCTCTTTGGAGAAAGAGTTCACTGAATTGATCCGTATGAATCCCTGAATGATAATATACCTAATTGTCAATCAGGTTTATTCATGTCATGATTGTGTATGTGGTCCTTTGACTTGAGACACCAAAGACATCTTGTGGATGGATGATCGTGTTTTGATTATGACTTATGAATCCCTAGTCACGGGATATCTAAAACGTCATATATTGGATACGACATAAAGTCCACGAAGATGATTGTGTGGTCAAGATGGGATCATCCACCCTCGGTATATGAGGAGATCGACTAAAGGAATGAGATGCGGTTAAATCCTTGGCCAAGGTAGCGGAAATATTAGAGAAGTTGTTCTCAATGATTTCCTACTCGCATCAGTACTAAATTGAGTGATGGATTAGGGTTTGACAATTAACCATACCCTAAGTCATTCATGAGTCTCGTGTGGATGAAGGATTATACGTACACGGTAACCAATGACGGCAAGGTTCCATGAAAGAGTTCTAATATACTCCATATCTCCTAGAGCACGTGGTGTAGCTTGGCACCCACCGGCTGGCGACTCAACCCTGTCGATTGGGTTAAATCGATCCTTAGTCAATTAATCTGTATGTTGATATAGTTAATTGATAAGGAAGACCAATAAGTGTTATTGGGTTGATAGAGTCATTAACTAGCGAGATATATGGACCTGGAGGGTCACACACATAAGGTCAATGGACGTTGGTGGATATAGACATAATAATAAGGGTTTTTGTGAAAAGTTCACATTCCCAAAGTCTATAAATAGGGAGAGAACGACCATAATAGAGGTACCCATGCAAGCCTAGTGGAACTTCTCCTCCCTCTTCTCTTCCTCTTGTGGTGACGAGTGTTCAAGAGGAGATCCGATCGTCTGGAGACTGTGTGGATACCGCTAGAGGCCGGACGCTTGAACGGTTGAAGAACTCTTTCAAATGATCCAAGTAAGTATGAATTTTATTTCATACTAGATAATAGGATCACCTAGAATGGATGATGAGATCATCCATTCTTGGTGCTTCCACGATGTTGAATGTTTTGATTCAACACCTTCCGCTGTAATCATTATTTTGGACGAAGATTTGGAGAGCTTTTCGAGCCTCAGATCCCAGCACCTAGGTGATCCACTGCAGATTTGTCAGTTCCTAGGGATTCTCCCAGGCCCATTAAGCTTTACTGGGCCTCACAACTGGACAACATTATATTGGGCCTTTACTTGTAGATGTGTGGCCTACACAAATAAAGAGAGAGATTTTAAAGAACACTACATGAACCATAGTCATTGTAAATCATAATAGAGAAAAATAATATGTTTTACGATATAATTCCACACTCCTTACATACTCTGTCAATCTTCAAAGAAGATTTTCAACATTTTTTTACAATGAAAGATAAATTAGTGTTTGATAGTGAAAATGTAGTGTTCACTATCAAACTATTAAATTTTTTTGTCTATCAATAAAAATTTAGTGTTCACTATAAAACTATTAGATAAACCATTTCCTAATAATCTTCTCTTGCTTGATTTAAGGGGTATCATCCATCTAGTTTTCATGTTCTCTCCATTGATCATAAATTGTTTTACAAAATGTTGGCTGATAAGCATATCTATATGGAGAGAGAGACATAAAGAATTGGAGGGAGATGAGAAAGAACAAGAGATATATCTTATAGAGAAAGAGAGGGAGAGGAAGATAAAAGATTATGGGGGAGAGAGAGACGAGAGAAAGATAAGAATGAGATACATATAGAGACAATGAATGATAGAGAGAGAGAGAGCCTGATCCAAAATCTAAATACCATTTTTTGGATTTTTTAGGACTAAGCGCTAGACCACATGTTTTTATATGCAGCGAAGATCACTTCCAAATTGTCCAGGTCCTTGAGGAATCTCACAATCTCTATCTTTTACCTCTCTATATAAGTCTCTCCATACATCAATGCTCTTTGATTTTATTAGAGAATCTAGATTTTGAATTTCCATGAAATATAACCTAAGTACTACACAATCAAACTCATATCATTGTCAACCTCTCTAATCACAAAAATCCTTCAAGCATGGGTTCTCTATCTACACCAATAATAAGTTACTCCCTTCTCTTGGCTCTTCTAGTGGTAATGCAAATGACATCACTGGTCACTAAAAAGGTGGAATTACTTTTCCTTTGAGAAGGGCTTGACAGGGAAATGACATCACTGGTCACTTGAGGCATGTCTTTGTCTTTGTCTCTCTCTCTTTCTCTCTCTTCCACATAGATCTGCTGACCCTTCTTTGTTCAATATAAATTTAGGTTTAATATACACCTTGGAGGCTACATAAAAGAGGAGAGAGATAGAGACATTGAACCCAATTAGGATTTCATATACTTGACTTTTTTGTTAAAAATAATCCATTAAATTTAGTGCTTCAATAGACTAATGAGCTTATAAAATTAATGAGACTGATCAAAATGAAACCATAATGACCCAAAAACTTTGCTATCGCAATGTTTACTTGTCCTTGTATTGCACCCTTGAGCACCATAACTTACGATGAATGAAATAAGTTATTTTTAGGAATGTAAAGAGGGCTTGCATGGGCTGATACATCTCTGTTGTCTATTTTTTCCTTTGCAATAGAAGTAGCCCCAAAGGAGTACATGCTTATAAAGAAAGAAGAGCTCCATCTGAATTTGGAATTAACTCATCATGGGTTAATTTAATGTTGATTCAAATTCCACAAAATATGTTAATATGAATATTGAGGGGGCCTAGAGTTGAATTCTCTTGCATTGAATTGTATATCCTCTTCTCCATATGAAAATGCCTTGAATTCAAAGAAATTCATTCTCCAGAGTATACAAAGAAGAATCAAGAAAATAATACCATAAATCTAGAGTAAAATTAAATTTTTATATGTATATCCAACAATGAGATATAAGAGTTATGAGATTTCTTTCTGGCTGGAAAAACAATAAGAAGCTATCCATATAAGAGAACACACTCTCCTTACATGAATTTATTCATTTCTAGTTGATATTGATTATGATATCACCTTATTTGATGAATATAAATTTTAATCAAGTTTTTTTATCAAGTTAACCGACTTGTCATCGGTTCATAGGTAAAATCTTTTGTACCGTTCTACAAAGTTCTCACTCAAATATGAAAAAGGATATGACCACATCAAAGAGAAAGTAGGAATCTTCGATACTAAGGCAGATGCGATACATTGCACTCTTGCCGAGCACTTCAACCTTGATGTGGGTCTGTTTTAGAAGCTCCCTTTCCTCCATCTTATCATCCTTTAGATGACTCCCCAGTTGCCGCAAATCCTCCGACGGCTGGCCTTCGCTGGGAGGATCCAGATCCTCTTTGCCACTCTCACAAAATCCCTTGCTCATCAAAGAAACTAAGCTTGTGAGACATAGATAGTACAAATATAAATGGTGTAGATGGATGGATATATCGATGATACAGATATAGACTTTCTACAGCTAGATTGATGGATAACAAAGTATTGAATTTATTTAAATATATATGTGTGTGTAGATGATTAGATATAGATATAGTCACTACAGATGGATCAACAAGAAAATCAATATATGGATTGATGGATGGATGGAATATATAAATTGATGGATAGATAAGACAAAGTCAACTGCAGATAGGTAGATAGGAAGATGAAGATATATCCATACATAGACAAAGATGTAGATCGAAAGAAAGAAAAAGAACAAACTTCTATAAATAGAACTATAGATAGATATATAGATTGATAGATGACGATATAGATTACTGCAAATAGATAGAAAGAAAGATAAAGTTACAGATAGGTACGTGGATATATTGACAGACAGATAGATAGAGATAGACAGGAGGATACATAGAGAAAAATTAATAGATGGGTGAATAGATAAATAAACATATATATCCATAGATAACATTGACAGAGAAAATAAATAGACGGATAAAAAGAAAGATAGGGTCTCATTTATACATAGATGTACAGACATATATGTATATAAATACATATGTAGATATATTGATGGAAACAAAAATAGAAGGATGGATAGGTAAATAGATAAAGGTAAATATAACTATGTATAGATAAGATAATTATGTACATAAATATATAGATAGATAGCTATTTAAATAGATAGATATACGGGTGGATGGATGCAGATATAGAAAAGAGAGAGATAATTAGAAAGATAGATATGAATAGATATAGTGGGTAGAGAGATAGGGAGATAAACAGATAGATTGGTAGATAACGATATAAATAGGTAGATAGATTGATACATACTTAAAAATAGCTAGATAAATAATGGTATAGATACAGAGATAGATAAATACATGGCTGAAAGATAGGTAGATAGATAGATCGAACAAAGGAAGGATAAAATTGATGCAGATAGACAGAGGTAGAAAGAGAGATAGTCCGATAGAGGGAGATTGGGCTAAGCTTACCTCCAGCTGAGGTCACCGACGAGAAGCAAATCGTTTTCCATATCTTCATAGGCGACGATATGCCCAGGAATGACACTGGATATTGCCACCGTCCCGGAAGGAGCCGTGTCCTGATCAATAAACATGCGATGAAGGGCCAGCGCCAGACTCTCGTAGCTATGCAGCTTATGCAGGTGGATGCGCTGGCAGATAGACCGCCCCTCGAAGACCACTGTAACCTGAGGGAAGACGGAAGACGAGGATCCTTCTCCAGTAAACCCTAAAAGCTCGCCTCTCATGGTCTCCTTCTCTCTCCTCTGATAGAAGCTTCCGTCCTCTTCATCGTGTCTCCTCTTCAACCAGTCCTGCTCCTGCCTGTAGACGTCGCTCATGGCTTGTGGCGAAGAGCGAGAACGAGTAAGAAAACGATAGAGAAAGAAAGTTTCTGTGGAATTCTCAAGCGCCGTACGGGAATTTATTTGTTCATAACTTCTCATCTTCTGCCCTCTTGGGATCGGAGGCCGACGGGTGACAGAGTGGAAAGTCAATGCTTTTTTACTGCTACCGCGCTGCCCATGCCGGGACTTGGCGTGCACGTCGTGTTGGATTTTAGAGAGAGAGAGAGAGATGGGACGGCATTATGTCTGATGCTGTGGTGTCGTCGTCCGACATGACATTAAATTTGGACGGTCCCCGAGCAAACAATATGGAGATCTGACGGGTGGGGTTCACCTCGCTCTTGCGGCAGTCAACTTGCGCGGGGAGATGAGGTCTCGACAGGGTTTGAGATGGAAATGACGAAGATGACGGAGAGAGAGGAGACTGTGTGTGCAGTGAAAGTGAGAGAAAGCTGAAGGACGCAATCATTCTTTCCCTCCGAACAATCATTCTTGCATTGATGTAGGGGGAAACAGTCCATGATGCCACAAAATTAATTAATTAAATAAAGCGGTATATTTGTCACTGTCTTTGGTGGGCCATCTTTTAGAAAAACTTGGAGTTTCCAAACAATGACATGCAGTAGAGCCTTTGCTCATCATTCATTAGCTATTATTCCTCGTATAAGCAAGTCCCTGCAATGCTGAAATTTGGGAGAAAAAAATTAGGGTTCTCTGGTTTTGATTTTTTATGATAAATTCAAATGGAGAATACAAATCAAATTGATTTAGTAGAATAAACATAGCAACAAAAAAATGAAAGGTTCACACTATTTATTTTTCGAAAGTGGATCAAGTTTGTGAAGCAATAATGCAGTGAAAAACCGTCAAAGTGAAACGAAAAATGGTGGCTGCTTTCAATAAGGTCAATAACTCGAACCTCGGTTGCAACCACGAAATACACCAAGGGAGATCAATTTAGAAATCATCTTGTGAGGAAAAATCATAATACTAAAATTGTGTAGGATGTTTCTCCCATGTGGTAGGCCTAATTTCTCGAAAGAACCCACATCAATAGTCTTGAAACAAGTTGGATGCTCCGATGAGAGAGCGGCCCTCCTTTTTGTGGGAATAAAATAATGAAAGGTTTAGTTGGAGAATGTGACAACAATATAATAATTTTGACATCATTCTTGTGCATGTTTTTAATTTTTAATGCGTCTGTGACGATCTATGTCAAGAGGATAAGAAATTTGTGGATAAAACTTAATTTTCACCTTTAGATTATAGGTTGTAGGCCTACTTGTGGCTCTAAGAGGATTCCCAAGCTCAATAAAAGAACTTCCAATTATACGAAGCGGTATACCTCTGCACAAGAGGCTCTAGATCCACGAAGAGACAAATACTACTTACAATAATATAAGTATATTATTATTGGAAATGAGATGTGGAATTTATGCTTGAAATGTGACTCATAGGTTGGTGAAGATTTTGTCTCATTTAGGCCTTGATTTTTTTATCAGTGAACTACTCTCATGGGTCTTTGAATATTGCAAGATGTTCTTCCTTAATAAGTTTTCTTGTTTGGCTAACTCTTAATTGGAATTTACTTGAATTGAGACTCTTATAAATAGGATTCAATATCCTTGAATTAACATATGTCATTGATGGTATTTGAGGTCAATAAGCCTTCCAAAATTTCAATCAAAATATCCAACGCAATGTTCTACATTTAATCGAACATTCAAAACACTGAGACACCAAGAATGAATGATCTTATGATCTAATATATATTAAAATCCATACTTATAGGGATTATTCAAAAGAGCTCTCAAAGCTGTTCAAATGTCCAACCTCTAGCAATATCCATACAATCGTTGGACGGTTAGATTTCCTCTTAAATGCTCTTTACCAAAAGAGAAAGAGAAGAAATGAGAGAATTTACAAATTTATTATATGTGCACTTTGAGTTGTGACCATCTTCCCCTTATTTGTAGACATTGGGTATGTGAACTGATAATATGTAATTTATACTAGAAATTATGGTTAGGTTTAATCTCAATTATGCGGACATAATATGTATTATTATGGATTAGCTATCATTTAATCTCATTTAGTGATTCAATTATATTAAAATAAAGGGATTAAGACATTCATTTATATGTGTGAAGGTTATTTATGTGCAAAGACAATTAAATGAATTAATAGTCAATAATGGGCTGACTAATTATTATTTAGAGGCTTAAGCTCTCCTCCCTCTTTATAAATAGGAGGGCATGGTCCACTTGAGTAACCCACTGTTTCATAACCCTCTAGATAGATTCCCATTTTCTTCTAGAGATCAAGAGGTTATCTTGGGGATACTCAAGTGACCACTCTCCACTAAAGAAACCTGCAAAATGAAGAATCATGCAATGAATTGAGGTATAAGTTTATTTGTGTTTATGTACCTAATTACCCTGATGAATTACATATGCAATACAAAAGTTTTATCAAATATATGATTATTAATGTAAATTAAGGCATAAACCATTCCATTCTTATGCATATTATCATACTTTGAGTGCATATCTATCATTTTATGAAATTTAAAGCTATAGGGATAATCATAAATAATCAAATATAGCTATTTGAGATTAGATTATTCCTATTTTATATTTGAGATTTTAATTGAATTTTAATGTCAAATAATAATATAAAATGTTTTTATATACACTCATTATTTTCTCTAGTTTTATTTTCCAAAGGAAATCAGTATATTTTTGAGATAGAAATATATTTTCTTATTGTTTGTTAAATTTGATTTTTTAAAATGATAGATTATTTAATGTTTGATAAAAATGTATTGAAAAAGGATTTATATTTTTACATTTATGAAATTTCTAATTTTATGGATTTTTATGAAGTTTTTTCTGAATTTTTACTGATTTAAAATGTTTTAAAAAGTGGATTTTTAAGTGCGCGTTGATGCGGAAAGTGATGCGGCGAATGTGCTTGCATGTCATCGCGTGGTGACGTATACGCGCGTCACATGGTGCACACGTGTGTGCATCATTAACTCATAGAGATGAGTGGTTAAGAGTCATGTTAATGCATAAGCTAACCGCTAAGGCCATATGTTTTATATATGCATAACGTCATCCCAAGTTTTCTAATGCGGGACTATTTGTGTCTTTATTTCTTTGCAGGTGACATGGTGTGATGTGAAGCGTTCAATTTGTGAATTTAATCAATGTCATTAATCTTCACTTAAATCTAGGGGTAAGTGGCAGATAACGGTTCGTCACTGAATCATTTTGAAACGTTTTAATCTCAACCATTCATCTGAGGAGTTATAACAACTGAGATTAAATGTGCCTGATGGACTCCTATGAACACGTGGCGACATCTGGAGCACTCGATGAAGATCAAATGTCAGGCGTTACGCAATGCTTCTTCTTCATTTGAAATGTGGAAAAATTTGAGCTCTCATCTTCGATGAGACGGAGGGGAATTAGCGGTGATTATTTGCATCCGAGTATTTTATCTGAGTCATTAATCGAAAATGAATCGCCATATCAAAAGGTCATGCCCAATTTTGTCTATTTATATGCCTCTTTTTTCGACGATGTAAACTATTATCAAATGTTTAGATGCCTCAATCCTTGACTCTCTTACTTTATTCCTCTTCTAGACTCATCTCGTGTCTGAGCAGTGTTTGCAATCAAGATTACCTTGAGATAATAGGAAGAATTCACCACTTGAACTTTGGATTTTTGTTTTTCAAAACGCAGAATGAAAAGGCTTGATTTGGCGATGAATTAGATCATTTTGAGTGCAATTTCAATATAGATTACATGTTTTCTTCCTAATCTTTATAAATTAGTCGAGTGATAGTCGAATTAGATTTCAATTTCGAATAGTAGATTAGTCAAATTTTATAAATTTTTAGTGTTTTCTCTCTTTTCGTGATCAATTTTTTTACATTGATTTCATTTCTTGATTTCTACACGAATATTGATTCAAATTGAGTCATTTATGATTATGTAGATTTTTCTTCAAGTCTTCTTTTCAAGAACACTAAAATCCCTAATTTCTCAACTCATTTCATCATCCAATTTGATCGAATTTGAAGAACACCTCAAAAATTCCTCTAAATCTGTGTGGATTCGACTCTTATTCATTATTATACTAATGAATATGTGATTTAATATTAAAATTAGTGAGTTTAGTATTTATATAAACTAATTAATCAACTTTATTTAATATCTATATTAATATATACATTAATTAATTTAAGGATCGATTTAACCCAATCGACAAGTTAAGTCGTAAGCCTATTGTCCAATTGACAACTCAATAGACAATCGTGACATAGATCAACCTGTTTGAAAATTAGGTATATGTTTGACAGAGATCATCTCTATTGATTTCATACACATTTGAGGGTTGTAACTATGGCTCGTGCGCTTGAGACTTCGCATATTTCTTTTTTGCTCATAATTTGTAGCCCTCTAGTATAAGAACCCTTGCATTAGTGCACACGCATAGAGAGTTATGAAATTTATTTGCTTTGATTTTTATGTATTAAAACTTTAGTGTCGAGGCTCATCTTGTATTGATGAGATCTTCATGAGCTCTTCTTCTTTGATTTCTCATAGGTTAATCCCCACAACAATCCCTCTCTCTTCTACGGAAGCCAGATACTTTGTAACAATTTATAGAGCAACTCCGTCACCACTCTATTCATTCATCAGTTACACACGGTGCGGGTAACATTTGCCAACGCCGCAAGAAACTGCCGAGTAACCATAGGAGAGTAAACCGGACATAAACTACTCGAAGCTTTGTAAAAATGCCTCGTAGATACAGATTTTATCATTTATATTTATTGTAAAAAAGTAATTCAATATTTCAAGGAGTAGATAATTTTATTTTCTAGGAGAGTTTAGGAATTGGAACCTGTAAATTATTATTCTAAAAAGTTCTCATTAAAAAATTACACTTGCTTCTCAAATCCCTTAAGCTGCTCCCTAAAGGAACAGACGCGAAAAAGAGTGGCGCCGGTGGCGGGTCCCACGTACTGAACGAGCGACAAACAGATCCCCGAACGGCTCCCAGCCAATAGCATTCGAGATATCCGAGCACGCGGATTGCCGCATAATCTGACGGCCAGCATGCGATATCTCCTCGCACCAGCGTCTGGAAGGCGCAAGCAAGTTCTTATAAATCTGGTATCACCTTCAGTTATTTGTCATCAACATCCCTTCTGTCATTGTTGTAGTTCGCGGGGAAGCCTTTTACGATGTCGGGGCGCGGAAAGGGTGGCAAGGGACTGGGGAAGGGCGGAGCCAAGCGCCACCGCAAGGTCCTCCGGGACAACATCCAGGGAATCACCAAACCCGCGATTCGCCGCCTTGCTCGCCGTGGCGGAGTGAAGCGTATCAGCGGCCTCATTTACGAGGAGACCAGAGGGGTCCTCAAGATCTTCTTGGAGAATGTCATTCGCGATGCCGTTACGTACACCGAGCACGCCAGGAGGAAGACGGTGACCGCTATGGACGTTGTTTATGCGCTGAAGCGTCAGGGTCGTACTCTTTATGGGTTTGGCGGTTAAAGATTTTGTGTTTAGGGGCCATGGATTTTGGGTGTTTTGGGTGATGGTAATCTAGAATGTACCTATTGATCTAGGAAGCTAATGTCGATGCCCTAAAGTCTGTAATCTGAGATGGTTCCGTGCATAAACTACGATTCGATGAATTGTTAACTGGTGTAATATCTCTCTCTACAACATGGAGAGACGATTTGCATCTACATGTTATCTCTTTCTCGCTCTCTCTGTCTCAATCTTGTATCGAGTGAAATCTCGAGGGAATGTCATCTGGTCGGAGAGGCGTTAACAAAAAGAAAGAATGTTATATTCTGTCAATTACACAACAGAATGGAGAAACGATTCATTATGATAACGAGTGTCATCAATCGCTACGTTCTTTCCGCGACGTAAAAAGAAAACATAAAATTTAATCTTTGTATTTGAGTTTTCAGGGAGAAAGATTTCGGTACCTAATAGGCTAAAAATTTGTAGTCGAAGGAAGGGAAACGACGACTGGCCCAATGGATCGTGTCAGATAGAGGACGAGTCGCTGTCGCCCCCACAAAATGGAGAAAACCGCAGATCATCTATCTGACGGAGCTCATCCTTACGAGTGCCAATGTTGAGGACGCACCCTGTCGCTCCATCATCCACTGCACTTTTAGAAGGGGAAATTTGATGAAGACACTGTTGTCAGCGGTTTGATTGCTGACCTATAAGAGACTTTTTTGAGTTATGTGGAAGATGAAGAAAATTATTAAGCTTGAGTAAGGTGGTAAGAGCAGCAAGGTCAGTTAATTCTCTCTCTCGAGAAGAAAAGGGTCAATTCTCTCCCTCTCCGACAGCATGCATCTTTACTGTTGGATTCCATCATCTCCATGTTTTGTCTCCCTCAAGCTTCACATTTACACTCAAGACTCTCTACAAAGAAGGGTGTGGTTCCAGCAAGAAGGAGCAACTGCTATTCAATCAGCCACCGAATCATTGTCTGGCACGTATCCTGACATCTTCATTCTGCGGTGAAGTTCCTTAATCAATGAATAAATCTCTTTCTTCTTACAATGAGACTTATCCCTCGCCACGAACACATGAATTCTCCCCTCGATCTCCACCCAGCTACATCCCGGCTGCTTCTTCAATCCCTCATCCTTCATCTTCAACTTCATCCTCGTCGATTCCTTCCACCTTCCTGCAGAAGCATAGAGATTTGACATCAACATGTACGTCCCAGCATTTCCAGGTTCAATCTCCATCAATCTCTTTGCCGCTGCCTTCCCTACTTCGACATTTCCGAAGACGTTGCAGCCTGCCAGAAGAGCTCCCCAGGCTATGGCAGAAGATCTGCCGACGTCAATTCCGTCTAAGAATTTTGCAGCGTCTTCTAGCCTGCCTGCTCTCCCGCAGAGATCAACCAGGCAAGCACAATGATCTTCTCTCAATTGAATTGCTTCATTTCTGATGAGTTCTCCGAAGAGCTTGAATCCTTCTTCGACTAGGCCAGAGTGACTGCAAAGCGGAGAGAATTCCTACAAAAAGAGGCGCCGTCTGGAAGGAATTCAGTTTTTCTCATGGATTCAAAGAGAGATATGGCTTCTCTGCCATATCCATGGTATGCATGAGCGGCAATTATCCCATTCCAGATGACCCTGTCTTTCTCTTCTGTTAAATGGAAGACTTTTCTGGCAGTGACAATGTCTCCGCATTTGGAGTACATGGCAATGAGAGCCGACACGACGAAGGGGCTGAACTGGAAGATGGTCTTGGAGATGATCTGGTGGAGTTGCTTTCCCTGAGCGAGCTCTGCGAGGTCGCTAACGGCAGCGAGAAGGCTAACAAATGTCGCGTGGTTGGGCGTCACTCTTTGGTGCTGCATGTTGGTGAAGAGTTTCAGAGCTTCTTCTCCTAGTCCTTCTTGAATATATCCAGTAATGAGGGATGTCCAGGTGACGACGTTTCTTTCAGGCATTCTGTTGAACAATTCTTGAGCTTTTGGGAGCTCATTATTCTGTATATACCCGCTGATCATGGCGTTCCAGGAGGGGAGATCTTTTTCCGGCATTACTTCGAACAGTTGGCGGGCCTCGTCCAAGCGGAGATTCTGGGCGTACCCAGATACCATTGCATTCCAGGAGACAGTATTCCTCTCAGGCATTTCGTCGAAGAGCGAGCGCGCCTCGTCGATTCTCCCGTTCTGCGCGAGCCCCGTGAGCATTGCCGTCCAGGAGATGATATCCTTCGTGGGAATTCTCTCGAAGAGATCCAACGCTTCGTTGATCTTTCCATTTTGGAAGAAACCCGTCATCATGGTGTTCCATGAGACTGTGTTTCTCTCAGGCATTCTGATAAACAGCTCGTAGGCTTTCTCTAGTTGCCCACTTTCTATGAGACCCGTTATCATAGTGTTCCACGAGACGACGTTTTTGTCCGGCATTTTGTTGAAGAGATTTGCCGCTTCTTGTATTTTCTTCGAGCGGATGTATCCAGACATCATGGCAGTCCAGGTGACGACATTCTTTTTAGCACGCGGGTCGTCGAAGAGGTGGCGAGCCTCCCGGAGCATGCCGCAGCGGACATACCCGGATACCATGGCCGTCCAGGAGACGACGTCTCGAGTAGGCATTCCGTCGAACATCTCGCGGGCTTTGTTTGGCTTGCCTTCTCTCGTGAGCTTCGTGATCCACCAATTGGAGAGCGCCACATTCGCATCTTCGCTGAAGTCTCTCCTTCGAAGGGAAGACGGCGGCGCCGCTACACCTGAGAGACGGGAGGTAAGAGGCGGTCTCCTGATCCGCCGGAGGAGTTTTCTTAGATGCATGTCATGCTTCGCGGGCGTAAGCGGTCCAACTTGGAGGAAATTCAAGTTCAAACCGTCAACAAAAATCGCACATTAAGATTCTCCGGAAATTACTAGCCCTAGTAAAACATCAACAAAAAACCATAAAAATCATCTCCGTAATTTTTCGTGCGGTTTTCTTGCGGGTTCTTCATTGTCAATAAAAAATCGTCATACAAATAAAGAGGAAGGATTTGAACTTCTAAAATCAAGTAACGATCTTTACTGCCGCTATACTCTACGTTCCAATTTCCACTTTCCGCCACAGATCACGAACAAAGAGAATATCGATATTCATATCGAGGCAATCAAGCGCCAATGCGCTCTCTTTCTATCTGGCTGACGGCGCCTGCTGCTGACTTAGCCTTCTGCTGCTGCTGACTTAGTCGATTTCCCGCCAATTTCGCTCGCGACAATTGACGGAGATTTGGTACATTTCTAAATCGAAGCGTTGACCTTAAGTCCGATATTCTGTTCGATTTAGTTCGGCAATCCAACTCATGGGTACAATGCTACACGCCGGTGGGAAGCATTGACTTTTTCTAGTTAGGCCATGAAAATGGGCCGGTCAACATCTCCGCCAAACTTTAGGTTTTTCCTGTTTGGCGAATCGGCACCAAACCTTCCCGCGAAAAAGGACAAGAAAAAAGTGGCCACTAGAGAGAGAGAGAGAGAGAGAGAGAGAGAGAGAGAGAGGAAAACGCGGACTCTTCCGACGAGAGAATCTGTTTATTTCCCCTTCTGTCTAAACTCTTAACGAGCAGGTTCTCTCACAATTCCCCACGAGATGAAACCTTCAACGTCCCCTTCTCTCTCATCTTCTTCAATGCTGGGTACGACAGGAAAAATCGCTCTGGTTCTTCTTCCTCTAACTCTCACAAGTTTCATCTGCGCTGTCTACTTCGAGGAAGAGTTCCCGCTGAACAAGATCAACGGCGGAGGATTCTTCACCAAGAAATCCGGGCGGCGGCCCGAGTTCCGGCTCTTGATGGGCATCCTCACAGTCCCCGGCAGATACGAAGCTCGCCAGAGACTCCGCCTTCTGCATGCGCTCCAGCCGCCCGTTCCCGCCAAAATCGACCCCAAGTTTGTCTTCTGCAACGTCACTGCAGACGAGCACATAACCCTTCTGTCTCTCGAAATCATGCTCTACGACGACGTCATCATCCTCAACTGCTCGGAGAACATGAACAGCGGCAAGACCTATTCTTTCTTCTCTTCCCTCCCTTCCCTCTTCTCCGACGACCCCTACGATTTCGTCTTGAAAACAGACGACGACACTTACTTTCGGTTTCCGGAGTTGGTGGAATCTCTGAGGCAACAGCCGAGAGATGATCTCTACTGGGGTCACGAGCACGCGGAGGGAGAGAAGAATCCTCTGTTCATGAGGGGAATGGGGTATGCCATCTCCTGGGATCTGGTGCGATGGATAGCTGAGAGCGAGATTACGAGGAATAATACGATCGGAGAGGAGGATAAGTTGGTGGGCGAGTGGCTAAAGAAGGGAGGGAAGGGAAAGAACGTTTATGATACGAAGGGAGCTCGTCTGAACTACGATACGAAGCCTGTGATGTACGATTTTCCTCACCCGCCGTGGACTTTCGTGCCTAATACCATAGCCGTTCACCGGTTAAAGGATCGGAGCAAGTGGGCATTGACTCTGAGATACTTCAACGCCACCCGGGGGATGAAGGCCTCAAAATTCTACCATCTTGACTAGAAAGAGAGGGAGAGAGTTGACTGCCGTGGGGAGCTCGAAGTCTCGGAGTCTCGGTGCGCTAGCTTTTCTTCTTTGATGGTCACCTTGTAATTTAATTGGAGTGTAGAAAGTGGATATTGGGAGAGTGGCCGCAGACAAAAGAGGCAAAGGCAAAAAATATAAATATTGTGCTTCCGTGCCAATCTCCTCGTTACCCATTGTTGAGGTGGGTTGCCTTTTTTTCAACAGAAAATGTGTGTGTGTGTGTGTGTGAGAGAGAGAGAGAGAGAGAGAGAGAGAGAGAGATTATGCCCAATGAATATGATTATCGACAAGGAATTCAACATTTTGTGTTGAAACTTAAATTGATTAGCTTGGCAGAACACATGGAGTTTGCTGAATTTCTCGTGTAAATATTTAATCAAATCATGTTAATTTCCATAGCATATTTTCTTCTTACGAATATATGAGCATTAATCCAATGATGTATGCACTGAAAAACTACTTTACCATGTGAGATGAATTATCCGTATACATAAATCAAATGTATGTTGTTTGACAAAGGGGATCGTAAGAAAAATAACTATTTGTTAGAGAATTCAAGGCAAAGTTGTAAGCTAACATCAAGAGCAGACACCAACCATCATATATTCAAAGTAACTTGGAAACTATGATCGGTATGAACGGTAAGTAGCAGAGATAGCTTTTACTATAATAAGAGTTGAGCTGACATTTTATTGACAACCACATAACTATAGTGTTTATTTGACGCGGGACTTGGTTTAGTGACAAAGTCAACGTCCAAATTGAAGGCTGATAACATGCAATTTCATGCATTAATATCATATATTTTATGTACTTTTTCTTTAAAATATATTAAGAAATGCATGTTATCGCGATTTCAAATGATTAAAATGATAATTTTTACGTTTAAGAGAATATTCTTGACTTTTCATAAATTATGAGCATTTAATGACATGAATTAATCAAGAATATAATATGTGTTAAAAATGAGATTTCTATTTATTCTCTCTCTATCTCTCTTGACAAATTTCCCTCACAATGAGAGAAGCGCCTCCTCCACCCTCTCTCTCTCTCATGTTCGAACTCTCTCCTCTCTTTCTCTACTTCCACCCCCGCATGCATGCCTAGCGAAGGGGAGGAGAAAATCTTATCCCTTCTTTTCAACTCATTTTCTTCTTCCTCCCTCTTCCTTCTTTTATCTCACGTGATAGAATTCTATTCCATCGCACGTAAAACTTTCCTTCTCAGATGCCTTTCTCTTCCCTCTCTTCCTTTTTTGGTCTCATAAATTCCTTTCGCTGCCTCTCTCCTTGTGCAACATGTCCCTCCCTCTTTCTCTCTCGCGCGATAAATTTTGTTGCGTGCAAGCCTTCTTTCCTTCCTCACCCTCTCACACGCGACAAAAGAAATTTCCATCGCGCCTCTTTCACGCCTTCTACTCATTTTATGCGTTTCACCGTGATAACATACAAATTATATATAAAAATATATGATTATTAATACAAATCAAGGCATAAAATATTCCATTCTAAGGCATGTTATCATATTTTTTTAGTGTTTATCTATCATTCTATGAAAATTAAGTTATAATATCAAAATGCACTTATTTAGGATAATTATGATAAATTAAGAGAAATATTTTTATATTAGATTATCCCCATTTTATTTGAGATTATAATTAGGTTTTGATGTTAAATAATAAGAGAAAATATTTTTTCTAAGTTTTAAATTCTAATAGAAATGAGTATATTTTTGAAATAAAAATTTATTCTCTTGTTATTTATTAAATTTGACTTTTTAGAACGATAGATAATTTAATTTGTGATCTAATAAAAAAATTAGATTAATTTAGAGTTATATTTTAAAAGTTATAGATTTTTTTATTTTTAGGGATATTTAAAGAATTTTTATGATTTTTTTCTGAATTTAATTAGATTTATTTTGAATTAAAAAAAATTATTATTATTGCGTGTTGATATGGCACATGTCACACACGTGTACATGTGGGCGAGTGTGTACGAATAATGAGATAGCACCCTTTTCAAGATTTTCGTTATCTCATTATGTACACAAGACTTATATACTCGCGCATTCTCTTTCATTTTTTTCATGTGGGATTATGTTTCTCTGTTTTTTTGCGTAGGTGACGTGGTGGCATGTGGAGCGTCTGATCATGCGATTTAATCGCGATTGTCGATCATCACTTAAGTGAAGGGGGTACACGGCGCATTCTGATTCGTCGACAAATCTTTTTTAAAACAGTTTAATCTTAGTTATTCATCTAAGGAGTTATAACGGCTGAGATTAAAACCGCCCGATGGACACATCCAGAGCGTTAGATCAAGATCGAACGACAACCATTTCTTGGGCGTTTCTTCTTCACGCGCGACGTGGTGAAATCTCAAAGGTTCGTCTTCGATCGAACGTGCGCAATCAAAACTTAACGATTCACATGAAATGCGTTTGATCAGGGCCATTGATCAAAGATTAAATGCCGATCCGACGGTTACGCCCATATTTCCCTATAAATTGAGATGTTCTTCGATTATGTAAAGCATTCATGGATATTTTCACGTAATTGAATTGTTTAGATACCACTATCCTTGAATCTCTTGCTTCCCTTCGCTTCTAGACTCATTTCTGTGTCAGAGGAGTGTTTGAGAGTGAGATTTCCTTGGGAGAATAGGGATAAATAGATTCTTCAATGCCAACGATCGCCTTCAATTCGCGGAATAAAAGGCCTTTGATCCGAAAATAAATTGGATCAATTTATCATATTTTTGGGGAACTATATTAGGTTAGAAATCATATTTTTGTTTTAATCTTTCTTCTTATAACATTAGATTTCAATTTCGAATCATAGATTAAGTCTATTTCAATTTTGATATTTGATTTCTCCGCAAATCTTAATCTAAATTCTATGATTTTTGATTACGTGGATTCGCCTTCCAGTTATATTTATAAAAATATCAAAGTCCGTAATTTCTCACCTCATTTCATTGTCTGATTTGATTAAATTTTAAAGAGTTCTTCGAAAATACCCTAATTCTCTATGGATTCGTCCCTTATTCACCACTATACTCCTTAATTCATGATTAATCTTTAAAATTGGTGAGTTTGGAATTGTTTTGACGCTTATCAACGTGTTTTCAATAACCTCGTAGATTCACTTCGTCACACCGCACCTTACCAATCCTTTCTCGAGCGGAAATTTTGCTTCTTCTCTTCCTCCTCAACTCCCTTCTCTTCTCCTTGCTCCCTCGTGCATTCTTTTTTTCCCCACACAATCATCTTTGTGAACTTCATGCCGTATCTAATATATGACATTTTAGAAATCCCATGGCTAGTAATTTGTAAGTCATAATAAAAAAACAATCATCCATTCACAAGATGTCTTTGGTGTCTCAAGTCAAAGGACCACATACATAACCATGACATGAATAAAATTGATTTGATAATTGGGTATAATTATCATTCAGGGATTCATACGAATCAATTTAGTAAACTCTTTCTCCAAAGAGCACCCATTATCTATCTTTAGTGTCTCCACACTGATGGCTTTAGGATCAGTCATACTCATCGTATGAGTTGAATGAGATAGTGCTATTCTTTTTTGTATAATTCGATGTCCCTCTCGAATATCCCACAAATAGGAATATTTAGAACATATGTTTAAAGACTAGTGATCATTATATTATGATCTCATTATTTTTTTTAGTCATTGCATATGCTCGTGGACTTTTATACAAACATAACACATGAATGACAATGAATAAAGTTCATTTTAATGAATATAAATGAGATACATGGAAGTGTGATTGGCTCATAGGCCACATAATATCTATCACCTGGAGCATCACCACACTTTCTTTGAGTTTTCTGGCTAAGGTACTACCTATAGTTCCTCTTCTAGTGCCCCCTCAAGGCTCAATTGAAACAAATCATTTTCTCATTGCCATCCTTCTTTAGCAAATATATGTTCACTTATTTATTCTTTTTTCCTCTCTTGGAGGTAGAGGTTTTCATCCTCTTCTTGATAGTCCTACCAAGAAAGAGGACTTGAGGCTTTTCTTATTCTCACATGGTAAATAGTTGATGATATCTATTGCTCAATAGGTTTTCAAAATTTTGATCAACATTACAATGGGATGCATTGAATTGAACATTCAAAGCAGTGTGGCACCAAGAGTTAATGATCTTATCCTCTAGTATCTTTTTGAAGGTTCCCCTCGACAGTAGTCAACATGTTCAAAAGCTGTGAGAGAGAGAGGTCAAAATCTTTTTTATGTTTAATTAACAAAGAACTAAGAGAAGGAGTCCAAAAGAGACTAGAGGATAAGATCTGCTCATCTAAATAGGGCGTTCAACTTCGAGTATTGCCAGCCTCTCAATCCCCTCATTCATCTTTAGTACATGAGCTTGTAAAAAAGATGACTCACCCATACGAACCTTGAATAGGCTCATCGATATCTCATACATGTGGGTCCCACTATGCTCAACAAACAAATCTATCAAATGAAAGAACATGGCTCTTGGTTTCATGTCCCCATGCTACCTTTGTAACTCACTGCATATGGAGGTCAACAGGTAACATTGAACAGAGATGGAATCATCTTTCCATCTTCAGTAGTCTCATATCTCATCTTTAGACATATTTGATGCAAGTGCATTAGGGCTGTCTCCCTTTAGAATGTATGTAGTGCACTTAGACTTCAGCAAAATCTTTAAGTTTTTTAGCTAGTCAGTGAACCTCGGTCTGGTTAAATGATTAGCATCCATAATGCCACGAAGAGGGTTACTCAACAATGTCCTTGCCTTTTGGAGATGAATGAGAATTAATCCTATTCATGACATTATAGATACTAATCATTTGACCAACCCAAAATTTATTGACCAACTTAGAAACTCAAAGATTTTGCTTTAGTCAAAGTGCATTGTATATGTCCTAGAGGGAGACAACTCAATGAGTTTTTAATGGATGCATATGAAGATGAGATTCAGAATACCAGAGATGGTAGGATGATTACATCTATGTTCAATGTTATATGATAGCCTCCATGTGCAAAGATTTGCAAAGCCAGCATGAGGACATGGAATCGAGAGTCATGCTACTTCATGGAGTGTTGTGCAAATGAGGCATTAGACGCATAAAATAACTATTAATAGACATGTTTCATGTGCAGCTAGCATATCTCTATTACCTTCAAAGGCACATAATATACCTTGGCGCCTAAGGTATCTGTGACCTATCAATTAGGATAAATTGATCATGATTAATTAATTCATATTAGTTATTACATTGTTATTCATACCAATTAGGATAAATCAATTATGATTAATTGATGCACATGATATTAAATTCTTAATCATATTAATTAGGGCTTAATTGGACACACCAATAAAGAGTTATTGGTAATAGGGAATCATTTTATTGGATGTGTACTTTGGCCTAGTGATAACATGCTCTATTTACATCATAAAACATGATTTTTCATGCATATTAAAGCATAAATGATTTCATTTACATGCATGTTATCATATTTCTATGTATTTTTCTATTATTCTCTTAAAAAGTAATTATAATCTCAAAATACTTTAAATTAGGGTTAATTCTTATAAATTAGAGTTTCATAATTTGGTAACCCATATTTTCTTGAGATTATAACTGTTCTTAAATATAAAATAATGAGAGAAACAACTTTTATAAACATTCATTTTATTTTCTAAAGATTAAAATCTTAATAAATGAATGTATTTTTGAAATAATAATTTTAACTCTTATTATTTAATTAATTTGACCTTTTAGAATAATAGATAATTAAATTTTGGATCAAATGAAAGAAATTTGGATTAATTTGGAGTTGTATTTTAAAAGATATGATTTTCACATTTTTAGGGATTTTTCTGTATTTTTCTGGATTTTCTATGATTTTATTTTCGATTTTTAATAATAAAAATAAATGTAAAAAAAATTAAAAAAGGGGCGCGGGACCCGCGCGGCTACGACGTGGCACGCAAGGCCACGTGGCAGCGCCACGCGGACCCGCGCAGCGCCTACGTGGCGCGTATATCATATATAATATTATTATTACTATATATATTAAAAGGGGTCTTCAGCCTCGCCTAGATGGGGAGGGTATTAACCTTAGAAACCGTCGGGTTATTTAAACCCGACGGTTTCCTAAATTTACTCCGTGTGGGACTAATCTCCACACTCTATTTACCTTGCAGGCGACGTGGCGCGACGACAGGCGTCGGATCGACGGCGCGCAATGATCTCACGCGTCGATCGCGTGAGCTCGGACCATTGATCGTGATCAAGAACACGTGCTTAATTAGAGATATTATAACGGCTGTGATTGACGCGACGTGGCGACATCACGCACGCCGATCGCGTGGAGCGGGGACCACGGGAGATTGATCAAGACACGTGCTGTAAATCAGGCGTTATAACGGTCCAGATTAAAAGCGAGCGGGAGCATCACGATCGTTTTCGGATTAGATCGTGACCGTCGATCATGATCCGACGGTCACGACTTAATTGAAACGGTCCACGATGGACCGTTTCATCGTAACCGTCGATCGTTTTGATCGGACGGTTACGATCAAAAGCCCTATATATACATGTGTTCTTCGTCGTTCTTATGCATCCAAGCAAGAATCAATATAATTGACTGTCTAGACACCTTCCTTGCTTGTTTCTCTCGAGTTCTTCCTCTTCCTCTTCAATTTCCGCGTCCAAGGAGGGGTAGAAGTCGAGATTTGGTGAAGTATCGAGTGAGAAATCGACGCTTGAAGCTCGTCATCGCGTTCTTGGTGTTCTTCACGATTATTCATGATAATCACGGCGATTTGATCGTAAAACGGGTTTAGTGGAAGCGGTTTTTCATTATCTACCTCCCAATCAAGTTTAATTTCTGTTTAGAATAGGATTTCAATCTCAATTTTGTTACAATTCCTCTAAAATCGCGATTTCGCCGTTCCGAAATTTCTCTCCACTTCAATTCATGATTTCTCCGCGAAATCAAATCCGATTTTGACGATTTTTGATTCCGTGGAATCGATTTGAAGTCTACTTTCATAAAATACCATTTTCCCCAATTTCTTCCATCAATTTCTCGTCCGATTTGACCAAATTCTAAAAGATCTTCTGAAAATTCCTAAATTCCCTGTGGATTCGACCCATATTTACCATTATACCCTTGAATTCGTGATTAATTCTCAAAATTGGTAAGTTTGGAATTATTTTTGACGCGATACCGCTTGCAATTGACGACCTCGCGGTCTCGTCTCGTCACCTAGATGGTCTTTTATACAAGGTTCTTGGGTAAGAGTGGAAACATATAAATGTTATATTTTTATGAAACACACCACTCATTTTATAATAATCTTAAGGGTTTGAGGGACCCAAGAAACTCTCTTCACTAAAGCAACCCTTTTCTCCTCTCTCATTTAAATTCATGTGATTGCCAATGGTGTGCAGACTCTGACTGATCAAGGTCGCATTGTCTAGTGTTTCAAATCATGTTCATGGAGATAGGATTCATTGAGATGAGGACCTCTTGGATTCTCCTAGTTGCAATGCATGTGTGTGACGTGCCACAACATACTCAAGTAATCGAATGGTTTCAAATTCCATTCCATGCAAGGAGATGTGATGACATTTTATTTTGTCCTTCATGTCTTGGGTTCCTTCGGGTTACTACATTACAACACATGAGACAAGAAAATTTATGAACTCATTTGCAACGATTTGGAAATCTAGTTTGTCAAAGCAAAATATTATGGATATTATAATATAGCATATCTACAAAAAGAAAGAAATGTAAATTTAAAAACTATGGTCCAATTTGTAGTTAGCCTTGAATTTTCTATGTGAGACTTTACAAGCTTTTTTGGCTTGAATGCCACATTCTTCTCGAGAGTTTAAGTTTTATGCTTTACAAGTCTCTCATGATTCCCTTAGCTTGCTTCTCTTTAATTTAGAATCAAAAATCTCAAATGAATGAAAAATTTACCAAAATCCAATCTAAACTCATTGAATTTTTCCATCTCCCAGCATTATTTGTTCTCACTATTTTTCATAATGTATGCTTTGACTTTGATGATTAGATTTCATTTTTCAGATTTTTCCAAAGTCAAAGAGCTAAAGAGCATTCAATTGAACTATCAAACTCAAGCAAATGTTATTTAAACCCCTTTCTCTCATTTTCACCTTTTTATTCCAAAATGATGCTCTTGTCTCCCTAACTTTCTTCAAACTGACCCTAAAATCATTTATTATCTTTCGGAGTGTTGATTTTTCAGTCTAACCCTATTCAATTTGGGTACTTAAAATAAACGCCGACTTTTCTTAATTTTTGAAAAAAAAAGAAGAAACTGCGGAGTTTAGGAAGTTATCATTCTCTTAGGTTCACCTACGGGGAGCGTAGCACGTTATCCGTTGAGAATTGGTTACCTTTCGTTCTCCTCTCGCCGGGCAATGGACTGGCGCCTCGGCGCTGTCTGCTCCACCAGCAGTTACAATGCAGGAGCAACGTCTCTCCCTCGGCCTTCAAGGAGCCCTAATTTCCCGAAGCCACTCTTTCTCCAGATCCACGCGGGCTCGCTTCTTCTCCTCTTCCCAGGCGGCGCCGCTCTCTCGCCTCTCAATCGCCGCGTGAAAATCTCCTCTAAACCGCAACTGCACCCTCCCGATCTCCACCTCCCGGAGGCTGACCTCTCGAATCACGGAACTCACTCGCCGGAGAGCAGCTTAATCAGGTTAATTGTCCTTCTTTAGTTTTTGGTCTCAAAATTGAATTTTTTTGGCTTAGAATTACTTTCGATTTGGCAGATTATGGTGGAAGTGAAGGAGATGAAGAGGAGATACGGAAAATTGAACACGATTGTGATGAATGCGGTCTTGGAAGCCTGCGTTCATTGTGGGAATGTTGATGCTGCTCTTGATCTGTTCGACGAAATGTCAAAAGCGGGCGGATGCGGAGTGGATACCATCTCGTTTTCAACGCTTCTAAAGGTATCATTGCCAAGGGTTTCCTTGACGTTTGGCACTATTTTTACATCATTACTAGGTCTGAAATGCCTAATTTCCCCCTACTTTATGCCTAGGGTTTGGGGGAAGGCAGGAAGAATCGACGAAGCATTTCAAATGCTGGAATCAATTGAACGCGGTACCGCCGCAGGGACGCCGAAGCTCACCTCTCGTCTCATCTTCAGTCTGTTGAATGCGTTGCTTGAGTCAGGTCCGTTTGGAGCAACTCAGATTTTGATCTCCTGGATGAGACGTAAATTCTTTTCTCTTCTCTGTGTAGTGCAGGGGATTTGCAGCGTGCCAATGGGCTGCTTGCACGCTACAGAGTTATTCTCCGTGAAGAGGGCCATTCAATACTCTTATATAACTTATTAATTAAGGTAATCAGAACTGTGAATATTTATTTCTTGTATTTTGGTTATTAGACTATATTACACTCTCACTGGTCGAGAGTTAGAACTTTTTCACTGATTCTCTCACTAAAATTCTTTTATTTCTAATGAAATATTCATGCTATATTTCTAGGGTTACACGAACACGGACTTTCCTCTTGGTGCGTTAGCAGTCCGTGACGAAATACTACGCCAGGGATTGCAGCCTGATAGGCTTACTTACAACACGCTTATATTTTCGTGTGTTAAATCTAGAAGAATGGACGTTGCGATGGGCTTGCTGGATGAAATGAAGGTTAATTTGATTATATACAATTCAATCCAAAAATGGTTATTTTTTAGCATCTGATTTAGGGTTTTACAGGTAGAGGGAGAGAGAAGGAATGCTTCAGATCTTCTTCCAGATAGAGTCACTTACACCACTTTACTCCAGGTTCATGACAATGCGCGTGAAAATAAAATTCATGCCTTGTGTTGAATATTTTCTCTCATCCCGATTGTTTTGCTTGATTTTGTTATAGGGTTTTAGGAGCATGAAGGATCTGACTTCGGTGCGGGAAATTGTGATGGAAATGAAGGCGTCGCCTGGTCTGGTTCTTGATCGAGTTGCATACACCGCTGTTGTCGATGCTTTCTTGGATTGCGGTTCGATGAAAGGTACACTTTTTAATTACCTTGTTCTCGATATATTTACGTTTCTGGAAATACTCATCAGGCAAAAGTTTTCCCTGGTTTTTCAGATGCTCTATGCGTGTTCGGGGAAATCATCAAACTTACCGGTACGAATCGGAACATGAAGCCGAAACCACATCTTTTCCTCTCCATGATGCGTGAATTTGCGGCGAAAGGAGATTTCAGAACGGTGGAGAGATTGCGCTGTCGAATCTGGTCAGATTCTTCCGGTTCCATCTCTCCTGCTGTTGTGGGCGAGGCCGATGAACTTCTAATGGAAGCCGCCATTAACAGCAACAAGGTAGTAATATCATAGTTATTCTCCTTAAGATCACTTTTCAGAGAACTTACTAATTTCTGGATATGATTCCCTTCTTCCTTCAGGTTGATCTCGCGAAGAAACTCCTCTCGGGAATTCTCAGAAGGGGGGTATGGAATTCCTGGACAAGCAGAGGCGGCAAGGTGCTGAAATTCTCTCCCTAAAACTAATAACCTGAACCTGATCAATCCATTCATGAATGATCGTCAGGCTGCTCTTCGTTTTGAGGTTCTTTCGGGATTCGCGGTCTCTTCTTCCCTGTTCGAGCCCTACTTTCTAGGAGAGGTACGCTGGGCTAAATGTTCCTCCACTGGTTCTTCCTTGAGCGTTCGTTCTCTCATCCGGGTCGATTAATCTGAAGCAGATATCTCCGGAAGATCCAATCGAGAAACTGATGATTCCGTTCGAGGAGGCGAAGCCGCTGAGATCGAACGCGATCTTGAAGGACGTCGTCATGAGATTCTACCGCGACGCCGCCGTCCCCGTTGTCGACGAATGGGGAGCCTGCGTGGGAATCGTTCACAGATCCGACTGCAACCAGGTGGCAACGACCCATAATTTCTTCTTCTTCCTCCGATGCGTCTCACTCCCAATTGCGAACCCTTGTGACAGATTGATGCTCCGTTGTCGGTTGCCATGACGTCGCCGCCGCCGTTCGTCACTAACTCTACCTCAGTTCGGCGCGTCATCGACCTTCTCCTCCAGAAGAAGAACGACCTAGTCATCGTCGTCAGGTCTGGCGGCGCTAATGCCGCTGCCTCCCGTCCGGCCGGCGTCTTCTCACTCCGCAATCTTCTCCTCTCTCCGCCGCCTCCATCCCCTGCAAGTGAAGAGGACGATGAGGATGACGACGAGGAAGAGGCAGTATTCCACAGAACGCTGAGATAGCATTTAATCTATTTCTAAAAAATCCCGCTTTCCTCGTGAGCCGTCCGATGCAGCGAAAAGTAATCCACTAGAGATCTGTGATATGTTGTATCTCCGCCACTGGGGTAAGTTCTACACTCACAGCACACTGCGGACTTATAAACCTGACATGGAGGGGGAAGACGAGTGCATCGCATGAGGGGATTGGAGGAAAGTCTTACAACCTCGAAGCTAGTTTTCATGGAGGTCTTGGACCAGACCTCCATGAAAAGATGGAAGCAGAGATCAATATTCATGGTTTTGACCACGGATTTGTTTGAAACAAAAACCTTCATCTTTGACTGGCCCTGGTCAAAGGACTTGTAAAAAATGAAGTTTTCACAAATGTTAAAATGTTGAACCTTCTCATTCTAAACAAACTCTGCAAGGTTCCACCGAAAAAGTCAACGAGTTTTTAACTCCGGTGAAGATCTTGAACTAGAATTGATGTTGTAATGACTCAATAAATCAACATGGCGCTGTGTTTTTCTCCCAAAAATAAGTTCCTTAATGTCCAAATTCAAAAACTTTGTTTCAACAACCTACATAATTAAATATAGTTGGAAGCTTGATCATCTTTAAAACATTCATAATGTATAATCCGATAAGTGTTGATCTTGAATTTTCCGCACTTAATCATCTGCAAGATTAGCTTTTAAGGACGTGTAAAGGAAGCCTTGATATTGCATAAACATAATCAGGAGACTACATGAGTTGTTAGCATAGAGAAGTGGGAAGAGATCATCAAACATGCTCTGATAGGCCTTCCCCTGACACTCCCTCTCAAGCTAGAACATATAAGTCTAACATGCACATCTTACTACCTCAAGCACCAAAGGAGATGAGGTTGAGGCTATTTTTGAAGACATCTATTTGATTGGAAAAGACCACATATGCATGAAGATGATGCCTTGTAGCACCTTTTCACAAACATAGTGCCAATTGATTTCAATGTGTTTAGTATGTTCATGAACGGTGGGATT
>CM044114.1:13540891-13629182 GCA_024174645.1 Lemna minuta | reverse complement strand
ATATACTATTCAAGATATATATGTTAGTACTATATAATCAATTTTTCTAAAATATATATTCAGCAATATCTGAGTATGGTATACTGAATTTAAACAGTTCATCATTCATGCTCATTTAAAACGTGCATTCATGTTTGTTCGTTTGATGAAAGAACATGTTTGGACACATTGAAATGTCACTTTAATTGCATATGTAACTAAAGTGAGTGCGACTAATTTAATAATTGGTATGAAGTAAAGAATAAGTATGCCTATATGTGCAAATTAATTTCAAATAGAATTTTACTCATACAAATTAATATTATGTCAAAGAAATTATACAATAAATAGAAGTTTGCCCTAATAGTTAATGTTATGATGTGGAATGAGATTTCATATCAAATTTGTAGAAGAGACAGTGCACCAAGACAAAAGTCTTCGTCCAAGACAAGACTTTGATCTTTTGGCATCAACGCGTCCAAAGATCTCCACTTCATCACCATAATGATGCAAGTCGTACTACTAGTAAAGATTTTAATGCCAAAAATAATGATTTGTTTTCTCGAACTATTCTAGGCCCTTAGTAACTTATAATCCCTTTGACTAGTGTGGAAATAAGAAGGAATTATTTTGCAATAATTGGCAACTTGGGATATAATCACACAGATAGCCCTCAAGTTCTACATGGATGCATGTCATAGTCCTAGTTGGTACTAATATTACTTCTTCAATAATTTAAACAAGAGGATTCCTCATTTTGAAGTGATTAGAGTTGCTTGAACATTGTTGGAAAAAACTGCCTTTGCAGTTTGCATTTTGGAAGATTAATTAAATGCCCGTAAGTACCTTGTCATGGTACCTAGGAGAATTATGTCGAGCTTCACTCTTGTATCGATTTTCATTGCAACACTGAACGAATTTCTGCCCTTGAGGCATGCTTTATATTTCATAATTTTCTTGGTGATTCACATAATGATGGCCTTGATTCATGCTAGTTGGTTTTTTTGAGATTTATAACATCAAATAAAAAGGTGCCATTGTCCAAATTCTGAACATGGCTTCTCATACACACATATGTAGTGCAAGAATCAGCGCTACAGTCATGAACCTTGCAATTATCTTCCATTGAATCAAGTATTTCTTTGACACTTTGAAAAATTTGAGGATCTTTTGAAGTTTAGCACCCACTTCCATTCCATAGGCATGATGTAATATCTCATACTTCTAGGGGATGATAATTATAATACTCGTATGATAAGCATAAAATCTTGGTCCTTGAAAATATAAAATCGCGTATTGAAAATTATACTCAAATCTTTAAATTTGATCTTAAGATTTAGAACATTGGTGAGTCAAGGTGAATCTAAAAGGTTTGATCCGAGGAGTTATAACGGCTAAGATTAAAACCGACGAAAATGCATCGAGCATCGATCAAGATCAACGGATGACGTTTCAAGCATTACTTCTAAAGTTCGTGACGTGGCGAAATGTCGACGGTCCATCTCTGACCCAACAACCACGACTTAATTGTAGCGATTCGATATCTGTGTTTGATTAGAGCCGTTGATCGAATATTAAATGCTCTATCAGTGACGGTTTTGCACCCAAATTTGTAATAATTTGAGATGTTCTTTGACATTGTAAAGCCTTTTTTGGATGTTTTTGAGTAATCAAACTGTTTAGACACCAAATATCTTGAATCTCTTGCTTTCAATCACTTTTAGACTCATTTCCACATCGACGAAGTGGTTGGAAGTGAGATTTTGTCGATAGAATAGGGAGAATTCGCCTCTTAAACACCAATGATCGTCTTCAAAATCATGGAATGAAAAGCCTTGAATCCTGCGATTAATTGGATTATTTTGATCTCTATCTTGAGTTAGATTATGTGTTTTCCCCATAATATTTTATCCTGTATCATTAAATTGTAATTTAGGATCGTAGATTTAGTTAATTTCATTTTTAATTTTAGATTTCTCTCTCCTCATGTCCGGAAATCTCTCTCTAATTCGCTCATCGATTTCTCCACGAATCATGATCCAAATCAAGTAATTTTTTATTCCATGGCTTCGTCTCTGAGTTTTCTTTCCAAATCTATCAATTTCCCTAATTTCTCAACTCAATTCATTGTCCGATTTGATCAAATTTCAAAAGATCTCTCAAAATTCCCTTATTTCTCCGTGGATCCAACCCTTATTCATCACTATACTCCTTAATTCATGATTATTTGATAAATTGGTGAGTTTGGTATTAATTTTGACACAATTTAGTATGAATTCAAAGACCACATGGAATTGTTTTGTCACTAGGCACTTGAACAGCTTGAAGAAATACATCAATAAACCTTGTAAGCATGGATTCTAATCTATACTATATGATAGGATCTTTAGTTCTGGTGCCTCATCATTTTGAATGTTTGATTTAATGCCTTTCATTGTGTCAAATATTTTGATCAAAATTTTGAGTATACGTCGAGCATCAAATCCCATTACATATTAATATTTTTTGTGATGAGTCCCTCATCAAGAATTGAGTGATGGACATTACTAATGGATATTATGTGGCCTATAAGCCAATCACACTTTCATGTATTTTATTTATGCTCATTGAAATGAAATTTATTCATTGTCAGTCTTGTGTGATTTTTGCAATGAAATCCATGAGCATGTGCAGGTGTGTCCCTAGGTGATCCACTGCAGATTTGTCAGTTCCTAGGGATTCTCCCAGGCCCATTAAGCTTTACTGGGCCTCACAACTGGACAGCATTATATTGGGCCTTTACTTGTAGATGTGTGGCCTACATCACAAATAAAGAGAGAGAGTTTAAAGAACACTACATGAACCATAGTCATTGTAAATCATAATAGGGAAAAATAATATGTTTTACGATATAATTCCACACTCCTTACATACTCTGTCAATCTTCAAAGAAGATTTTCAACATTTTTTTACAATGAAAGATAAATTAGTGTTTGATAGTGAAAATGTAGTGTTCACTATCAAACTATTAAATTTTTTCTATCAATAAAAAAATTTAGTGTTCACTATAAAACTATTAGATAAACCATTTCCTAATAATCTTCTCTTGCTTGATTTAAGGGGTATCATCCATCTAGTTTTCATGTTCTCTCCATTGATCATAAATTGTTTTACAAAATGTTGGCTGATAAGCATATCTATATGGAGAGAGAGACATAAAGAATTGGAGGGAGATGAGAAAGAACAAGAGATATATCTTATAGAGAAAGAGAGGGAGAGGAAGATAAGAATGAGATACATATAGAGACAATGAATGATAGAGAGAGAGAGAGAGAGAGAGAGAGAGAGAGAGAGAGGCCCTGATCCAAAATCTAAATACCATTTTTTGGATTTTTTTAGGACTAAGCTAGACCACATGTTTTTATATGCAGCGAAGATCACTTCCAAATTGTCCAAGTCCTTGAGGAATCTCACAATCTCTATATTTTACCTCTCTATGTAAGTCTCTCCATACATCAATGCTCTTTGATTTTTATTAGAGAATCTAGATTTTGAATTTCCATGAAATATAACCTAAGTACTACACAATCAAACTCATATCATTGTCAACCTCTCTAATCACAAAAATCCTTCAAGCATGGGTTCTCTATCTACACCAATAATAAGTTACTCCCTTCTCTTGGCTCTTCTAGTGGTAATGCAAATGACATCACTGGTCACTAAAAAGGTGGAATTACTTTTCCTTTGAGAAGGGCTTGACAGGGAAATGACATCACTGGTCACTTGAGGCATGTCTTTGTCTTTGTCTCTCTCTCTTTCTCTCTCTTCCACATAGATCTGCTGACCCTGATTTGTTCAATATAAATTTAGGTTTAATTTACACCTTGGAGGCTACATAAAAGAGGAGAGAGATAGAGACATTGAACCCAATTAGGATTTCATATACTTGACTTTTTTGTTAAAAATAATCCATTAAATTTAGTGCTTCAATAGACTAATGAGCTTATAAAATTAATGAGACTGATCAAAATGAAACCATAATGACCCAAAAATTTTGCTATCACAATGTTGACTTGTCCTTGTATTGCACCCTTGAGCACCATAACTTACGATGAATGAAATAAGTTATTTTTAGGAATGTAAAGAGGGCTTGCATGGGCTGATATATCTCTGTTGTCTATTGTTTCCTTTGCAATAGAAGTAGCCCCAAAGGAGTACATGCTTATAAAGAAAGAAGAGCTCCATCTGAATTTGGAATTAACTCATCATGGGTTAATTTAATGTTGATTCAAATTCCACAAAATATGTTAATATGAATATTGAGGGGGCCTAGAGTTGAATTCTCTTGCATTGAATTGTATATCCTCTTCTCCATATGAAAATGCCTTGAATTCAAAGAAATTCATTCTCCTGAGTATACAAAGAAGAATCAAGAAAATAATACCATAAAGCTAGAGTAAAATTAAATTTTTATATGTATATCCAACAATGAGATATAAGAGTTATGAGATTTCTTTGTGGCTGGAAAAACAATAAGAAGCTATCCATATAAGAGAACACACTCTCCTTACATGAATTTATTCATTTCTAGTTGATATTGATTATGATATCACCTTATTTGATGAATATAAATTTTAATCAAGTTTTTTTATCAAGTTAACCGACTTGTCATCGGTTCATAGGTAAAATCTTTTGTACCGTTCTAAAAAGTTCTCACTCAAATATGAAAAAGGATATGACCACATCAAAGAGAAAGTAGGAATCTTCGATAATAAGGCAGATGCGATACATTGCACTCTTGCCGAGCACTTCAACCTAGATGTGGGTCTGTTTTAGAAGCTCCATTTCCTCCATCTTATCATCCTTTAGATGACTCCCCAGTTGCCGCAAATCCTCCGACGGCTGGCCTTCGCTGGGAGGATCCAGATCCTCTTTGCCACTCTCACAAAATCCCTTGCTCATCAAAGAAACTAAGCTTGTGAGACATAGATAGTACAAATATAAATGGTGTAGATGGATGGATATATCGATGATACAGATATAGACTTTCTACAGCTAGATTGATGGATAACAAAGTATTGAATTTATTTAAATATATATGTGTGTGTAGATGATTAGATATAGATATAGTCACTACAGATGGATCAAAAAGAAAATCAATATATGGATTGATGGATGGATGGAATATATAAATTGATGGATAGATAAGACAAAGTCTACTGCAGATAGGTAGATAGGAAGATGAAGATATATCCATACATAGACAAAGATGTAGATCGAAAGAAAGAAAAAGAACAAACTTCTATAAATAGAACTATAGATAGATATATAGATTGATAGATGACGATATAGATTACTGCAAATAGATAGAAAGAAAGATAAAGTTACAGATAGGTACGTGGATATATTGACAGACAGATAGATAGAGATAGACAGGAGGATACATAGAGAAAAATTAATAGATGGGTGAATAGATAAATAAACATATATATCCATAGATAACATTGACAGAGAAAATAAATAGACGGATAAAAAGAAAGATAGGGTCTCATTTATACATAGATGTAAAGACATATATGTATATAAATACATATGTAGATATATTGATGGAAACAAAAATAGAAGGATGGATAGGTAAATAGATAAAGGTAAATATAACTATGTATAGATAAGATAATTATGTACATAAATATATAGATAGATAGCTATTTAAATAGATAGATATACGGGTGGATGGATGCAGATATAGAAAAGAGATAGATAATTAGAAAGATAGATATGAATAGATATAGTGGGTAGAGAGATAGGGAGATAAACAGATAGATTGGTAGATAACGATATAAATAGGTAGATAGATTGATACACACTTAAAAATAGATAGATAAATAATGGTATAGATACAGAGATAGATAAATACATGGCTGAAAGATAGGTAGATAGATAGATCGAACAAAAGAAGGATAAAATTGATGCAGATAGACAGAGGTAGAAAGAGAGATAGTCCGATAGAGGGAGATTGGGCTAAGCTTACCTCCAGCTGAGGTCACCGACGAGAAGCAAATCGTTTTCCATATCTTCATAGGCGACGATATGCCCAGGAATGACACTGGATACTGCCACCGTCCCGGAAGGAGCCGTGTCCTGATCAATAAACATGCGATGAAGGGCCAGCGCGAGACTCTCGTAGCTATGCAGCTTATGCAGGTGGATGCGCTGGCAGATAGACCGCCCCTCGAAGACCACTGTAACCTGAGGGAAGACGGAAGACGAGGCTCCTTCTCCAGTAAACCCTAAAAGCTCGCCTCTCATGGTCTCCTTCTCTCTCCTCTGATAGAAGCTTCCGTCCTCTTCATCGTGTCTCCTCTTCAACCAGTCCTGCTCCTGCCTGTAGACGTCGCTCATGGCTTGTGGCGAAGAGCGAGAACGAGTAAGAAAACGATAGAGAAAGAAAGTTTCTGTGGAATTCTCAAGCGCCGTACGGGAATTTATTTGTTCATAACTTCTCATCTTCTGCCCTCTTGGGATCGGAGGCCGACGGGTGACAGAGTGGAAAGTCAATGCTTTTTTACTGCTACCGCGCTGCCCATGCCGGGACTTAGCGTGCACGTCGTGTTGGATTTTAGAGAGAGAGAGAGATGGGACGGCATTATGTCTGATGCTGTGGTGTCGTCGTCCGACATGACATTAAATTTGGACGCTCCCCGAGCTAACAAGATGTAGATCTGACGGGTGGGGTTCACCTCGCTCTTGCGGCAGTCAACTTGCGCGGGGAGATGAGGTCTCGACAGGGTTTGAGATGGAAATGACGAAGATGACGGGGAGAGAGGAGACTGTGTGTGCAGTGAAAGTGAGAGAAAGCTGAAGGACGCAATCATTCTTTCCCTCCGAACAATCATTCTTGCATTGATGTAGGGGAAAACAGTCCATGATGCCACAAAATTAATTAATTAAATAAAGCGGTATATTTGTCACTGTCTTTGGTGGGCCATCTTTTAGAAAAACTTGGAGTTTCCAAACAATGACATGCAGTAGAGCCTTTGCTCATCATTCATTAGCTATTATTCCTCGTATAAGCAAGTCCCTGCAATGCTGAAATTTGGGAGAAAAAAATTAGGGTTCTCTGGTTTTGATTTTTTATGATAAATTCAAATGGAGAATACAAATCAAATTGATTTAGTAGAATAAACATAGCAACAAAAATTAAAGGTTCACACTATTTATTTTCGAAAGTGGATCAAGTTTGTGAAGCAATAATGCAGTGAAAACCGTCAAAGTGAAACGAAAAAATGGTGGCTGCTTTCAATAAGGTCAATAACTCGAACCTCGGTTGCAACCACGAAATACACCAAGGGAGATCAATTTAGAAATCATCTTGTGAGGAAAAATCATAATACTAAAATTGTGTAGGATGTTTCTCCCATGTGGTAGGCCTAATTTCTCGAAAGAACCCACATCAGTAGTCTTGAAACAAGTTGGATGCTCCGATGAGAGAGCGGCCCTCCTTTTTGTGGGAATAAAATAATGAAAGGTTTAGTTGGAGAATGTGACAACAATATAATAATTTTGACATCATTCTTGTGCATGTTTTTAATTTTTAATGCATCTGTGACGATCTATGTCAAGAGGATAAGAAATTTGTGGATAAAACTTAATTTTCACCTTTAGATTATAGGTTGTAGGCCTACTTGTGGCTCTAAGAGGATTCCCAAGCTCAATAAAAGAACTTCCAATTATACGAAGCGGTATACCTCTGCACAAGAGGCTCTAGATCCACGAAGAGACAAATACTACTTACAATAATATAAGGATATTATTATTGGAAATGAGATGTGGAATTTATGCTTGAAATGTGACTCATAGGTTGGTGAAGATTTTGTCTCATTTAGGCCTTGATTTTTTTTAATCAGTGAACTACTCGCATGGGTCTTTGAATATTGCAAGATGTTCTTCCTTAATAAGTTTTCTTGTTTGGCTAACTCTTAATTGGAATTTACTTGAATTGAGACTCTTATAAATAGGATTCAATATCCTTGAATTAACATATGTCATTGATGGTATTTGAGGTCAATAAGCCTTCCAAAAATTTCAATCAAAATATCAACGCAATGTTCTACATTTAATCGAACATTCAAAACAACTGAGACACCAAGAATGAATGATCTTATGATCTAATATATATTAAAAATCCATACTTATATGGATTATTCAAAAAGAAGCTCTCAAAGCTGTTCAAATGTCCAACCTCTAGCAATATCCATACAATCGTTGGACGGTTAGATTTCCTCTTAAATGCTCTTTACCAAAAGAGAAAGAGAAGAAATGAGAGAATTTACAAATTTATTGTATGTGCACTTTGAGTTGTGACCATCTTCCCCTTATTTGTAGACATTGTGTATGTGAACTGATAATATGTAATTTATACTAGCAATTATGGTTAGGTTTAATCTCAATTATGCGGACATAATATGTATTATTATGGATTAGCTATCATTTAATCTCATTTAGTGATTCAATTATATTAAAATAAAGGGATTAAGACATTCATTTATATGTGTGAAGGTTATTTATGTGCAAAGACAATTAAATGAATTAATAGTCAATAATGGGCTGACTAATTATTATTTAAAGGCTTAAGCTCTCCTCCCTCTTTATAAATAGGAGGGCATGGTCCACTTGAGTAACCCACTGTTTCATAACCCTCTAGATAGATTCCCATTTTCTTCTAGAGATCAAGAGGTTAGCTTGGGGATACTCAAGTGATCACTCTCCACTAAAGAAACCTGCAAAATGAAGAATCATGCAATGAATTGAGGTATAAGTTTATTTGTGTTTATGTACCTAATTACCCTGATGAATTACATATGCAATACAAAGTTTTATCAAATATATGATTATTAATGTAAATTAAGGCATAAACCATTCCATTCTTATGCATATTATCATACTTTGAGTGCATATCTATCATTTTATGAAATTTAAAGCTATAGGGATAATCATAAATAATCAAATATAGCTATTTGAGATTAGATTATTCCTATTTTATATTTGAGATTGTAATTGAATTTTAATGTCAAATAATAAGATAAAATGTTTTTATATACACTCATTATTTTCTCTAGTTTTATTTTCCAAAGGAAATCAGTATATTTTTGAGATAGAAATATATTTTCTTATTGTTTGTTAAATTTGATTTTTTAAAATGATAGATTATTTAATGTTTGATAAAAATGTATTGAAAAAGGATTTATATTTTTAAATTTATGAAATTTCTAATTTTATGGATTTTTATGAAGTTTTTTCTGAATTTTTACTGATTTAAAATGTTTTAAAAAGTGGATTTTTAAGTGCGCGTTGATGCGGCAAGTGATGCGGCAAATGTGCTTGCCTGTCATCGCGTGGTGACGTATACGCGCGTCACATGGTGCACACATGTGTGCATCATTAACTCACAGAGATGAGTGGTTAAGAGTCATGTTAATTCATAAGCTAACCGCTAAGGCCATATGTTCTATATATGCATAACGTCATCCCAAGTTTTCCAATGCAGGACTATTTGTGTCTTTATTTCTTTGCAGGTGACATGGTGTGATGTGAAGCGTTCAATTTGTGAATTTAATCAATGCCGTTAATCTTCACTTAAAGCTAGGGGTAAGTGGCAGATAACGGTTCGTCACTGAATCATTTTGAAACGTTTTAATCTCAACCATTCATCTGAGGAGTTATAACAACCGAGATTAAATGTGCCTGATGGACTCCTATGAACACGTGGCGACATCTGGAGCACTCGATGAAGATCAAATGTCAGGCGTTACGCAATGCTTCTTCTTCATGTGAAATGTGGAAAAATTTGAGCTCTCATCTTCGATGAGACGGAGGGGAATTAGCGGTGATTATTTGCATCCGAGTATTTTATCTGAGTCATTAATCGAAAATGAATCGCCATATCGAAAGGTCATGCCCAATTTTGTCTATTTATATGCCTCTTTTTTCGACGATGTAAACTATTATCAAATGTTTAGATGCCTCAATCCTTGACTCTCTTACTTTATTCCTCTTCTAGACTCATTTCGTGTCTGAGCAGTGTTTGCAATCAAGATTACCTTGAGATAATAGGAAGAATTCACCACTTGAACTTTGGATTTTTGTTTTTCAAAACGCAGAATGAAAAGGCTTGATTTGGCGGTGAATTAGATCATTTTGAGTGCAATTTCAATATAGATTACATGTTTTCTTCCTAATCTTTATAAATTAGTCGAGTGATTAGTCGAATTAGATTTCAATTTCGAATAGTAGATTAGTCAAATTTTATAAATTTTTAGTGTTTTCTCTCTTTTCGTGATCAATTTTTTTACATTGATTTCACATCTTGATTTCTACACGAATATTGATTCAAATTGAGTCATTTATGATTCTGTACATTTTTCTTCAAGTCTTCTTTTCAAGAACACTAAAATCCCTAATTTCTCAACTCATTTCATCATCTAATTTGATCGAATTTGAAGAACACCTAAAAAATTCCTCTAAATCTGTGTGGATTCGACTCTTATTCATTATTATACTAATGAATATGTGATTTAATATTAAAATTAGTGAGTTTAGTATTTATATAAACTAATTAATAAACTTTATTTAATATCTATATTAATATATACATTAATTAATTTAAGGATCGATTTAACCCAATCGACAAGTTAAGTCGTAAGCCTATTGTCCAATTGACAACTCAATAGACAATCGTGACATAGATCAACCTGTTTGAAAATTAGGTATATGTTTGACATAGATCATCTCTATTGATTTCATACACATTTGAGGGTTGTAACTATGGCTCGTGCGCTTGAGACTTCGCATATTTCTTTTTTGCTCATAATTTGTAGCCCTCTAGTATCAGAACCCTTGCATTAGTGCACACACATAGAGAGTTATGAAATTTATTTGCTTTGATTTTTATGTATTAAAACTTTAGTGTCGAGGCTCATCTTGTATTGATGAGATCTTCATGAGCTCTTCTTCTTTGATTTCTCATAGGTTAATCCCCACAACAATCCCTCTCTCTTCTACGGAAGCGGATACTTTGTAACAATTTATAGAGCAACTCCGTCACCACTCTATTCATTCATCAGTTACACACGGTGCGGGTAACATTTGCCAACGCCGCAAGAAACTGCCGAGTAACCATAGGAGAGTAAACCGGACATAAACTACTCGAAGCTTTGTAAAAATGCCTCGTAGATACAGATTTTATCATTTATATTTATTGTAAAAAAGTAATTCAATATTTCAAGGAGTAGATAATTTTATTTTCTAGGAGAGTTTAGGAATTGGAACCTGTAAATTATTATTCTAAAAAGTTCTCATTAAAAAATTACACTTGCTTCTCAAATCCCTTAAGCTGCTCCCTAAAGGAACAGACGCGAAAAAGAGTGGAGCCGGTGGCGGGTCCCACATACTGAACGAGCGACAAACAGATCCCCGAACGGCTCCCAGCCAATAGCATTCGAGATATCCGAGCACGCGGATTGCCGCATAATCTGACGGCCAGCATGCGATATCTCCTCGCACCAGCGTCTGGAAGGCGCAAGCAAGTTCTTATAAATCTGGTATCACCTTCAGTTATTTGTCATCAATATGCCCTTCTGTCATTGTTGTAGATCGCGGAGAAGCCTTTTACGATGTCGGGGCGCGGAAAGGGTGGCAAGGGACTGGGGAAGGGCGGAGCCAAGCGCCACCGCAAGGTCCTCCGGGACAACATCCAGGGAATCACCAAACCCGCGATTCGCCGCCTTGCTCGCCGTGGCGGAGTGAAGCGTATCAGCGGCCTCATTTACGAGGAGACCAGAGGGGTCCTCAAGATCTTCTTGGAGAATGTCATTCGCGATGCCGTTACGTACACCGAGCACGCCAGGAGGAAGACGGTGACCGCTATGGACGTTGTTTATGCGCTGAAGCGCCAGGGTCGTACTCTTTATGGGTTTGGCGGTTAAAGATTTTGTGTTTAGGGGCCATGGATTTTGGGTGATGGTAATCTAGAATGTACCTATTGATCTAGGAAGCTAATGTCGATGCCCTAAAGTCTGTAATCTGAGATGGTTCCGTGCATAAACTACGATTCGATGAATTGTGAACTGGTGTAATATCTCTCTCTACAACATGGAGAGACGATTTGCATCTACATGTTATCTCTTTCTCGCTCTCTCTGTCTCAATCTTGTACAGAGTGAAATCTCGAGGGAATGTCATCTGGTCGGAGAGGCGTTAACAAAAAGAAAGAATGTTAAATTCTGTCAATTACACAACAGAATGGAGAAACGATTCATTATGATAACGAGTGTCATCAATAGCTACGTTCATTCCGCGACGTAAAAAGAAAACATAAAATTTAATCTTTGTATTTGAGTTTTCAGTGAGAAAGATTTCGGTACCTAATAGGCTAAAAATTTGTAGTCGAAGGAAGGGAAACGACGACTGGCCCAATGGATCGTGTCAGATAGAGGACGAGTCGCTGTCGCCCCCACAAAATGGAGAAAACCGCAGATCATCTATCTGACGGAGCCCATCCTTACGAGTGCCAATGTTGAGGACGCACCCTGTCGCTCCATCATCCACTGCACTTTTAGAAGGGGAAATTTGATGAAGACACTGTTGTCAGCGGTTTGATTGCTGACCTATAAGAGACTTTTTTGAGTTATGTGGAAGATGAAGAAAATTATTAAGCTCGAGTAAGGTGGTAAGAGCAGCAAGGTCAGTTAATTCTCTCTCTCGAGAAGAAAAGGGTCAATTCTCTCCCTCTCCGACAGTATGCATCTTTACTGTTGGATTCCATCATCTCCATGTTTTGTCTCCCTCAAGCTTCACATTTACACTCAAGACTCTCTACAAAGAAGGGTGTGGTTCCAGCAACAAGGAGCAACTGCTATTCAATCAGCCACCGAATCATTGTCTGGCACGTATCCTGACATCTTCATTCTGCGGTGAAGTTCCTTAATCAATGAATAAATCTCTTTCTTCTTACAATGAGACTTATCCCTCGCCACGAACACATGAATTCTCCCCTCGATCTCCACCCAGCTACATCCCGGCTGCTTCTTCAATCCCTCATCCTTCATCTTCACCTTCATCCTCGTCGATTCCTTCCACCTTCCTGCAGAAGCATAGAGATTTGACATCAACATGTACGTCCCAGCATTTCCAGGTTCAATCTCCATCAATCTCTTTGCCGCTGCCTTCCCTACTTCGACATTTCCGAAGACGTTGCAGCCTGCCAGAAGAGCTCCCCAGGCTATGGCAGAAGATCTGCCGACGTCAATTCCGTCTAAGAATTTTGCAGCGTCTTCTAGCCTGCCTGCTCTCCCGCAGAGATCAACCAGGCAAGCACAATGATCTTCTCTCAATTGAATTGCTTCATTTCTGATGAGTTCTCCGAAGAGCTTGAATCCTTCTTCGACTAGGCCAGAGTGACTGCAAGCGGAGAGAATTCCTACAAAAGAGGCGCCGTCTGGAAGGAATTCAGTTTTTCTCATGGATTCAAAGAGAGATATGGCTTCTCTGCCATATCCATGGTATGCATGAGCGGCAATTATCCCATTCCAGATGACCCTGTCTTTCTCTTCTGTTAAATGGAAGACTTTTCTGGCAGTGACAATGTCTCCGCATTTGGAGTACATGGCAATGAGAGCCGACACAACGAAGGGGCTGAACTGGAAGACGGTTTTGGAGATGATCTGGTGGAGTTGCTTTCCCTGAGCGAGCTCTGCGAGGTCGCTAACGGCAGCGAGAAGGCTAACAAATGTCGCGTGGTTGGGCGTCACTCTTTGGTGCTGCATGTTGGTGAAGAGTTTCAGAGCTTCTTCTCCTAGTCCTTCTTGAATATATCCAGTAATGAGGGATGTCCAGGTGACGACGTTTCTTTCAGGCATTTTGTTGAACAATTCTTGAGCTTTTTGGAGCTCATTATTCTGTATATACCCGCTGATCATGGCGTTCCAGGAGGGGAGATCTTTTTCCGGCATTACTTCGAACAGTTGGCGGGCCTCGTCCAAGCGGAGATTCTGGGCGTACCCAGATACCATTGCATTCCAGGAGACAGTATTCCTCTCAGGCATTTCGTCGAAGAGCGAGCGCGCCTCGTCGATTCTCCCGTTCTGCGCGAGCCCCGTGAGCATTGCCGTCCAGGAGATGATATCCTTCGTGGGAATTCTCTCGAAGAGATCCAACGCTTCGTTGATCTTTCCATTTTGGGAGAAACCCGTCATCATGGTGTTCCATGAGACTGTGTTTCTCTCAGGCATTCTGATAAACAGCTCGTAGGCTTTCTCTAGTTGCCCACTTTCTATGAGACCCGTTATCATAGTGTTCCACGAGACGACGTTTTTGTCCGGCATTTTGTTGAAGAGATTTGCCGCTTCTTGTATTTTCTTCGAGCGGATGTATCCAGACATCATGGCAGTCCAGGTGACGACATTCTTTTTAGCACGCGGGTCGTCGAAGAGGTGGCGAGCCTCCCGGAGCATGCCGCAGCGGACATACCCGGATACCATGGCCGTCCAGGAGACGACGTCTCGAGTAGGCATTCCGTCGAACATCTCGCGGGCTTTGTTTGGCTTGCCTTCTCTCGTGAGCTTCGTGATCCACCAATTGGACAGCGCCACATTTGCATCTTCGCTGAAGTCTCTCCTTCGAAGGGAAGACGGCGGCGCCGCTACACCTGAGAGACGGGAGGTAAGAGGCGGTCTCCTGATCCGCCGGAGGAGTTTTCTTAGATGCATGTCATGCTTCGCGGGCGTAAGCGGTCCAACTTGGAGGAAATTCAAGTTCAAACCGTCAACAAAAATCGCACATTAAGATTCTCCGGAAATTACTAGCCCTAGTAAAACATCAACAAAAAACCATAAAAATCATCTCCGTAATTTTTCGTGCGGTTTTCTTGCGGGTCCGTGATTGTCAATAAAAAATCGTCATACAAATAAAGAGGAAGGATTTGAACTTCTAAAATCAAGTAACGATCTTGACTGCCGCTATACTCTACGTTCCAATTTCCACTTTCCGCCACAGATCACGAACAAAGAGAATATCGATATTCATATCGAGGCAATCAAGCGCCAATGCGCTCTCTTTCTATCTGGCTGACGGCGCCTGCTGCTGACTTAGCCTTCTGCTGCTGCTGATTTAGTCGATTTCCCGCCAATTTCGCTCGCGACAATTGACGGAGATTTGGTACATTTCTAAATCGAAGCGTTGACCTTAAGTCCGATATTCTGTTCGATTTAGTTCGGCAATCCAACTCATGGGTACAATGCTACACGCCGGTGGGAAGCATTGACTTTTTCTAGTTAGGCCATGAAAATGGGCCGGTCAACATCTCCGCCAAACTTTAGGTTTTTCCTGTTTGGCGAATCGGCACCAAACCTTCCCGCGAAAAAGGACAAGAAAAAAGCGGCCACTAGAGAGAGAGAGAGAGAGGAAAACGCGGACTCTTCCGACGAGAGAATCTGGTTATTTCCCCTTCTGTCTAAACTCTTAACGAGCAGGTTCTCTCACAATTCCCCACGAGATGAAACCTCCAACGTCCCCTTCTCTCTCATCTTCTTCAATGCTGGGTACGACAGGAAAAATCGCTCTGGTTCTTCTTCCTCTAACTCTCACAGGTTTCATCTGCGCTGTCTACTTCGAGGAAGAGTTCCCGCTGAACAAGATCAACGGCGGAGGATTCTTCACCAAGAAATCCGGGCAGCGGCCCGAGTTCCGGCTCTTGATGGGCATCCTCACAGTCCCCGGCAGATACGAAGCTCGCCAGAGACTCCGCCTTCTGCATGCGCTCCAGCCGCCCGTTCCCGCCAAAATCGACCCCAAGTTTGTCTTCTGCAACGTCACTGCAGACGAGCACAGAACCCTTCTGTCTCTCGAAATCATGCTCTACGACGACGTCATCATCCTCAACTGCTCGGAGAACATGAACAGCGGCAAGACCTATTCTTTCTTCTCTTCCCTCCCTTCCCTCTTCTCCGACGACCCCTACGATTTCGTCTTGAAAACAGACGACGACACTTACTTTCGGTTTCCGGAGTTGGTGGAATCTCTGAGGCAACAGCCGAGAGATGATCTCTACTGGGGTCACGAGCACGCGGAGGGAGAGAAGAATCCTCTGTTCATGAGGGGAATGGGGTATGCCATCTCCTGGGATCTGGTGCGATGGATAGCTGAGAGCGAGATTACGAGGAATAATACGATCGGAGAGGAGGATAAGTTGGTGGGCGAGTGGCTAAAGAAGGGAGGGAAGGGAAAGAACGTTTATGATACGAAGGGAGCTCGTCTGAACTACGATACGAAGCCGGTGATGTACGATTTTCCTCACCCGCCGTGGACTTTCGTGCCTAATACCATAGCCGTTCACCGGTTAAAGGATCGGAGCAAGTGGGCATTGACTCTGAGATACTTCAACGCCACCCGGGGGCTGAAGGCCTCAAAATTCTACCATCTTGACTAGAAAGAGAGGGAGAGAGTTGACTGCCGTGGGGAGCTCGAAGTCTCGGAGTTTCGGTGCGCTAGCTTTTCTTCTTTGATGGTCACCTTGTAATTTAATTGGAGTGTAGAAAGTGGATATTGGGAGAGTGGCCGCAGACGAAAGAGGCAAAGGCAAAAAATATAAATATTGTGCTTCCGTGCCAATCTCCTCGTTACCCATTGTTGAGGTGGGTTGCCTTTTTTCAACAGAAAATGTCTGTGTGAGTAAAAGAGAGAGAGAGAGAGAGAGAGAGAGAGAGAGAGAGAGAGAGAGAGAGATTATGCCCAATGAATATGATTATCGTCAAGGAATTCAACATTTTGTGTTGAAACTTAAATTGATTAGCTTGGCAGAACACATGGAGTTTGCTGAATTTCTCGTGTAAATATTTAATCAAATCATGTTAATGTCCATTGCATATTTTCTTCTTATGAATATGCGAGCATTAATCCAATGATGTATGCACTGAAAAACTACTTTATCAATGCACCCTCCTCCACCCTCTCTCTCTCTCCTGTTCAACCTCTCTCCTCTCTTTATCCCTTCTTTTCAACTCATTTTCTTCTTCCTCCCTCTTCCTTATTTTATCTTGCGTGACAGAATTCTATTGAATTGAACGTAAAACTTTCCTTCTCAGATGCCTTTATCTTCCCTCTCTTCCTTTTGTTGGCTCATAAATTTCTTCTGTTGTCTCTCTCTCTCTGTGCAACATGTCCCTCCCTCACGCAAAATTTTTTTGTTACGCGCAAGCCTTATTTCCTTCCTCACCCTTTCTCACGCGACGAAAGCAATTTCCATCGTGCCTCTTTCACGCTTTCTACTCATTTTATGCATTGCACCGTGATAACATACAAATTATACATAAAATATATGATTATTAATACAAATTAAGACATAAACATTCCATTCTAAGGCATTTTATCATATTTTTTAGTGTTTATCTATCATTCTATGAAAATTAAGTTATACTATCAAAATGCACTTATTTAGGGATAATTATGATAAATTAAGAAAAATATTTTTATATTAGATAATCCTCATTTTATTTAAGATTATAATTAGGTTTTAATGTTAAATAATAAGAGAAAATACTTTTTCTAAATTTTAAATTCTAATAACAATGAGTGTATTTTTTAAATAAAAATTTATTCTCTTGTTATTTATTAAATTTGACTTTTTAGAACGATAGATAATTTAATTTATAATCTAATAAAAAAATTGGATTAATTCGGAGTTATATTTTAAAAGTAATGAATTTTTTTATTTTTAGGGATTTTTTTACAATTTTTATAAATTTTTTATGAATTTAATTAGATTTATTTTGAATTAAAATAAATAAAAAATTATTTTTTATTCTTGCATGCTGATGTGGCAGCTGACATGGCGCAGACAAAATATCGGCTCTACATAGCGGCATGTGAAAACGTCACATGTCACACACATGTACATGTGCGAGCATGTGCGCGTGTGTGTAAGAATAATAAGATAGCACCCTTTTAAAGATTTTCGCTATCTCATTATGTACACAAGACTTATATACTCGCGCATACTCTTTCATTTTAGTCATGTGGGATTATGTTTCTCTATTTTTGTGCACATGTGACGTGGCGTCATGTGGAGCGTCTTATCGTGCGATTTAATTGCGATTGTCGATCATCACTTAAGTGAAGGGGGTACGCGACGTATTCTGATTCGTCGACAAATATGTTTTAAAACAGTTTAATCTTAGTCATCCATCTAAGGAGTTATAATGGCTGAGATTAAAACTGCCCGATGGACACATCAAGAGCGTTAGATCAAAGATCGAACAACAAGCATTTCTTGGCGTTTCTTCTTCACGCGCGACGTGACGAAATCTCATCGGTTCATCTTCGATGGATTCGACTCTTATTCACCACTATACTCCATAATTCATGATTAATATTTAAAATTGACGAGTTTGGAATTGTTGTGACGCTTATCCGCGTGTTTTCAATGACCTCGTAGATTCACTTCATCACACCGCACCTTACCTATCCTCAGACGGCAATTCTGCTCCTTCTCAGCTCCCTTCTCTTCTCCTTGCTCCCTCGTGCATTATTTTTTATCCAGACAATCATCTTTGTGGACTTCATGTCATATCTAATATATGCAATTTTAGAGATCCCATGGCTAGGGATTCGTAAGTCATAATAAAAAAATGATCATCCATTCACAAGATGTTGTTGGTGTCTCAAGTCAAAGAACCACATACATAACCATGAGATGAATAAACTTGATTGGACAATTGGGTATCATAATCATTCAAGGATTCAAATAAATCAATTCAGCAAAATCTTTCTCTAATGAGCACCCATTATCTATCTTTAGTGTCTCCACACCGATGGCTATATGATCAACCATACTCATCATATGAGTCGAATGAGATAATGCTATTCTTTTTAGATAATTTGATGTCCCTCTCGAATATCCCAAAAATAAGAATATTTAGAACTTATGTTTAAAGACTAGTGATCACTATATTATGATCTCATTTTAATTTTTTTAGTCATTGCATCTGCTCGTGGACTTTTATACAAACATAACACATGAATGACGATGAAAAAAGTTCATTTTAATGAACATAAACAAGATACATGGAAGTGTGATTGGCTCATAGGCCACATAATATCTATCGCTTGGAGCATCGCCACACTTCCTTTGAGTTTTTTTGGCTAAGGTACTACTTATAGTTCGTCTTCTAGTGCCTCCTCAAGGCTCAATAGAAACAAATCATTTTCTCATTTCCATCCTTCTTTAGCAAATATATGTTCACTTATTTATTATTTATTCCTCTCTTGGACGTAGAGGTTTTCATCCTCTTCTTCATAGTCCTACCAAGAAAGAGGACTTGAGGCTTTTCTTATGCTCACATGGTAAATATCATCACATAGTTCAAAGCAGTGTAGCGCCAAGAGTTGATGATCTTATCCTCTAGTATCCTTCTGAAGGTTCCCCTTGACAGTAGTCAGCATGTTCAAAAGTTGTGTGAGAGAGAGGTCTAAATCTTGTTTATGTTTAATTAACAAAGAACTAAGAGAAGGAGTCCAAAAGAGACTAGAGGATAAGATCTTCTCATCTAAATAGGGCGTTCAACTTTGAGTATTCCCAGCCTCTCAATCCCCTCATTCATCTTTAGTACATGAGCTTATAAAATAAAATACCTATCCGAACCTTGAATAGGCTCATCGATATCTCATACATGTGGGTCTCACTATGCTCTGCAAAGAAATCTATCAAATGAAAGAATGACTCTTGATTTCATGTCCCCATGCTACCTTTGTAACTCACTGCATTTGGAGGTCAACATGTAACATTGAACAGAGATGGAATCATCTTTCCATCTTCAGTAGTCTCATATCTCATCTTTAGACATATTCAATGCGAGTGCATTAGGGATGTCTCCCTTTAGAATGTATGTAGTGCACTTAGACTTCAGCAAAATCTTTAAGTTTTTGAGCTAGTCAGTGAAGCTAGGTCTGGTTAAATGATTAGCACCCATAATGCCACGAATAGGGTTACTAAAAAACGTCTTTGCCTTTAGGACTTGGCTATGACTTGGCTAAAAGCAAATATGCTGATAAAACAAAGTGGATGATAAAATCAAAAGAAGGTACCACTTATGATGATTATACTCCCAAGTGAGGTGGATGATGATGGATAGGGTAGATGGTAGAGATGATAGTGGAGGTAGAGATAAAGGTAGAAGATATTCCCACTTATTTTCCTTCTTGTAACTTCTTATTTCTCCCTTCTTTTGACTTTGCTCCTCTTTCTTTTCTTATTTTTTTTTTAAGCATTTGAGAAGACTAGAATGATGATGTGGAGGAGTTTTAGGATTTCTGAAGAGAGTGTGTAGCAAATGAAGTGTAGTGAAGGTATAAGCACATGTGGGAGGAAAAGTGGAAGGTGAAATGGATGTGTGGATTCACTTGGGAGTGTTCATCATCAAAAGCGAAGTTTTTAAAACAAATTGGTGTTACTACTTGACTGCTTTGGAAGAGAAAACTACATGACTACAAGGAAAAGATAGGTGCTACAAAGATTATGGATCATTGCACTCTTTAAAGGGGAAAGTCTAGTATCGAGAAATTCCTTATACTAAGCAGTTTGGGCTAATAATAGGTAGAGGATGGAATTTCATTTTCTCTCAAATACTCTCCTTTTCAATCCCATAGCATTTCAACCTCTTGATTACTCTTTTTCCTTGGTGCTCAGTAGGTACCCAACCCCAAAGAAGTCAACCACTACTCTAATCCATTGGTCTCTCTAGATCATTTGGCTTTATTACTCAAAATGTAATCATATGGACTATAAGGTCCTCACTTCTACATCTCTAGTAGGTCAGATCTCTATATGAAAAGACTTCTAAGGTGGGGTAGATTAGATCAACGATTTTGAAAAATGGGAGTTTTTAGAAGATAGAATTTTAAAATTTTTGAAAATGATAAAGCTTTTTCTAAATCCTCACCCCCCAACTAGAATCATTCATTGCCCTCAATGAATACTACATGCTCATGTGAAAAACTCATCGAATCATGGCATGAAAACAATAAAAAGTGCGGTGAGATGGGTTTAGAAAAGCTCATTAGTCCGTGATGCTCGTGGGATTTTCCGGTGCAGGTGCGCCCTTTCCTAATGTAGTTCTTCAACGTCTAAAAGCAAACTGAAATCAAAAACACAAAACTAAAAGGTAAGATAATCTTGGGGTGCCTCCCAAGAGCGCTAAGTTTAACGTCTTCAGCCAGACTAAACAAAATGAAACCTAGACTACTGATGGGTCGAGGGTGATACCGTCACGTCCTCAAATGCTCTGGGAAGATGCAGATTTACCTTATCTCGCTGGTGCGGGTGGCTCAAGTCGGTACGGCTTAAGACGATGGCTGTTTACCTTGAATTGTCGACCGGGCCTTAGGATCGGAGATGACTACTGCTCCGCCGTCGAATAATTCTAGAACCACATATGGACCATCCCATCTCGGAGCGCAGCTTTTCCAGGAAGAGTTTGAGGCGGGAATTGTAGAGCGGACCTTGTCGCCGATCTGGAATGATCGTCGCTCGGATGTGTCGGTCGTGGAAGGCCTTGGTCTTCTTTGTAGATCGCCGCGTCTCGTATGCGTCATGCCTAAACTCTTGTAACTCTTGAGCTGGAGAAGTCGCTCCTTGCTTGCGTCGGTCTGCGCAGGCAGGTTGAGCTTCTTGATGGCCCAATAAGCTCGATGCTCTAGCTCAACCGGAAGGTGGCAGGCTTTCCCGTAGATGAGCCGGAAGGGAGACATCCCGATGGGTGTCTTGTATGCCGTTCGGTATGCCCATAATGCGTCGGGGAGCTTGTGTGCCCAATCCTTTCCATCTGGACGAATTATCTTCTTAAGAATAGTTTTGACTTCTCGATTACTAACCTCTACTTGCCCATTCGCTTGGGGGTGGTATGGCGTGGTGATGCGGTGGTGAACTCCGTATTTCTTCAACAGCGCCCGGAAGTGCGAGTTGTTGAAGTGTGAGCCGCCGTCGCTGATGATGGCTCTCGGACAACCGTATCGGGCAAAGATGCATCGTGTGATGAAGCGTAGTACCTCCCGATGATCGTTTGTCATAGTGGGGATTGCTTCGACCCACTTGGACACGTAGTCCACCGCCACCAAGATGTACTCTTTCCCGTCAGAAGGTGGGAAAGGTCCCATGAAGTATATCCCCCAAAGGTCGAATATTTCCACCTCAAGGATCGGCCGCATCGGCATCTCGTCTCGCTTGGAGATGTTGATTGCCGCTTGACATTGTAGGCACTCCGTGTAGAAACTGTGGGCGTCCTTGAAGATGGATGGCCAGTAGAAGCCGCTCTGTAGGATCTTGTCTCGCGGTCTTTCGTGCCGCGAAGTGTCCTCCGCACGTCGATGAGTGACACATCGCGCATGTCTCCTCGCTCCTCCTCTGCGGTACGCATCGTCGGATGATCCGGGTCGTATCCTAGGTGGAACAAAAGTGGTTCTTCCTGAAATAATACTTGAGCTCATGGAAGAACTTATCTTTTTGGTGTCGGTTCCAAAGTGCTCGGGATCGATCCAGCTCACGATGAAGCTGACGATGTGCGCGTACTGTGGGGCGTGACTCGAGATGGCGAGGAGATGCTCGTCCCTGGAAATGTCTCTCCGATGTCCTCTCCTCCCGAGATGTAGAGACACGATAAGTGGTCCGCCACCGAGTTTTCGCTGCCCTTCTTGTCTTTTATCTCCAAGTCGAATTCTTGAAGGAGCAGCACCCATCGTATGAGTCTTGGTTTGGCCTCTTTCTTGGAGAGCAAGTATTTCAGGGCCGCATGATCAGTGTAGATGATGATCTTGCTCCCCAAGATGCAAGGCCGGAACTTCTCGAGAGCGTAGACCACTGCTAGAAGCTCTTTCTCCGTCGTTGTGCAATTAATTTGAGCTTCGATGAGGGTCTTACTTGCGTAGCAGATGGCCGTCGGCTTCTTGTCCAGTCGCTGCCCCAAGACCGCTCCCACCGCGTAGTCCGAAGCGTCGCACATAATCTCGAAGGGTAAGTCCCAATTAGGACTTTGTAGAATCGGTGCTTCGATTAGTGCTTGCTTCAATGTCTTGAATGCGCGCTTCCCTTCTTCGTCGATGATGAAGTCTTTGTCTTTGCAAAGAAGGGTGGTGAGAGGCTTGGAAACTTCTGCGAAGTCTTGGATGAATCGTCTATAGAAGCCGACGTGCCCGAGAAAGCTCCTCAAATCCTTCACGGTGTTAGGTAGAGGGAGGTTTTGGATGACCTCTATCTTGGCCTTATCCACTTCTAAGCCCTTGCCCGAGACGATGTGCCCGAGCACTACTCCCTCTCGTACCATGAAGTGGGATTTCTCCCAGCTAAGTACCAGTCGTTTCCTGACGCATACCTCCAGTATCTTCTTCAGGTGAGCAAGACAAGTCTCGAAGTCGTTTTCAAAGACGAAGAAATCGTCCATGAAGAGAAGATGACCGTCATACATCGTTGGAAGGTCGCGGGGGCGTTGCACAGTCCGAATGGCATGCGTCTGAAGGCGAAGATGCCAAAAGGACATGTGAACGTTGTCTTCTCTTGATCGTCGGGGTGGATAGGAATCTGATTATAGCTCGAATATCCGTCGAGGAAGCAGAAGTAGTTGGATCCTGCTAGTCGGTCTAGGATCTGGTCGATGAATGGTAGCGGAAAGTGGTCCTTCTTAGTTGCGGAGTTCAGCTTTCGATAGTCGATGCAGACCCTCCACTTCGTCGGTAGGCGCGTCTGGATTTCCTCGCCCTTCTCGTTCATCGTAACCGTTACTCCGGCTTTCTTCGGGACGACGTGTACCGGACTCACCCATTGGCTATCGGATATGGGGTAGATAATTTCTACATTTAGCCATTTAAGAATTTCTTCTTTTACGGCCTCCCATACCCTTTGGTTGAGTCGTCTCTGGGCCTCCCTGACGGGTCTTGACTCATCCTCTAGGAAGATGCGATGAGTACATAGTGAAGGGTCTAGCCCTTTTAAGTCCGTCAGGGTCTATCCGATTGCTTCTTTATTCTTCCTTAGCACTTCCAGTAATCTCTCTTCTTGCTTGAGGTCCAGCTTGGACGAAATAATTACCGGCTTTGCTTTCTCGTCGTCAAGGAAGGCATACTTGAGTGTAGACGGGAGAGTTTTGAGCTCCAAAGTGGGCTCGTCCATCGGAAGCTCTTCATATCTTGCTTCCTCGTCGATCATCATGACTTCTTCTACGCATTCGTCTATGTCTTGATCGTCGGCGAAGTCGATGGCTCCCAAGTCTTCGGATGCTCGTGAAGGGTATTTCATTAGCTTGTTGATGTCGACCTTCACGGTGTGCTCTCTCACTTTGAGAATAACTTCTCCTTTCCCCCAGTCGGTTACGGCTTTCGCGGTAGCTAGGAAGGGTCGTTCTAATATGATCGGGGCTTGGCTTAGCTCCTTAGTCATTTTCATATCGACCACCAGGAAATCTACCGGGAAATAACAATCTTCTATTCTAACTATAACATCCTCTACTAGTCCGTGGGGTTTTCTAACAGATCCATCGGCTAAGCATAGTTCTATAAGGAATGGTTGTAACTCCCCTACATGATGACGATCGAATACAGCTTTAGGGAGGATGTTTATACTGGCTCCTGTATCTAGTAGGGACCTAGTAAAGGACATTCCTCCGATTTCACTCGTGATCATGGGTGCTCCCGTATCTCTCTTTTTTACGGGTAAGGAATTCATCATTATGGAGCTTACCGTCTCACTAAGTTGGATCCGTTTAGGGTTTCTATGGGGAGTACATATACCTTTTAGGTATTTTGCATAGGTAGGGATATGCTTGATGGCTTCTGTTAAGGGAATAGTTATGGTTACCTTCTTAAAGGCTTCTAGTAGGTTTTCGTCGGTTTCGTTATTCCTGGCTTTTGGTCGGTTTAAGGCTTGAGGATAAGGCACATGAGGCTTATATTTGTCAGGGTTAGGTTCAGCCGTAACCTATTCTTCCTCGTCCTCTGAATCAGTGTCTTGCTCGACGATAATTGGCGTTTCTTCTGCTTCTTTTTGGCCTTGGTGGAAAGGATGATCCTTGTATGGATCCGGCAGAGTTTTCCCACTCCGAAGGCTTGATACTGCCAGGGCTGATTCTACGGCCTCTTCGTCGACGTGTATATGGTTGATATTGTGAGTCTGGGTCGACGAAGCTCCTTGATTTCTTGGATTTGCCGTGGCTCGCGAGGGTAACTGGGTCAGAAAAGTTACTTGCTTACCCTTTTTGTCTGTCGTCGGTTGGACGTTCGTCTTGACGAAGTCCTGAATTTCGTCCACGCGTGAGTTCATCCTCGTCATTTGCTCCATTAATTGCGAGATCGCGCCGAGGATCGGGTCGGATGCTGGCGTGGTTTGGCGTGGAGCTTGCGTGTATGCTTGTGGTTGAGTCGGCGGGATGAACGACGACGGTCTTTGATTAGGGTAATTTTGCTGACCGTTGTATTGTGGAGGATAAGGTTGATCGTTGTTCCTCCTATAGCTATTATTCTGCAAGGAATTGTTAAAAACAGGGGTATTATATTGATTAGGGTAATTACCTGGATAATTTGGTCGTCCCTGTTGACTCGGTCCTCCTGATGGACCTTGTCTATACATTCCTTGCCCTTGGATTGCCATCACAGGGCAATCTAATTCGACGTGGTCGAATCTTGAGCACGTTGCGCATGGTGACGCTTCTTGAAGTGAGACGGGGGCGAGTCCTTCGGAACCGTTGCGGATGTTGAGTCGGTCCAGGAGTAAGTTATGGACTTCCGCCATTTTGTCGATTCTTTCGAGGAGCATCCCCGTTTCCGCTGACTTGGCGTCTAGAGCTTTCGGCATTGCACCTCTTCCAAATGGTTTCGCCGCATTATGGTGACTATTTTTCGCCACCGTTTCGATGAGATCCATCGCGTCGTCTTTATATTTGCTCATAAAGGTGCCGCCGCTAGCTGCATCCAAAAGGTATCTATCTTGCAGGCCTAACCCATCATAAAAAATTTGAGTTAATTCGTGGTTAGATACGCCATGGTGTGGGCACTCCCTCGTAAGATCTCTTAGTCGTTCCCAGGCTTCGTGGAAGGTTTCAGACGAGCCTTGGGTGAACTCTCGAATGGCTTTTCGGACAGAGGTGGTCTTTCCTACTGAATAATATTTTCTTAAGAACTCTTCCTCCATTTCGGTCCAGCTTGTGAATTCTTTCCCTAATTTTAAAAACCAGTCTTTGGCTCTATCTCTAAGGGTAGCGGGAAAGAGTTTCATCTTCATCGTGTCGGCGGGGACATTTTGAAGGTGGTTAATCTCACAAACTTGGGAAAGCTCATCTACATGTCTATAGGGATCTTCGGAAGGCTTACCATGAAAGATAGGCATCATGCTCATTACATGGGAGTCTATTCTAAAATTGGCCCCTCTTCCTAGGGGTGCGTGAATTCTAGCGACGGGTCGCTGGAGGACGGGCCTAGCATAGTCACTAAGGCGTTTCCTAGCATTTCCTTCATCATTCCGGGCCATTTCTACTGGTTCGCTAAGATCAAAAGTTGAGTCGGTCTCGATAGTGTCGGTCTCGGTAGCTTCGGGAGTCTGCGAGGATCGTTCAAAGAGGTCTATTTCTAGGGGATTATTCCGTACTCTCCAGGCCATTCGTCTTCTCATGAAGAGTGGATCGAATATTTAGATGGATAATATCTTATAAATATTTAAAATATATTCAAAATTGAAATCACTCGTACCTGAATGTCGCTATCCATGAGAGTTACGCGTTCTTAACGCGATTTGAAGAAGCAATTGCCCGTAATCCTTAAAAAAGGGGCGAAAATCACTTAATCTTATCGAATTAAGGATCTCGAAGATGGATTTCTACTTCGGATCACTCAAAATACAATTGAATTGCTTGAATTTCAAGAAATTAAGAGAAAAATCCGCGTTGACCAAGTCAAAATTGACTTAATTTGATCAAAAATTGCCTTAATTCCCCGGCAGCGGCGCCATTTGACGAGACGAAACCGCGAGGTCGTCGATTTCACGCGGTATCACGTCAAAAATAATACCGAACTTACCAATTTGATGAAAATGAATCGAATTCAACGGTATAATGGTAAATACGGGTCGAATCCACAGGGAATTAAGCAATTTCTTGATGTATTCTTCAAATTTGATCAAATCGGACTGGAAATCGATGGAAGAAATTGGGGAAAATGGTATTTTGAGAAAGTAGACTTCAAATCGATTCCACGGAATAAAAAATCGTCCAATTTGGACTTGATTTCGCGGAGAAATCAAATTTCGAAGTGGAGAGAAATTTCGGACCGAATAAATCACGATTTTAGCTAAATTTCGATAAAATTAACATCTAAATCCTAATCTAAACACAAATTAAACATGATAGGGAGATAATTAAGGTAAAACCGCTTCCACTAAGCCCAATTAGCGATCGAAACGAGGTGATTAGGCCGATTAATCACCGAAATCGTGAAGAACGCGAACGTGAATTTCAAGCGTCGATTTCTCCCTCAATTTTCCACCAAATCTCGACTTCTACCCCTCCGTGGACGCGGAATTGAAAGAGGAATAGGAAGAACTCGAGAGAAACGAGAGAGAGAGAGAGGTGTCTTGACAGTCAATTAGATTGAATCTCAAACTCGGATGCTTAGAATCGTGAAGAACACATAGTTTTATAGCAGGTTTGATCGTAACCGTCCGATCGAAACGATCGACGGTTACGGTAAACGGTCCACGATGGACCGTTTTCGAAATGTCGCATCCGTCGGATCTGAGATGGAGGGTCCAGATTCACCGCTTGATATGCGTTATAAAAACGCTCTGTTTTCACTCCTTGGATCGCGATCAGACGGTCTGGATGCGCCCCGCTAGATCGCATCACGACCGTTATAACGCCTTGAATAAAGGCACGTGCTTGATGATCTTCCCGTGATCCGGCATCCACACGATCGACGCATCTCGTTTGATCGCTCGTTCGATCCAGCGGTTCTCATCGCGCCACGTCGCTGAAATCTAGCCGTTATAACTCGCCCAATCAAGCACGTGTTTGATCAAGTCCGGTAGTCCACGCGTCCATTTGATTGGCGTCCTCCGATTGCGATCTATCGCTCCTGAAAGGTAAGTAAAGTGTGGGTTAGTCCCACACGGAAAAATAAAAAAGAGATCGTCAGGTTTATAAGACCCGACGATCTGTAAGGTTATGACCCTTCCCATATAGGGGAGGCCAAAGAACCTTATTATATATAGTAAATAAATATCTATATGTATATCGCGCCACGTAGGCGCTGCGCGGGTCCGCGTGGCACTGCCACGTGGCCTTGCGTGCCACGTCGCATCCACGCGGGCCCCGCGCCCCTTTTTTTATTTTTTATTTTATTTTTTTATTATTAAAAACGGTGTAAAAATCGAAAATAAAATAAGAAAAACAGTTTAAAAATCCAGAAAAAATCCCTAAAAATAGAAAATTCATAACTTTTAATATATAACTCCGAATTAATCCAAATTTCTTTCATTTGATCCAAAATTTAATTATCTATTATTCTAAAAAGTCAAAATTAATAAATAATGAGAGTTTTAAATTTTATTTCAAAAATATAGTTATTTTTAAGAGATTTTAACTTAGGAAAATATAAATAAATGTCTATAAAGGCTTTCTCTCATTATTTTAACTCTAAAAACATCTATAATCTCAAAATAAAGATGGGTTATTAATTCATTCATCTTAAAATCATTATTTTTAACCCTTATTTAAAGTATTTTTGAGAATATAGTGACTTTTCAGATAATAATAGAAAAATACATATAAGTATGATAACATGCATGAAAATGAAATCATTTATACTTAAATATGCATAAAAAATCATGTTTTATGATGTAAATATCGCATGTTATCAGGTATCGGTGACTTGACCTATCAATTAGGACAAATTGATCATGACTAATTAATTCATATTAGTTATTACATTGTTATTCATATCGATTAGGATAAATCAATTATGATTAATTGATGCACATGATATTAAATTCTTAATCATATTAATTAGGGCTTAATTGGACACACCAATAAAGAGTTATTGGTTATAGGGAATCATTTTATTGGATGTTTACTTGGGCCTAGAGGGTCTTTTATACAAGGTTCTTGGGTAAGAATGTAAACATATAAATGTTAGATTTTTATGAAACACACCACTCATTTTATAATGATCTTAAGGGTTTGAGGGACCGAAGCAACTCTCTTCACTAAAGCAACCCTTTTCTCCTCTCTCACTTAAATTCATGTGATTGCAAATGGTGTGCAAACTCTGACTGATCAAGGTCGCATTGTCTAGTGTTTTAGATCATGTTCATGGAGATAGGATTCATGGAGATGAGGACCTCTTGGATGCTCCTAGAGGCAATGCATGTGTGTGACTTGCCACCACACACTCAAGCAACCGAATGGTTGCAAATTCCATTCCCTGCAAGAAGATGTGATGACATTTTATTTTGTCCTTCATGTCTTGGGTTCCTTTAGGTTACTACATTACACCACATGAGACAAGAAAAATTATGAACTCATTTGCAACGATTTGGAAATCTAGTTTGTCAAAGCAAAATATTATGGATATTATAATATAACATATCTACAAAAAGAAAGAAATGTAAATTTAAAAACCACGGTCCAATTTGTAGTTAGCCTTGAATTTTCTATGTGAGAATTTTCAAGGTTTTTTTTTGCTTGAATGCCACATTCTTCTTGACAGTTTAAGTTTTACGCTTTACTAGTCTCTTATGATTCCCTTAGCTATCTTCTCTTTAATTTAGAATTAAAAATTTCAAATGAATGAAAAATTTACCAAAATCCAATCTAAACTCATTGCATTTGTCCATCTCCAAGCATTATTTTTCCTCACTATTTTTCATAATGTATGCTTTGACTTTGATGATTAGATTTCACTTTGCAGATGTTTTTTCCAAAATCAAAGAGCTAAAGAGCATTCAATTGAACTATCAAACTCAAGCAAATGTTATTTAAACCCAAATCTGTAACCCTTTTCTCTCATTTTCACCTTTTTATTCCAAGATGATGCTCTTGTCTCCCTAACTTTCTTCAAACTGACCCTAAAATCATTGATGATCTTTCGGAGTGTTGATTTTTCAGTCTAACCCTATTCAATTTGGGTACTTAAAATAAACGCCGACTTTTCTTAATTTTTGAAAAAAAAGAAGAAACTGCGGAGTCTAGGAAGTTATCATTCTCTTAGGTTCACCTACGGGGAGCGTAGCACGTTATCCGTTGAGAATTGGTTACCTTTCGTTCTCCTCTCGCCGGGCAATGGACTGGCGCCTCGGCGCTGTCTGCTCCACCAGCAGTTACAATGCAGGAGCAACGTCTCTCCCTCGGCCTTCAAGGAGCCCTAATTTCCCGAAGCCACTCTTTCTCCAGATCCACGCGGGCTCGCTTCTTCTCCTCCTCCCAGGCGGCGCCACTCTCTCGCCTCTCCAATCGCCGCGTGAAAATCTCCTCTAAACCGCAACTGCACCCTCCCGATCTCCACCTCCGGAGGCTGACCTCACGAATCACGGAACTCACTCGCCGGAGACAGCTTAATCAGGTTAATTGTCCTTCTTTAGTTTTTGGTCTCAAAATTGAATTTTTTTGGCTTAGAATTACTTTCGATTTGGCAGATTATGGTGGAAGTGAAGGAGATGAAGAGGAGATACGGAAAATTGAACACGATTGTGATGAATGCGGTCTTGGAAGCCTGCGTTCATTGTGGGAATGTTGATGCTGCTCTTGATCTGTTCGACGAAATGTCAAAAGCGGGCGGATGCGGAGTGGATACCATCTCGTTTTCAACGCTTCTAAAGGTATCATTGCCAAGGGTTTCCTTGACGTTTGGCACTATTTTTACATCATTACTAGGTCTGAAATGCCTAATTTCCCCTACTTTATGCCTAGGGTTTGGGGAAGGCAGGAAGAATCGACGAAGCATTTCAAATGCTGGAATCAATTGAACGCGGTACCGCCGCAGGGACGCCGAAGCTCACCTCTCGTCTCATCTTCAGTCTGTTGAATGCGTTGCTTGAGTCAGGTCCGTTTGGAGCAACTCAGATTTTGATCTCCTGGATGAGACGTAAATTCTCTTCTCTTCTCTGTGTAGTGCAGGGGATTTGCAGCGTGCCAATGGGCTGCTTGCACGCTACAGAGTTATTCTCCGTGAAGAGGGCCATTCAATACTCTTATATAACTTATTAATTAAGGTAATCAGAACTGTGAATATTTATTTCTTGTATTTTGGTTATTAGACTATATTGCACTCTCACTGGTCGAGGGTTAGAACTCTTTCACTGATTCTCTCACTACAATTCTTTTATTTCTAATGAAATATTCATGCTATATTTCTAGGGTTACACGAACACGGACTTTCCTCTTGGTGCGTTAGCAGTCCGTGACGAAATACTACGCCAGGGATTGCAGCCTGATAGGCTTACTTACAACACGCTTATATTTTCGTGTGTTAAATCTAGAAGAATGGACGTTGCGATGGGTTTGCTGGATGAAATGAAGGTTAATTTGATTATATACAATTCAATCCAAAAATAGTTATTTTTTAGCATCTGATTTAGGGTTTTACAGGTGGAGGGAGAGAGAAGGAATGCTTCAGATCTTCTTCCAGATAGAGTCACTTACACCACTTTACTCCAGGTTCATGACAATGCGCGTGAAAATAAAATTCATGCCTTGTGTTGAATATTTTCTCTCATCCCGATGGTTTTGCTTGATTTTGTTATAGGGTTTTAGGAGCATGAAGGATCTGACTTCGGTGCGGGAAATTGTGATGGAAATGAAGGCGTCGCCTGGTCTGGTTCTTGATCGAGTTGCATACACCGCTGTTGTCGATGCTTTCTTGGATTGCGGTTCGATGAAAGGTACACTTTTTAATTACCTTGTTCTCGATATTTTTACGTTTCTGGAAATACTCATCAGGCAAAAGTTTTCCCTGCCTTTTCAGATGCTCTATGCGTGTTCGGGGAAATCATCAAACTTACCGGTACGAATCGGAACATGAAGCCGAAACCACATCTTTTCCTCTCCATGATGCGTGAATTTGCGGCGAAAGGAGATTTCAGAACGGTGGAGAGATTGCGCTGTCGAATCTGGTCAGATTCTTCCGGTTCCATCTCTCCTGCTGTTGTGGGCGAGGCCGATGAACTTCTAATGGAAGCCGCCATTAACAGCAACAAGGTAGTAATATCATAGTTATTCTCCTTAAGATCACTTTTCAGAGAACTTACTAATTTCTGGATACGATTTCCTTCTTCCTTCAGGTTGATCTCGCGAAGAAACTCCTCACGGGAATTCTCAGAAGGGGGGTATGGAATTCCTGGACAAGCAGAGGCGGCAAGGTGCTGAAATTCTCTCCCTAAAACTAATAACCTGAACCTGATCAATCCATTCATGAATGATCGTCAGGCTGCTCTTCGTTTTGAGATTCTTTCGGGATTCGCGGTCTCTTCTTCCCTGTTCGAGCCCTACTTTCTAGGAGAGGTACGCTGGGCTAAATGTTCCTCCACTGGTTCTTCCTTGAGCGTTCGTTCTCTCATCCGGGTCGATTAATCTGAAGCAGATATCTCCGGAAGATCCAATCGAGAAACTGATGATTCCGTTCGAGGAGGCGAGGCCGCTGAGATCGAACGCGATCTTGAAGGACGTCGTCATGAGATTCTACCGCGACGCCGCCGTCCCCGTTGTCGACGAATGGGGAGCCTGCGTGGGAATCGTTCACAGATCCGACTGCAACCAGGTGGCAACGACCCATAATTTCTTCTTCTTCCTCCGATGCGTCTCACTCCCAATTGCGAACCCTTGTGACAGATTGATGCTCCGTTGTCGGCTGCCATGACGTCGCCGCCGCCGTTCGTCACTAACTCTACCTCAGTTCGGCGCGTCATCGACCTTCTCCTCCAGAAGAAGAACGACCTAGTTATCGTCGTCAGGTCTGGCGGTGCTAATGCCGCTGCCTCCCGTCCGGCCGGCGTCTTCTCACTCCGCAATCTTCTCCTCTCGCCGCCGCCTCCATCCCCTGCAAGTGAAGAGGACGATGAGGATGACGACGAGGAAGAGGCAGTATTCCACAGAACGCTGAGATAGCATTTAATCTATTTCTAAAAAATCCCGCTTTCCTCGTGAGCCGTCCGATGCAGCGAAAAGTAATCCACTAGAGATCTGTGATATGTTGTATCTCCGCCACTGGGGTAAGTTCTACACTCACAGCACACTGCGGACTTGTAAACCTGACATGGAGGGGGAAGACGAGTGCATCGCATGAGGGATTGGAGGAAATCTTACAACCTCGAAGCTAGTTTTCATGGAGGTCTTGGACCAGACCTCCATGAAAAGATGGAAGCAGAGATCAATATTCATGGTTTTGACCACGGATTTGTTTGAAACAAAAACCTTCATCTTTGACTGGCCCTGGTCAAAGGACTTGTAAAAAATGAAGTTTTCACAAATGTTAAAATGTTGAACCTTCTCATTCTAAACAAACTCTGCAAGGTTCCACCGAAAAAGTCAACGAGTTTTTAACTCCGGTGAAGATCTTGAACTAGAATTGATGTTGTAATGACTCAATAAATCAACATGGCGCTGTGTTTTTTTCTCCCAAAAAAATAAGTTCCTTAATGTCCAAATTCAAAAAAACTTTGTTTCAACAACCTACATAATTAAATATAGTTGGAAGCTTGATCATCTTTAAAACATTCATAATGTATAATCCGATAAGTGTTGATCTTGAATTTTCCGCACTTAATCATCTGCAAGATTAGCTTTTAAGGACGTGTAAAGGAAGCCTTGATATTGCATAAACATAATCAGGAGACTACATGAGTTGTTAGCATAGAGAAGTGGGAAGAGATCATCAAACATGCTCTGATAGGCCTTCCCCTGACACTCCCTCTCAAGCTAGAACATATAAGTCTAACATGCACATCTTACTACCTCAAGCACCAAAGGAGATGAGGTTGAGGCTATTTTTGAAGACATCTATTTGATTGGAAAAGACCACATATGCATGAAGATGATGCCTTGTAGCACCTTTTCACAAACATAGTGCCAATTGATTTCAATGTGTTTAGTATGTTCATGAACGGTGGGATTCCTAGCAACGAAGATTGTCACTTGATTATTGCAGTACATGGGTATAAGCATTTGAAGGGTGATGCCCAAGTTTTCTTACAAAGATCGGAGCCAAACCATCTCACAAATTGTCATAGCCATAGCACGGTATTGGACTATTTCACTCAAATGAGAAACCACTTCTTGCTTCCACTTGTACTAGGTAATAGAATTGTCTCAAACAAATTTCAAGTGGCTCACAGTGGACTTCCAATCTCCTATGTTCCTAGTATAGTCGAGGTCAATATAAACCTCAATAAGAAGGTAATCATGACATTTTTATTTGAGCCTCTTGCTTGGGGTTTGCTTAATGCATGCAAAACCTCATAGAGTGCCTCACGAGCAAACTTTAAGTCCAATTCGATACCTTATGGAAACAAAAGACGATAGATTAAGATAATTAGGAATGAAGGAGGCTGCCGCTCTTATATAGAAAGGAAAGCTTACACAAGAGAAGCAGGGAATTACATAATTGCCATTTTGGCGCCTTATTCTCTCATAGCTATGATAAAGTCAATCACAATTTTTTCTCAATAATTGCATACCATGCCTACGAGGTATGAAAAATGGATATAAAAAACTACACTCAATGAAAATATCGAGGAAGAGGTGTATATGATACATCCTAAGGGTTTAAATGTTAAAGGAGTTTCCAAATAAATTATGCAGGTCACGAAGGTTCATTTATGGAATGAAGCAAGCACCTAAGAGTTAGAATATAAGATTTGATGACTCGATTAAATCTTATGACATCATTCAGAATAAAGATAAACCTTATGTATATAAGAATATCAGTGGGAGCAAGATCACTTTTTTAGTCCCATAGGTGGACACCATCTTACTCATTAAGAATCATGTAGGTATGTTATCATCAATAAAGCCATGGATATCAAATAACTTTTTTATGAAGGATTTGGGAGAAACCACCTACACATTGGGGAATTAAATATCTATAGAGATAGATTGAGTAGATTGCTTAATTTATTTGAATTATTAGACATAAATATCATTGTCAAAATATTTGGCATGGAGAACTCCAAGATATGGTTTCATAATGATGAGACATGGAGTTTAATTATCTAAGGAGCACTGGCCTAAGACTCTTGAAGATAGAGTATTGATGGATAATATTTTGTATACCTCACACTATGTTAGGTAAAAAACCAGATATGTCATTTGTTCTAAGTGTTATAAGCAAATCTTAAGTTGACCCTAGTGACAAACAGTAGGAAGCTATGAAATGCATCCACAAGTACTTGAAAAGGACTTAGAATATTTTTTGTTAATGGAAAAGACGAGCGTCAACTCTAAGGTTATACTAACTTGAGTTTTCAATCGGACCCTAATGACAGTGAATTTACAATTAGATTCATATTCACTTTCAAGGGGGAACAATATCTTGGAAGAATTCTAAGAAGACCACTACTCTAGACTCACCGATTGAGGTTGAATACATCATCGCAAGTTGATGGATATTATGTGGCTTATAAGCCAATCACACTTCCATGTATCTTGTTTGTGTTCATTGAAATAAAATTTATTCATTGTCATTCTTGTGTGATGTTTGCAATGAAGTCCATGAGCATGTGCAATGACTAAATGAATTATGATGAGATCATAATATAGTGATCGCTAGTCTTTAAACATATGTTCTAAACATTCCTATTCGTGGGATATTCGAGAAGGACATCGAATTATCCGGAAAGAATAGCACTATCTGATCCATCTCATATGATGAGTATGGCCGATCCTATAGCCATCGGTGTGGAGACACTAAGGATAGATAGTGGGTGCTCTTTGGAGAAAGAGTTCACTGAATTGATCCGTATGAATCCCTGAATGGTAATATACCTAATTGTCAATCAGGTTGATTCATGTCACGGTTGTGTACGTGGTCCTTTGACCTGAGACACCAAAGACATCTTGTGGATGGATGATCATGTTTTGACTGTGACTTACGACCCCCTAGCCACGAGATCTCCAAAACTTCATAGATTAGATACGACATGAAGTTCGCGAAGGTGATTGAGTGGTCAAGATGGGATCATCCACCCTCGGTATATGAGGAGATTGACTCAAGGAATGAGATGCGGTTAAATCGTTGGCCAAGGTAGTGAAAATATTAGAGAAGTTGTTCTCAATGATTTCATACTCGCATCAGTACTAGATTGAGTGACGGATTAGGGTTTGACAATTAACCATACCCTAAGTCATTCATGAGTCTCGTGTGGATGAAAGATTATACGTACACGGTAACCAATGACGGCAGGGTTCCATGAAAGAGTTCTAATATACTCCATATCTCCTAGAGCACGTGGTGTAGCTTGGCACCCACCGGGCTAGCGACTCAACCTGTCGATTGGGTTAAATCGATCCTTATTCAATTAATCTATATGTTGATATAGTTAATTGATAAGAAGGACCAATAAGTGTTATTGGGTTGATAGAGTAATTAACTGGCGAGATATATGGACCTAGAGGGTCACACACATAAGGTCAATGGACGTCGGTGGATATAGACATAATAATAAGGGTTTTTGTGAAAAGTTTATATTCCAAAAGTCTATAAATAGGGGGAGAACGACCATAATAGAGGTGCCCATGCAAGCCTAGTGGAACTTCTCCTCCCTCTTCTCTTCCTCTCGTGGTGACGAGTGTTCAAGAGGAGATCCGATCGTCTGGAGACTGTGTGGATACCGCTAGAGGCCGGACGCTTGAACGGTTGAAGAACTCTTTCAAATGATCCAAGTAAGTATGAATTTTATTCCATACTAGATGATAGGATCACCTAGAATGGATGATGAGATCATCCATTCTTGGTGCTTCCACGATGTTGAATGTTTTGATTCAACACCTTCCGCGACAATCATTATTTTGGACAAAGATTTGGAGAGCTTTTCGAGCCTCAGATCCCAGCACAAGTAACATCGCCAAGGAAGCAGTCTAGTTGAAGAAATTTATCGTAGACCTTAGGATCATTCCTACAATCTCACATCATATTCCCTTGTTTTGCAACAACAATGGTGGGAGAGTATTAGAGAAAGAACCAAGGTCTTATCAGAAGTTGAAGCACATCTAAGGTTCTTTTACTTAACTAAGGAGATTGTTGTGAGAGGATATGTAGTAGTTGAAATTGTTCTATCGATTAACAATTTTATAAATCCACTAACAAAACCTTTAGCTGAAGAAGTTTTTAAGTATTACTATAAAACCATGAAGCTGATGCACATAATTGATTGGCTTTAAGTTCAAATAGGAGACAAATGATAAAGAAAAAATCTTCCACCCCGCTTAATTCCCAATGCATTTTGACCTTTACTTTTAAACCTAATAAAGCATCTAAGTGAATGAGTTTATATTTATTCAAAACCACCAACCATGCATTTCAAAATCAACATTTTTGAGCTCTTCGAGCCCAAAAAGAAAAGGGTTATCACTGATTAATATTCCAAGGACCCTTTCATAGTAGAGTTCTCCCAATAAAGAAGCCACATTTGCAATGAAGCAGTGATGATTAAGAGCAGCAATTTCAACTAACAATAGTGTAAAATATTTTATCAGTAGTGAGCTAAAAATGTCTAGAGAGTCCTATGTATAGTTTGCAAAAGAGAGCAGAAATTCCAAGAACAATCAATCACACCAGGGAGTAGGAGTGTAGCTTGTGAAGGCTCATAGATACCATGTGAAGAGCATTTCCACTTTAATGGGGTCATTCACATGAGAAACTTTTTTTGGGGGGGGGGGGGAGAGATAGAGAGAGATAGAGAGATAGATAGAGAGAGGATGTCTTAATTTTACAAGCAGGGATATGCTGAAGAATTAGGGCGAAGGTCTGCAAGGACTTATAAGGATTGTCATAGCAGACGTCATCATCTCCAAGGGCTTCTTCAACTGTACACACAACTACCGTCAAATCACACGAAATGAGCCAATCCCGGGGATCAGTCCTCCAGCTCAACCAGCTGGGCCCGCTTCTCAGCAGCCTTCTTCCTTACAAATATGCCCCACCGCATTGCTGCCTTGATCTTCAGCCATCCAACAACAGCCTTTCCAGAAGGCCGCTCACGTTCTTCACCAAAGCTATAGTTTGGCAATGGGGTTGAATAAAAGGAGGAATAAAAGGCATCATCAGGCAGGGACGACCCTGCAGCAGTGCCACTGCCTTCCATGGAGAAAACTCTGAGAAGGTTCTGCATGTCCTCGTTCTCGATTATCTCGTGGCTCTTCATCCTGATCTCATCTTCTGAAGAGAACATGTCATCCACTGCGGCAGCACTACCACGGCGGGACCAGCCATCATACATGACACTTCCGGTGTTTGAGGGCGGCTGAAAATCCAGCTGAAGTTGTGCCTGAGGAAAGGAGGAGCTTGGGACTAGGTGATGGCTGCCTTGAGAGGTAAACTCGCCGTTGTCTAGTGGCAGCTGCTGATGGCTGACATAGCCCCTAAGATCGTCTTCAGAGTAAACTCCGACTGCAAATCAAAGGATTGAAAGAACTAAAAACTGTGATCCAAATGCAGCCAAATATCCAATTGTATCAAGATTATGCATCAAATTCATTAGTCTTTTACTTTTTTGGGTCTGCTCATTAATTTAACACAGAGGAGAGAGAGAGGCTAGAATCTATATTCGCACTGATCCTTCTGAAATTAATCTAGTAGGTATCTAGTATTAATTGAACACAGAGGAGAGAGAGAGAATTATACCCTAATATCAACATGGACAATTTTCTGCACTGGAGAGGGGGGGGGGGTGTAGAGAGAGAGAGAAAGAGAGGAAAGGGGAGAGCTATAAAATAGTAGCAGAAGTATAGAGAGAGAAGCAATGTAGAGAGGGAAAAGGAGATCAGAAATTACCTCCAACACTGAGGTTGTGTTCCAAGGGAGCATGCTGTTGAGGCAGCAGAGGGGTGGAAAGAGATAGTTGCTGATCATATGCTGAATAATTCATTGCTGGCACTGCTGGGGCATCTACAACGCGTGATGGGAGACCTCTCTTACTCTGAGATTTCGTGTTCATTAGAGCTTTTCCATCATACTCTATCACATCTACCCAATTCTCATATGCTTTCTTCACAAGAGAATCCACAAAAACCTATAAAAATAAAATAAAAATTAAACCTACAAAGACAGTAAAAGTGATATTTTTCCCTAATGGGTTGATTCAAAGTTAAACCTTTTGAGTGTCGGGGAGGCTTTCAGCAGAATGATACTGACCACTGGCAATCAGCCCACTGAATTCATATATGTTGTTAAAAACAACGCCCACGTTTCTTGAGTCATCAGTGTAGTAAACATAGAGCTTCCCACTCAATACACAAGTTTTAGCATGCTCCACAAGACTCTCCCACATCTTATTCGACATGCCGCTACCGAGTATCTTTGACCAATTCAGAAATACAAGTCAGGAACACAAATACTGAAGAAAAAAAATCAAAATCATTTCAATCTTACATTCCGCAGTTTCTGTGCATCTCTGACCACATATCGAAGAAAGTCCTCTACCGTGTAGATCTTCTGCTCATTCAACCTCTTGTGGAAAGACCCGTCTTTACCTATCTTTTCTAATCTCCATACCTCATCTGTCAATGATGGCGGGTAGTGTTTCTTGTACACTGCAAGAATTCAGAATTAACAGCGATAATAGAAATAAGTAGATCAGTTAGGAAGTCTTACATTCTCCACGATGATCCTTAACAGTGAACGCCTCTGTTTTAGCTTCACGAACTCGAATCCCGTCAGAGAACCCAGAAGGAAACTTCAAACCTAATCTGAATTTCCTGCTCCGAATCCAGCTAGAATTATCAGTGAATGTAAGATCTCCAAGAGTTCCCACTCCTTCTTTCAATGAAACTTGAAGATCTCCAGTCAAAAGAGGCCTTTTTCCTTCACGTTCCTTCACCACGTGGCTCTCAAATTCTTCTTCTGTCCAATCATCATCATCTTCGTTGTTGAAGTCGCCTTCAAGTACTATGACATCCAATTTAGCAGATGATTCGTTTCCTGTGGTGATGACATGGCCTGTGTTTGCATCTAGAAGGACAACATGGATGGCTGCTCCTTGCTCTCCTTCCACTTTTCCTCCAGTAAATAATGGGAGAGAGAGTCTGGTTCTGAATTGGAGTTGAAGGTTCCTTCCATCAGGCCCTTCAATTCTTTTAGGAGAAACCCTAAAATTCAAGAAGAGATTCTTCTGATTCAGTCGCCTGGTGATTGAACTTCTATCTAATGTTGCTTCTTTAAAGAGTATGTAAACGGATTTTAGAGAGCAATATATTAATTTAGGAGAATGGAGATATATGGTGGCACCTTCCATTCAGCTTGGCAGGGGCAAGCTTAGCCAAAGCACGCTCCACTTCTTCGCTGACCTGTTGAAGATGGATTGATGATAAATGGGCAATTTGGAGAAACAATAATGTTCACTAGAGAGAGCGGATCGTACCACTCTTCGAAGGACAGGCTCCAACGATGAGCAAAGCTTCTGCAGACTATCAACTTTAAGAGCTTCCACAATGACACTGACATTTAACCTCACGTCAATAAGATGAACATGAAAGAGTAAAGAAGTAGAGCAGTAGACAAAATCAACAGGTAGTTGCCTAGTATCCACTGAGGTTTAACTTGGAAAAAATAGTGCTGAGAAAAAGGAAGAAGACTTTGTATCCAGCCAATACTATTGAACAAAGTTCGCTTGTTAAATGAGAAGGGAGCCAATATTTACTTCAAAAATTACAAAAAGCTTGAAATCAGACCTTGCGAGAGCCGGAACCTTGGACTTCTTAGACTCCGGCTGCCTTTCTTCAGCATCTACCTGATCCAATCCCCGTTTATCCCTCGTCATCGCCCCCGATCTCTCCGTTAACCTACTTGGGCGCTGCATAAGTAAAAACTCTCTCTTTTCCTGGTCTGATCACAAAATCCAAGTCCGGTGCCAACGGTCGTATCCCACCAAAAAACCCCAAATCCGCACCCGTGATAGAACTCCCCGGATAAACCGACAGCAACTGGGACCTAGAAGGTAGCGCTGTAGAAGTTGAGCAGATTCCTCGAAAGCGAGACTTGATTAGGCGCCCTGCGGAGTTTTCTTCCTCCTATCTTGCTATTTTCGGCCAGAGGAAACAGCCGTTGGTAGCAAAGCTCCAGCAACAGCAGCAACTGCGGGAATCCCTGGCACCGATTTCGTCTCTCTCTCTCGGCGGCTGGCGGCTAAAATCCCCAATAAGGACGATGAATAGTCAGATATCTCTCTCTCTTCTCGCCAATGGCTAAGATGAATACAGATCTCCGCTATCGTGGGCCCACCCAGTCGAGATGACCGCAGTTGATGATTTCTTATTTGCACCGCAGTGACTCTGTAAGCTCGACGGCGACCCTGGTCAACGTTGTTTATCCCTGAACCCTAATTTTACCGCAAGTGACGAGATCCTGCTTTCGCAAGTCCTGACGAATCTAATCGACTGTTCCGAGCTTGTGGTGTACCCGCGAGGTGCCCAGCTTGTGGCCTTCTGCGGCGCTGTTGATCCCTGGCTACGAGCCTGGAAGACCCGAGATCGTCTAGTTATGTTGTACCCGCGATCAAAGAAACTTCCAGGAAAACGGCTGCGCGTGAATTTACGATTTCCACGCCGAGCTCAATTTCAACGCGCGTTTATTTCGGGCCGGCCCAAACAAAGGCCAGACCGAACTAGGCCCAAACAAAGGATAAATAAGTGGGTCGATAACGTGCGGTATTTGGCAGTTGGTCGTGCATGTAGTTAGTAGTGGGTTTTTGTGGGGCGGTACAGCCACTCACGTTTTTGCGGCTTAATTCGGGCCGTGGAAGGTGTCGCACAGGGAGGTGGTTCGCATCTCGAGAGCATGCCGGAGACAATGGCGAAGCAGGTGCGGTACAGCCACTCACGTTTTTGCGGCTTAATTCGGTCCGTGGAAGGTGTCGCACAGGGAGGTGGTTCGCATCTCGAGAGCATGCCGGAGACAACGGCGAAGCAGGTGCTATAGATCTCCATCATCATTACCGAGTACAGGTGTGCATTTCGATCGTTGTCTTCTTTTGATCTCTGCATGTGTCCGTCATTCATTCGAATTTGTCTCCTATCTTCCGCTCTCCCGCTGAATCCGTGATCCGTTGCAAATACGGCTGAACGAGGGCGGCAGTAATCATGAAAGATTTCGAATTTCTCGGCCTAGCTTAAATGCTGCAGAAGTGAGAGATCTACGTGCTCTGGAACGAGGTTGTCAAGATGTGCTTCAATGATTCTGACGCGGAGAAATCTCCAAGCCTGCAAACTGTTGAACGGCAATGATCACTCGGAGGCGGATATCCAGGAGAATGCGATTATCCTAATATTTCTCCGACCGCTCTCCCAGTGAAGTCACATGAGAGCAAGCATATCAGTTTCGGATGAAGTCCACAGCTGACCGACAGAAGATGAAAATCAACATTCGACGTGTTTCGTCCTTCACCGTCGGTTTCTTCGTGTTTTCCTCGCCGTACCTTGTTGACCTGGCAAAAGGTACGTCGCGTCAATGTCTTTGGAGTTCCCCCAAAACCGGTCAAGAAAAGAACCATCTGACCGTTGGACTTTTTAACGATAAAAAAATCCCGCACGTACCGTCAGTCCCTCTCAGAGAGAGAGAGAGAGAGAATTAACGGTATCGGATACGGTTACCGTATTGGATACCGTTAACCTCCTAAACGGTATCCGTTACCTACTCTACCCGATACCGATATCCAGATACCGGATATTGGTAAGTGGATGTCGGTATCAGGTATCGTTAGGATACCCGATTCTGGAATCCGCTAATGGCAAGAGAAAAAGGGTGCCGATACCCGTGACGGTAGTCCCGATTCTCTCTCTTTTCTCTATTTTCATGGACATTCTCTCTCCGCCATTTACGAAAGACGAACCGTCGCTCTGAGCGATACTCCCTATTCGGCACTCACGAAAGAACGACGGTCAGGAAATCGGCGCTGAAGAAACCCTAGAAGTCCCCTCTTCGCGCTCAAGGTCATAGCTCTCATCGCCACTTGCTAGAGATCCCAATTGCGTTTTTTTTTAAAAATAGAAAGGAACATCACCAGGGATTGTTGATCAAGCCAAAAAATCCCAATTTCGTCGATTATTCATCATTCATCTTTCCTAATTAGCTCTTCAAGTTATTAACGATTTCACTTGATGAAATTTTACACCCAGATAATTTATGTTCAGTTTTTTGGGAAATGGAAAGGGAGATCACTGAAGATAAGTGATCAACCCGAAATGTCCCATTTCAGTTGATCATTTATCCTATATCATTCTCAATTAGCTCTTCAAGTGATTAACAATTCTACTTAATGAAGTTCTACACCCATAAAATCCCATTCAGTTTTTCTGAAAATGGAGAGGAAGATCATCAAAGATTGATGATCACCCAAAAAATCCCAATCGAGTTGATTTATCATTCATCATTCGTAATTAACTCTAACATCAATTTGAAATTTTTTTTATTGAAAGTCTGCACCCCTAAATTCCCCCATAAAGTTTTTTTTAATTGAAAGGAAGCTCACCCATGATCAGTGATTAACCAAAAATCCTCCCAGATGTCGAGGTCATATGGCTTTAAACCCGAAAACGTTACCTAAAAAACAACAAAAAAGCAGACATTAGGTTCCAAAGGATATTTTAACCAAGCATCCCCATGGTTTTTACACATGATTCATAACCTAGGGATACAACTGATAATGGATATTAGTTTTGATAAAGCTCTAAATTTGATTTCTGATTTAATATTTAAAAAAATAGTTTCATTTAAATGAAATCAATTTAAAACATCATTTAAATGAAATGGATTGTTGATTGAAAATTCGATTAGTCATTTAAATGAAATTGATTTCTAATTTGCTATTTAAAGATAGTTTCATTTAACTGAAATCTATTTAAACCATCATTTAAATGAAATAGATTGCTGATTTAAAATTTTATTTGTCATTTAAATGAAATGGATTTCTTTTTGAAATAGATTTCTAGTTTTAGGCTTTCACATTTCTCATTTCAAAATGATATTTCTGATTTAAAGGAAATGGATTTCTTTTTTATTTTTAAGCTATCTGATTTTATGCTTCAAAATTTCTAATTAAAAATTAGATTTCTTAAATTATCTATTTTTTCTTGAAAAAGTGGATTTCTACTTACTTTAATTTGGAATTTCAAGTGGATGCATTAATTATGACCTTTAATGAAATTGATTTCAATTTCAATTTTAAAATTTGATTTCTAATTTCTAATCTTTAGAAATGATAATCAAATTTTAATTTCAAAATTCTCTAATTTTTTTAGATTTCAACTTTTAATTTAGAATTTCAATTTCAATTTATGATTTATGGAGTCTAAGCTTTTAATTTTAATTTTTAGTTTAGAGAGTTGCAACTGTTACACATGAATCTTGGAGAAAGGAGCACAAATGTGACAAAATCTTAATGAGCAAGGGTCTCCCATCATGCAATATTTTAAATTGTTGCATGACCGCACATACTTGTGTGAAATTTGTTGATATAAATACCTAGACAACATGCAAGGGGTCATCAAGCGTCCATCAAATGGGAGCACCAATATTTTCTGGAAGCCCTTGAAAGCAGTTCAATAGAGACTATATGATAGACTAAAGGACATTGGTGATGATGATGACAGCCAATGATGCATGATAATTGAAGAGACAACTGAGCAATTAAAGATCCAGCCCATGAAAAAGCGACCCTTGCGGGGTCTAATCCCCGATGAGAGGAAGGATGTGATTATTTGTTTCATGTGTCTCATGGACTCTCCTTGAGGCATCGTCGGCCACAAAGCCTTCAAAGAGTTACAGTGATATGCGACGCAGATAGAAGTAGATCCCCCAAGTGCAAGGGTGATAAAGTTGTGGACAATTAAGATGCATTAACAAATGAAAGAGACCGATGCAAAGGTGTTCATTTCAGTACATCACATGATGCTTATAGCGGATGCATGGACAACAGAGAATGGTTGTGGCTTGTTGGGTGTAATAGCATGTTGGATTGATGTTAGCTAGGAGTTTCGTGAGTGTGTGTTGGCAATTCGATAGCTCGCAGGGAAAGTATAGCATCTATACTACTTAAAATTATTGATAAGTTTATGTTGCAGGAAAAGGTTAGTGTTTTATGTAGTCCTTTCAAGATTTTATTTGACCCATGACATCCAAAATTCAAATTATTTTTATGGTGACTCTCCTAAATCCATTGACTAGTTGACCCCAAACATTACTAATTATCAAAATTAATCTCATACTAGTAACTATGGACATTAAGTTTCTCTACCCTAACTTGGAAATGTTATCGAGTTTCATATTTAGTGGCGAATTCTTATCTTCTTGAGTTTCATCTACCATTGTTATGTTATTTTGTCTCCCTAAGCATAGAAAATGCTTATGACATCAATGTCTATCATCTTTTATTTTGAATACAACAGCTTGATTGTACATCACATTCTTTTAGCTGCAGGCAAAGGTTAGTGTTTGCACGTAAATGTTAATTTCTTTTAGAATATCAACATATGACTTGTGTTTTTTTATCAACTAAAATTAACATTCTCATTTTAGGTTAGTGCTGTGATGACTCATAATCCCTCCAACAACAAGAATATGACTGTCATGATAGCAAAAAAAATTGAAAAAGAAAAACAAGTATTTGAGCACGAAGTGATACATACCATTCTTTGCACATATTTTACATCTTGTTATCTAATCTGCCTTTAAGAGCTTTGCTATACCTATTGCAAAACCACTGATGGAAGAAGAATGTGACGAGCAATTGACAAGTTCTGACTATGCTAGTGACATTTATGTAGAAGAGGACAATGAAGTTGTTACTTCGACATCCACACCAATGCAGAGGCTGCATGCCATGCTGAACGAGGTAGTGTCAAAAGTTTGGACATTGGTTCGGGTTGCCTGCAATGTTAGCTAGCGACAGATTATGTACATTAAGTTATGTGTTAATTTGAAGATGTTGGATAGTAACCTCCTTGAATTAGATTGTTCGATGTGGTGGAACAACATAAAAATTGAAAATGAAAAACAAGCACTTCAACGTGAAGCAACACATACCATGCTTTGCACATATTTTAAACCTTGTTGTCCAATCTGATATTAAGAGCTTTGCTATCCTTATTGCAACACTATTGACGGAAGAAGAATGCGATGAGTAATGGACAGGTTTTGGCTATGCTAGTGATATGTATGTGGAAGAGGATGTTTATGTTGTTACTTCAACATCCTCACTAATGCAAAGGCTGCATGCCATGCTCAACAAGGCAGCGGAAATATTTAGGATATTGGTCCGTGCTGTCAGCAATGGTAGCCAATAATGAATGATGTACGCAAAGTTGTGTTTATTTTAAGATGTTAGATAGTAACCTCCTCGAATTAGAATGTCCAACGCGGTAGAACAACAAAAAATTGAAAAGTGAAAACAAGTACTTTAGCGTGAAGCAATATTTTACACATTTTACACCTCATTGTCCAATCTGCCATTAGGAGCTTTGCTATCCCTATTGCAATACCAATGACGGAAGAAGAATGCAACGAGCAATTGGCCGGTTCTGATTATGCTAGTGATATGTATGTGGAAGAGGACATTAATGTTGTTATTTCGACATCCACACCAATGTAGAGGCTACATACCATGCTCAACAAGGCAGCGGAAAAAGCTAGGATAATGGTTCGAGCTACCTGCAATTGTAGCCGATGACAGATTATGCACTTGAAGTTATGTGTTGATTTGAAGATTTGATAGTAACCTCCTCCATTAGATTTTTTGACGCAGTGGAACAACACCTTCAACATGCTTCAGGCTGCCATTGAGAACCGACCCATCTTGTATAAAGGGACGTCACATTTCAAGATGAATGGGAGGGAGACAAAGACATCAAAGGATGAGTGGGAATTGCTATTTTTATTCTACTGACACCTTAAAACAATTCTCCTTAGACACTCAACATGTTTGTCAAGCAATGACCCTGACAATCATTGATGTGCTATTGAATTCCTTCTTTGCATCTCTTTCTAATTCGTCTTCAACTTAGTTTGATGGCCTATTTTTTATTTATCCTATAGGAGCTCGATTTGTATATGAGCAACGTGGTCAAATGTGTTGAAGCATTAACACTTTTCATGGCGGTTAATAAGCTGGGGAACGAGGAGAAGCTATCGATGGACCTTTGCATGTATAGCTATGAAGCAAAAGTTGGATAGTTATGAAAAAGAAGATACAAGAAAATCAAGCTATCATAACAACAACTCTATTGGACCCCTATCATAAGGGCTCAATGCTTGATGAAGTGATAAGGAAAGAGGGGATAACATATATAATGGGCCTTCTACCCTCTTCATTGCCAACTTCATCTAACACAATGCCACCTCCTACTCCAATGAGCTCTACTACTAAGCAGGATTGGCTGAAACGGGTGTGCAAGAAGAAGGATGAACTAGGGCAATCAACATTGACACCCTCAGAGCAATTGGATGCTTATATGAATGACATTGTGAAGGATGAGGGGGACCCCGTGCTCCATTGATGGGCTCATAAGGGCAACATTGCATATTTTGTCCTTGTCTCAATTGTATGATAGCTCCTTGTAGTATGTGCAACCAATGTACTGTGAGAACACCTTTTCTCTACTGATCGAGTTGTGGTCACATACAAGTGAGCACATCTCACGATACAAAGCATTGAAATGTTGGTTATTATAAAGTGTTGGCTCAAGAGGAATAACACAAAATGGTATGACAATGTCCATGATGAGGATGTCAATGTGAGTGTCATTGCACATGAAATGGCATGACAATTGTATATAATTTATATATCACTGATTGAAGCGTCATGATCAATGCAAAGATCCATCAACCATCACAGGTTTAAATATTATGAATTGATCACTTGCTTTCATGACTTCACTATATACGAGATGAGCAAGTGCAAAGGGGTGTGTGATGCTGGATGATCTTCTCAAGGCATAACAAGGAATGACCACATGGATAGGTGATAAGGCAACCAAACACTCGATGGGGAATGGGGGATTGGCTATTGCCTACTAGGAAAACTTTACATGCAAAATGTTGACCTTTATAATTAATTTATTTCATTATTATTTTCCATTTAAGAAAATCATAGGTTTTTTACCAGTTTTGTACAAGGGAACTCTACAATTTTTTTTTTCAAAATTTACCCACTTAATTAGTTAACTCACACGTATTAGGTCCTCAAATGCAATGTTATTTAAAAATTTTTAATACAAGTTAGTTTAATGAAAGATGAAATGTATAGATTATTATCATGCAATTACTACTTACATAGTTAATGTAGGGTCAATTATTGATTAATACAAAATTATAATGATAAGATTTACTATACTTTTTAATCATATTGTGATTTAATCTAAAAATTTTAAACAATTTTCACTATTAAATAGTTAGTTAAAATATTATTTCCCTAACTATTGGATTTTATAAACTTGTTAATCTTAGTATAATTTCTCTAGAATGAAATTTGAAATTTTAAAGAATTTTCAAAAAATTTCCTATTGAATGGTCGATAAAATATTAATCAAATACTAATTCTCAGATTATAAGCTTTTATAAACTTTTTGATCTTAGTCAGATTCAATGAGAGAAATTTTAAATTTTTTCAAACAATTACTAATTAAATGGTTAATTGGGTGTTATGTAATTATTTCTTCACAAATTTTAGGATTTTTGAATCTTTTTTTAGATTTTTTAGATATAATTTTTAAATCATTTTTTGAATTTATGATGATATCCTTCCATATCTGATGATTTTTGTTGATTTTTTCACTATCTAATGATTTTTATGACATCTTTCATCATTTGCCCATGTCATTCACCAATTGTCATCTATCATCAGAGTTATCATACACGCTATTAGCAATATCTGATATTTGGCATCACGATATGTCATCCAGCAGCCGGACATCAAGCAAACCCTATCGAAATCTTGAATCTTTGTTAGCGGTTCTATTTAAGTACTCAAGAAACAATGATCAATGATTGGATCGCCATGATATATGATCAATCTTTAGCTTGATCGATGTTCCTATTGTTGATCATATTACTTTCTAATTAAATGATTGCATATCACATTTATATACTATAGTTTAGCGATCAATCACACACAGTTAAGATAGAAATATAAATCATATAGTTAATAATTATAAATAATTTAGATAATATTACAAAATTTTTAAAGATCATTAATAATGGTGATTTTTTAAGGTTACTAACTTAGTTTCTATTTCAATTTTTGCATTCAATTTTGAACAAATGTGAAGATACCATTTTTTTTGTTGAAAAAATGAAAGAGTTAACATCATCCATTATCCAGTAACATTGTCCTACATCCAGAACTGTTGTCCGTCATCTAGTACAGTCGTCTGATATTCAGTACCGTTGTCCATTATCCAGTACCATCTTCTACTATCCAATACTGTCATCCGTCATCCGGTATCTTCATCCGTTATCTGGAACCATAACTCTGCTAGTGTCATCCAATACCACACATATTCTCATCAACCGTATGATATTCGATATCCAGAAGTGGGATTACGATATCGGGTATTGGATATCGATAGTGGGATGACAGTATCGCAAGATATTAGGCAACCCTATTAATAGCTTGAGAGTAGAGAGGCAAATCTTCTATCTATCGCCTAGAGAGTATGCCGGAACATTTATATTGCGCTTGTTCCAGAAAGGCATACGATTATAATGCGACTATTATGGAAAAAGCTGTAATTCTATCTCAGAATCTCTGTCATTTTTTGAGAGAGAGAGAGAGAAAGAGTCATTTAAAGAGCCGACTGGAATATGATCTCTGCCAGTTCCTGCGATGCACCATAAGACTCGAATTACTAAACTTTTCTATTTCAATCGTAGGAATTATTATAAATATTTATCTTGATCCACACCTGCTTCCCAGAAGAAACAATTGGTTCGCCCCACTCCATGGCCTTTTTCTCGAGAGTCTCAAAGTCAGCTCTCCCAGCCTGGTCAACCCGTCGCGGTCAAACACCAAAAGCCAACAATGGCAATATCATAATTTAATGCCTCACCTCAATAAGGGCTCCAAATTCGGAGTCAAAACTCCGGTAACGTTTCTTGACGAGCTCCTCCAGAGATCCATCCTAAGAAATTCCAAATAAATAAGAAAACCAGAGAGAAGCATTTTTTACATTAAAATAAATAAAACCTCGATCAGTTTGGCCACGTTACGAAGACCACGTGCGAGTGTGTCCATTCCAGAGATGTGGGCCAGGAACAGGTCCTCAACGTCAGTGCTCTCTCTCCTCCTGTGAAACACCCGAAATTTTCTTTGCATCGCTTATTCATAATTAGTAAATTTTATCAAAAAAAAAAGATCTAACAATATTTTCCGGGATAATCTAAAGATAATGATGGCCAATGAATAGTCAAACATCCATGTGGAGTTTGGGCTCCAGTTGTCACTGAAAGGGTCCAATCGATCAGTTAACTTCCCAGGGGCTCTTCCTAGTGAGGATAATTGTCAGAGACTATTCGATTTAGGCTGTCAGATCAGCCTTCGGAGTTGAAATTTGATCCGACCCTCCACATATCAAAGGAGGGTGGGTCAGGTGATTCCAGAAGACTAGTCATAACCAATTTTCAAGAGTGAACTCCCGGTGTGCCAACACAGGGTGAATTCCCACATTATAAATAAGTGGCAGGGACAAATGATAGAGGCCTACAAGAGTTCTTTGGCAATTCTGTTGCTGTTTTGGGAGATTCTCCAACAGCTTCTATTCAGATATGCCAATCTAATGGTCTGAGCTCTATCCTCTGCTTCCACTTTTACTCCGTCTTGTACTCCATTTTACAACGTGTTTTGATTTGTGGCGACACAAATTCTTGGGAGCATCAGTTCTGATCACGTTTGATAAGCACCTAGATGGAACAATTTTTGGCGAGAAGATATACAAAAGCATTTTTGTCTGCTGCCACCACTTGCCAGCCTGAAGAGAAGAAGAGGAATAATAGTGGGCCCCTTCTGCCCAATAAATATTGGGCCGATGACTGATGGTGCTCCATTATTTAGTTATTTTCTTTCATAAGTAAGACACATCATACGTGACGTTATCCTACATCATAAGGGGTTTTTATCCCTTGTGATGAAATGATCATTGGACTCCAAGCTTGGCCTCAAGATGGCAGGGTCCCTTCCCCAACTGCCCTTCATTTTCTTACTAACTTTCTCTCCCTCTTTCTCACTCTCCCACCTCTACTTCATTTCTAACAATTGTGGTCTACACAACCATCCACTGATGGGAATGATCATTCGCTTCCCCAACCTGAGCTCTATCATTATCTGATCACCTCAACCAGTCCTTCTTCAAAGGAAATCAATATTAACTTGAGGAGGCGACTGCTTGAAGATAATTTTAAAAATTAATTAAAGAGGAAAAAAATACTAACAGCTTGGCATCGAAATTGAAGCCACCAGGTGCAAGCCCTCCCTGCCCACATAAGAATCTTTTGGATTATGGAACGATCATAAAAACATATTTTTATATTTTTTTATTTCCAGGCATTAAAAGCACATTAAAACTAACAAAATCTCTTACATTTCTGACGACACTAAGCATAATCAGCGTCGCCTCTCCAATATCAGTAAGGAACTGGTCAGTGTCCCAGCCTGAAGCATCAATATCCAAATTGAGTTAATAATAATAATTTGATTGCTCAAATAAAATATCTGAAACTTACCAATTTGAGGGTCCCCTGTGTTTGCATCAATGTTCCCTAATAACCCGTTGATCCTGGCAGTCTCCAATTCATGATGACAGCTTGAACGACACACAAAACAACCCATAATTCATAATTCTTCCTTCCTCTCACTCTAAATGCTGGAAAATATTCACCTATGCCCAGACAAAGTAGCATGGTTGCATTCGATGTTTAGCTTAAATTCATCTGAAAAGAAGGCCATCAGGGCACAGGTCAGAACAAGAGTGATGTAGACGAAACTGCTTTTCAGTGAGATGATAATTTTGGATGAATGTAGTAAATAAATAAATATCTGGAAGCAGGGAGCTTCCTGCACCTATGAGGCCATATTTCCGGAGAAAATGCATGGTCGTGGCAGCATCCCAATCATACCTGCCACGCAGATAATTAATTTTTGTACAAAGATGTGAAAAATAAAATCAATAAGTACATACTGGTGTTTTGTAGGCTCCTGGGGCTTGGGTTCAATCAGAAGCGTCCCTAAGAATAAGACTTTCAGTTAAAGAGGAATACTATCATGAAAGCACTAGAAGCCAAGATTAAAATCCAGACCCTTGAATCCCAGCTTTTTCTTCCAGTCAACGGCACCTTTAAGAAATGTGGCCTGCAGTAGATCGTGAACATTGGACTCCTCATTTCATTATTTCTAAAAGCCAATAACTGGGATGTACTGATTTTGATTAATCCAGAAAACCATTCCCATAATAATGCACTTCTCCAAGAGTGACAGGTGAAATAAAGAACGAGAACGTGAGTGATGAATGAGATTGATAGATATATGAGAAAAATAACCATATGAAAGGGAGAGAGTATTTTTCTGCGAGGAAGGACGTAAGTGACAGATCAAGAGTACCTTATGGTGTGAGCTACATAGACAAAAAAAGGGCAGGTGCATGCAGGCGCACTAGAAAAAGAGAGGACTAGTTTGATTTGAGAGATAGATGAAGAGAAAGATTGAACAATCTGTATACAAATAGTGTGTACCCATGTTTTTGTAAGAGCAAGCTAGACAAGAGAGTGTGTGTGTATGAGCAAGTTAAGATAGATAGATAGAGAGAGAGAGAGAGAGAGAGAGAGAGAGAGATAATGATCGAGAGGGAGATAGAGAGACAGAGAGGGGGAGAGATTGTAAATAATCTGGTTCTTTTTCTTGAAAAAGTTGTAGTTACTCTCAGATATTGATATGTGATCTAACCATGTGATCCAACTCTTTCTTCATGTCTGTGTTCAACAAAGTCTGGTATCCCTTCGCGTCCACCCCAGAAAACAAAATTTTCCCCTCCAAGAAAATGAGTTATCTGGACATGGTCAATGAAAATTCAATCCAATTAACCAAAAGTCAATGCATAGATATTTTTCCGCTAAGTCAAATACCAACCTCAATAGCTTTCTTGACCTGAGCTGCAGCATATGCATAGACACCCAAATCAGGACTGAAATGTCAAAGACTTAAGCAAAAGTTACACGAGATATAGCGGAAATTTTATGTCCTTAATGGAGTTAGGGAGAGAAGAATAGAAATTACCTTGTTGCGGCTCCGTGCATGTAGCGGGGGTGCATAAAGAGTTGGGCAGTCCCCCACAAAGGCCGGATCTTGGTTCCCTATAAATCATTGAAAAATGTATGTAAGAAATAAAGTTCTTATTTACCAAAAATAGGATATTATTCTTGATCATTTGATCCAACCTGGAGATCTTTCGCAAGGGCTGCGACTTCATCCAAATTTCGATTTGTTTCCTGGTAAAACCCATCCATTTTGACTTCAAAGATGAATTATATATGTACAAGAACAATGAGAATAACAAACTTACAGCTAGAGTTTTGCCATCAGGAGCAATATCTCTATCATGGAAACACCACCGGTCAACCCCCAACTTTTCAATGAACTCGAAGTTGGCTCTCACTAATTCATTATTGAATAGAAATTAAAGAATTTTCAGGAGCATGAATTATGAGAAAGAAAGTACGCTGTTTTCTGTCTACTCACGTCGCCTCTTGGCCATGGCCAAAGAATTGGTCCCGTCCTCCCATGGCCATAGCTTGGTTGGGGCTCCGAAAGGATCAGCTCCTGTTCCTCGGAAGGTGTGCCAAAATGCGACGCTGAATCTCATCCAATCCTAAATCGAAGATCACCAATTAAATCATAGTTATATAACTGTTTTTCATTTATTTGCTGAACACCTTCATCTTCTTCCCCAGGATTTCTTCTTCCGCGTTGTACCATTTGTATGAAAGGGGGTTTTTGCTCTTCGGACCCTAGAATAAGGCTTAAAATCTTTAATCAGATGATGAAATGCGCGGAATCTGAAGAGTAATTGAGAAAAAGGCTGATGTGGAGGTCCTATTCTAACCTCGTACTTGATCTTGGGAATGTCGGGGAAGAATTCCCCTTCCCACTCGCCAGAAGGATCGCTGCATTTTGTGTTCAGATCTGCCGGACATGTTTGATCGCCACCGTAGACCTAAAACTTACGATGATCTGTGAGAATGGCTACAAGAACTGAGGAAAGCGTGAGGATAGAACTCACAGAATATCTCGATAAGCAATTCAGAAAGAAAAACCACGCCAAAACCCCAGCCATCTTCATTCTCCGATTCGCGCGATTGTCTGTCATAATGAAGAAACTCACAGTACGGAAAACATAAAGAGAAAATTTAAGCGACGTAGAGAAATTCTACAACTTAAATGACGAAAACATAAAACACAAATTCTGAAGAATCCTAGAGAAAAAGATTTAGCTCACCAGAAAGTAAGATTGCGGCCGACTCGAGTTTGTTAGAGAGAGAGAGCAAATATGAAGGCTTCTAAGGCATTCAATGCCGCAAGCGTCTGTTCTGCAAGTGGTGCTTATCCATGACCGAGACAGCAGCTTGATCCGGACAAAGGAACTTAAATCTTTCGATTTCCGGTATTCTCGGGGAGCGGTGAAATCGTCGTCAGCATTATTTGGGCTGAGCTAAAGATTTAAATATTAGTATTAATCCGGACTAGTCTTGCCACGATAATCCGCATTCGTGGGCTGAGCTAATCAATTGAGGCTAACTTTCTTTATTGGGCCCAATGGCAAAGAGTGGCCCACGTCAGGAAATTTGTTAGCAAACTGAGTGTCCACTGATGACAAACAAAAGATCCCACAATGAAAAGAATTGAGTTGATGAAGTCAACAGGACAGTCAAGGCCCGATTCTTCTATTGGGTGAAGCTCTGGTTTGTCAAAACCTCTCCTTCGAGGAGATCAATGAGGTCAACGTCATTAACTATATTTATTAGAGCAATCAGCTGCGACGACGCAGACAGGGGACTTCATTTTCGAAAGTAAACCAACGCCTCTAGCAAACCAGCCTCACGCCCCGGTAACCGTGGCTTCCGCAGCTCCTCGTGTTTCCTTCCAGATCCTCGGGAGCCTCCCTTGTGGCGCAGTCTGAAGATACTTTGAGCTCTGCTCTGTCCCCCCGCGTAAACGAAGTGGTATCCTCCGGTACAGTTCTCTAGGCTGATGCAGCCGCAACCGGAAATCAGCTTGCTTTTCCCGGTACATCCAGGCCCTTCAAACACCCTCAACGTACTCGCAGACAGGGGGGTTACCGCAATGGCTAACACGAGGGTGATGAGGAACATTGCCCTCAGTAAGGGAAGACTATTGCATCTGGCTGCCATATCTTCTCCTTGCAGTTAAGGTCTCGAAGAATCACGGAGAATGGCTTGTTGGATGTGGGTGAATTGCTCTCGGGTGGATAGCCCTTTTATAGGACAACGACTCAAGGGTCGCTGGAGGGTCAAACACATTCTATTCACGCCGCAGTTCAGAAGGATGGGCGGATTGTATTTTTCTGACTTTTCTGTTATCCATGCCGTTCCCTCTTCACAGAATATCTGGTCTTTGGGATAGGACGTGCAATGAGAACGCTCTCTCTCCCTCTATCCAAATTTGACCAAAATTTTCAAAGTAGATAACTTCCTTGTAATCCGCGGAAATAATGACGACGTTTGAATAACACCCAAGTGTAGCGGGAAACGATCCCAGTGGGAAAAGACTCGCCTTAATGTCGTCGTTGTTCGTTGGATACCATCTAAGTCAAATAAACCGGACCACGAGAAAGAAAGACAGCGAGAGAGGGAGAGAGAGACGAGAGAGAAAGGGCGAGAGAGAAAGGGCGAGAGAGAGACGAGAGAGAAAGACAGCGAGAGAGGGAGAGAGAGACGAGAGAGAAAGGGCGAGAGAGAAAGGGCGAGAGAGAGGCGAGAGAGAAAGACAGCGAGAGAGGGAGAGAGAGACGAAAGAGAAAGGGCGAGAGAGAGACGAGAGAGAAAGGGCGAGAGAGACGAGAGACGAGAGACGAGACGAGAGAGACGTTGGATGCCTATCGCCCGCTTGTATGTCTCGCTCTCTCTCTCTCGTCTCTCTCTCGCTGTCTTTTCTTTCTCGTGGTCCGGTTTATTTGACTTCGATGGTATCCAACGAACGACGACGACATTTAGGCGAGTCTTTTTCAACTGGGATCGTTTCCCGCTACACTTCAGTATTATTCATATACGTTTTCATTATTTCCGCGGATTTCAAGGAAGTTATCTACTTTGAAATTTTTGGTCAAATTTGGATAGAGGAGAGAGAGCGTTCTCATTGCACGTGCTATCTTCTCTCCCGGGCGACCAGACAGAAAGAGAGAGGGAGAGAGAGCGTTCTCATTGGACGTGCTATCTTCTCTCCCGGTGACCAGACAGAGAGAGAGAGAGAGCCACAGAAAGGGATGTCTCTCTCCCTCTCGCTCTCTTTCTTTCTTTCTTTCTTTCTTTCTTTATCTTTCTGTATCTCTATCTCTCCCTCCCTCCATCCCTCTCTCTCTCTCTCTCTCTCCTCTCATAATGGTCATACACAGATATACAAGTGGCCTCCCTCGATGAAGAGACAGGGATCACAAGATATTTCCCAATAAAGGGACACCCTCTTCTTCTTTGAAATATTTACTGCAACCTCTTTCTTCTCCTTTATATCCCTATAACCTATTTTTCTAACCTCCTTGCAACATAACCACCTAGTGGGTAAACACCCCTTCTTCTCCTAAGAAATCTAAAAAAATTAATGTGAAACTGAAATTTTTGGAAACATGCAGACATGTAGTCAACTTCTTCTAACCCCATCCATTACAATCAACGGTTTCTTCTTTTTCCCTCATCAATCTTTCTTCCTCACCGATGGATGCTTTTCTCTCCCGTGCCATTCTCATGGCTCACTCTTTGCCTCCACAACGAATTCACCATCAATTCATATCTCTCTTACTATATTCTTTTTCTTATCAATCTTTCAAGCTGACCTCTATAGATGATCAGAAAATCTTGTAGAAATATTCAATATCTAACTAGTATCATCAGAAACTAAGTTCGATCCCTTTCAAATATTCTGCCTGCAGTTTATCTTGCTTCACGATATCTTTTAAATGTAAACTCTAAACGAGAGTATTATTCTTGTGAAGCATATGTATGATGTTCTATCATTAGTTGTGATCTAACAAAGATTTCTCAAGTTGAATATTTGCAACAACACATCTCTATTAAAGATTCAAGGTAACCTCAGTATTTTGAGGATGATATTGTAAATCAACATACGTGCATGGTCCTCAATGAGTATATTTTTTCATGTGTGTATATGCACACTTATCTCTTGTACTTTGGTTATTGAGACTTGTTCTTAGACCCCTTATTAGGTCAACTTAGATGGGGCCATGTATTTCTTTATATATAAGGTTCTCTCTCCCTTATAGGGAATAGACAGGATATTATTTTCCCTTGTTCTCTTTTCTCACAAGAGGAACTCATCCTTTGGGGTGCACATTAGAAAACTCATCGATTTACTCCAAATCAAGCTTTTGAGACACTAGCTCTCCCTTTCTAGAAGATAACAATCAATACTAATGATGGATTGAAAAACATACACACTTAAAATGTTATTCACTCTAATATTATCTATAGGTTGAGGATGATGGATGTTATGTGGCCTATAAGCCATTCACACTTACATATATCTCATTTATGTTCATTGAAATGATATTTATTAAATTTTAGTATTGTGTGATGTTTGCAATAAAGTCAATGAACATATGCAATGACTAAGTGAATTATGATGAGATCATAATACAGTGATCACTAGTCTTTAAACATATGTTATGAACATTCCTATTCGTGGGATATTCGAGAAGGACATCAAAATATCCGGAAAGAATAACACTATATGATCTAACTCGTATCATGAGTATGTGTGATCCTATAGCCATCGGTGCAAAGACACCAAGGATAGATCGTGGGTGCTCTTTGAAGAAAGAGCACTGAAATGATCCGTATAAATCCCTGACAGAACGTATTGATGCGGTCGTTGATTACACACCAATTTGTGTCAAAACTAATTCCCAAACTCACCAATTTTATCAAATAATCACAAATTAAGGAGTATAGTGGTGAATAAAGGTCAAATCCACTAAGAAATAATAGAATTTTGATATATCTTTTAAAATTCAATCAAATCGGACAATGAATTGCGGTGAGAAATCAATACAAATAGTTTTTGCTTTAGAAAAGTTTAGGTCTTATCTGTTAGGAAGTAAAGTAATAGTTTACTCTGATCATACCGCTTTGAAATTCTTTTTGAAGAAGAAAGAAGCCAAGCCTAGGTAAATTAGGTGGATCTTATTACTTCAAGAATTTTGTCATAGGAGTCGATCAAGTTTTGAGAAGATGTGTTTCAGAGGAAGAACAAGGTAAGATTTTAGAACTATGTCATTCATCATCTTATGGAGGTCATTACTCATCTAAAATTACAAAAACTAAGGTTCTTCAATGTGGATTTTATTGGCCAACCTTGTTCAAGGATGCACATAATTTTTATTTGAAATGTTTGACTTGCCAAGCAGCCATAAACATAGATAAGAAAAATGGCATGCCCCTTTGACAAAGCTATTTATAAAGCTATTTATGCGTCGTTAAAAACATACAAACAATGTTAAATTTTTTTTATAATTCTGAACTCACAATGAAAAAGATATAAAATCAAGTAAAGTGTAAGTATCGGGTCGATCCACAGAGAACACAATTGACTTTTATTGCAGAGTTGACTTGGTCAAACTTAGGTTTAATTAGGGTTTTAAAGAAGTGATAATGATATATAATCAATATAAATAATCTAAATATATGAGATAAGATATTTTAAGACTTTAGAAAACCGATTTCTAGATGAAATGTCAAAAGTCAAGGTCAAAGCGTTGAATTTAACCAATAGTTGACTTTCTAAAAATCAGAGAACAAAAAGAGCTTAAAATATTACGAAAATTATATATTCAAAAACTAGAGAGAAAATGGAATTTATTGATATAAAATTCGTGATTTTTCGATACGAATTAGATTTATTATGAATTATTGAAAAATCAAAGATTTTGATAGATTTGGAAAGAGAACTCAAAGAAGAATCCACATAATAAAAATTCTCTCGATTTGGATCAAGATTCACGGAGAAATCTAAGAGCAAATTATGTATAAATTTGTGAAATATGTGGCCCCTCTCATTGCCTAAATGAGGGGATCTATTTTCGAAAGTGAGAAAGAGGAAAAGGTAGGCGAAGATAGTGGTTATGTAGGTAATGAGAGTAGTGGAAAAGAGGCTAAACCAAGTGATTACCAACAATCTATTCCTTTTCCTGAGGCCCTTAAATCGTTGCGACCACTAGTTCAAAGTAATAAGCTCATAGAAGCCTTGAAAGAAACCACAATAAACATTCCCTTAGAAGAAGCAATTAGATATATCCCCTCAGTTTCTAAGTATGTCAAAGAACTATGCACACCCCATAGGAAACCAACACGTATTAATTTATCAGAGAGTGTTATTTCTATAATTTTAAATGAAATCCCTCAAAAGAAAAAATATCCCGGTGCACCCTTGATTACTTTTGATATTGGTGGAATGAAATTTTCTAGATCTTTATTAGATTCGGGTGCATGTGTGAACCTCTTACTCAAAGCCCTATATGATAAGTTTAAGTTTGGAGAATTAGAACCAATTTTTTTAGAACTACAGCTAGCTGATGGGTCCATTAAAAAACCATTAGGCATATTAGAGGATGTCATGGTGAGGGTAGAACAATGTGTCTTTCCCGTTGACTTTATTATAGCGGAAATGAGTGTACCTGATCACTTGAGTAGAGCACCAATCATCTTAGGGAGGCCTTTTCTAGCTACTACTCGAGCCATGACTGATTGGGAGAAAGGTTTAGTGGTTCTTAGAGTAAGAGAGGAAAGTGTCGAGCTTAACATCTCTAAGCTAATGAAATACCCTAGTTTTAGTCATGAGGATGTAGGTACTATGGATCTAGTAGAGGATGATTTTGATTATAGGGAAAATTTCTTGGAAATTTGTGGAGTACATCAATTAGAGAAGCTAGAAGAACCTATTGATCCTCTTTTTTCTTTTCTGATATAGAATTGAAAACATTACCCTCCTCCTTGAAATATGCCTTCTTAGGACCTACGAAAAACCTTACTGGCGATTATATCCTCAAGCTTGACCCCTAGTCAAGAAGAAAGCTTAATGTGTGTGCTAAGGGAACATAGGGCAGCAATAGGATGGTCCTTTGATGATATAAAAGGGGTACCTTCTAGTCTATGTGAGCATATAATATTCATAGAAGAAGGAGCAAAGCCATCTAGGGAGAGCCAAAGGCGTATTAACCCGCACATGTTAGAAGTAATTAAGAATGAAATCCTCAAAGGGCTAAAAGGGGATGTTATTTATGCTATATCAGATAGTTCTTGGGTGAGTCCAGTCCATATGGTACCAAAGAAGACTGGAATTACAAGAGAGAAGAATGAAAAAGGTGAAGAAGTACAAACTAGATTAGCTACTAGTTGGCGAGTGTGCATAGATTATGGGAAGCTCAATCTAGTCACAAAAGGACCACTATCCCTTACTATTTATTGATCAAATATTAGAAAAGCTTTCTGGTCAAGAGTATTTTTGTTTTCTTGATGGGTATTCGGGTTATAATCAAATCAATATTCATAGAAACGATTAAGAAAAAACCACATTTACATGTCCAGTAGGTAATTTGCCTTCCGACGAATGCCATTTGGTTTGGGCTTTGTAATCCCCTACCAAAATTTCAAAGATATATGAGTGCCTTATTTTCAGATTTGGTGGGGGATGGACTAGAAATATTTATGGATGATTTTTCTATTTTTAGTTCTACTTTTGATGCGTGTTTAGAAAAATTGAAAAATATCTTACAAATTTGCATTGAAAATAATCTTGTACTAAGTTGGGAAAAATCTCATTTCATAGTGTTGGGGCATCGAGTGAGCAAGCATGGGCTGGAGGTAGACAAAGCCAAAATAGAAGTGATCAAGCAACTACCTCTACCCAACAATTTAAAGCGCCTTAAGGGATTCCTCGGCCATATGGGCTTCTATAGGAGATTTATCAAGGACTTTGCAAAAAATTCTAAAAATTTAACTAATCTTCTATCTAAAGATGTTAATTTTATTATGAATGATGATGCTTTTAAAGCTTTTAATCTCATCAAGGATTCTCTCATGCAAGCTCCTGTTTGCAAGCACCAAATTAGGATCTTCCTTTTGAGCTTATGTGCGATGTATCTAACTTTGAGGTAGGAGCCGTACTAGGACAAAGAATCGATAAGAAGCTGATGGCCATCTACTACACTAGTAAGACCTTGGTGGATGCTCAGGTACACTATTCTACAACTGAGAAGGAATTACTAGCTATAGTTTTTGCTTTAGAAAATTTTTGGTCTTATTTGTTAGGAAGTAAAGTAATAGTTTACTCTGATCATAACGCTTTGAAATTCTTTTTGAAGAAGAAAGAAGCCAAGCCTAGGTAAATTAGGTTGATCTTATTACTTCAAGAATTTGACATAGGAGTCGATCAAGTTTTGAGAAGATGTGTTTCAGAGGAAGAACAAGGTAAGATTTTAGAACTATGTCATTCATCATCTTATGGAGGTCATTACTCATCTAAAATTACAAAAACTAAGGTTCTTCAATGTGGATTTTATTGGCCAACCTTGTTCAAGGATGCGCATAATTTTTATTTGAAATGTTTGACTTGCCAAGCAGCCATAAACAGAGATAAGAAAAATGGCATGCCCCTTAAGCCAATTTTGGAAGTAGAAGTCTTTGATCTTTGGGGCATAGATTTTATGAGACCATTCCCTAATTCTGATGGGTATTAATACATCACTAATAATGGCAGTAGATTATGTCTCTCAATGGGTAGAAGCGATTCCTACAAGAACTAGATATTGCAAAGTAGTGCTAAAATTTATTGAGCAAAATATATTTTCTAGGTTTGGATGTCCTAGAGCCATTATTAGTGATGGAGAGACCCATTTTCAATAATTTTCAATTTAGAAACCTACTGAAAAGATATGGAGTTCATCATAGGATAACCACGCCTTACCATCCCCAAGCAAATGGACAAATAGAAAATTATAATAGAGAGATTAAGAAAATACTTCAAAAAATCTGTAAACTTGATGGTAAAGATTGGTCCAAGAAGATTTATGGTGCTTTGTGGGCATATAGGACAACATATAAAACTCCTTTAGGTATGTCCCCATATAGATTAGTATTTGGAAAAACATATGTCATCTTCTAGTAGAGTTAGAGCACTGAGCATATTGGGCTTTGAAAAAAATTAAATCTATCAATGGAGGAAGCCAGAAAAAAGAGGATTCTTGACTTGCATGAGTTGAATGAAATTAGAAACGAAGCATATGAAAAATTCTAAAATTTATAAAGCCAAAATTAAAGCCTTTCATGACAAGAATTTAAGGAGAAGAGAATTCTCGACTTAAGCTTTTTCTGAGTAAGTTTAAAATCAAGGTGGGATGGGCCTTTCATAATTGATGAGATATTTGATTGTGGTGCTATTTTGATTTCTAACCCCAAGACAAGGTAGAAAATGAAAGTGAATGGACAATGGTTGAAGCCATACATGGAGAATGATACACTTTTGTCGGCCATTTCACTCAATCTAAAGGAAGTGGGTCATAATGGGCATGATCCTCTCAAATCCACCACTTGACCTATCAGCTGATTTATTTTTGTTTTCATTCATTTTTGTTTAATTTTTAGATTTAATACATTTTACTCGTGTTCAGTTTTATTTTCTTGATAGGAAGGCCTTGACTCCTAATAACAAGAAAGCCAATGCCATAAAGGGAAGCATGTGAGAAGTCACCAAGAAAAGAAGAGTCTATGCAATACAGACTAAATTGATGAGTTTTCTAAACCCATTCTCTATTGCCCTTTAGATTCATTGTCATGACATACATCATGATCATTTTCATGCACATGATAGTTTTCATTAAAAATTCCTAATATTTCAAACCTAGTTGCATTCATCTTCTTTATATTCTCTATGAAGTATCACAAGTATTTATATATGCCATGCATTGAATATCCTTAATACCTTGGGGTGGTGTTGATTTGAAGTAGGTTGAGGCAAATTATTTCAAACATTTATTTTATGAATAGTAGGTCGGCAATGAGATCTTTTGGATTTGGATCTTAAAGCTGTGATCCCGGAAGGAATGTCATAACCCTAGAGCCTTGGCTTCGGGCTGAGAGCGATGACTCGCTCCACCACTTCCAGGTAGATTTTTGTTGGTCCATTAAACTTGCTAAGTAAGGGACTTTTGTTCCATGACTTTCAGGTGGATCGTACGTCTTTCTATTAAATTACAAATTCCATGAATTGCAAGTTAATTGTTGGTCCCATTATATCCTCTAGTTATTTCCATTGCTACGGGACTAGCAATAATCTGAGTTGGGGGGTGTGATAATGTGTAATTGATGCATTCATTTTCATCATCATAAATGGATTTTAACATATAATTCTTTCTAATATAATACACCTTATCATGTTTTTGTGATATTTTTACATTCATCATGTTATTCCACTCATGTACTCATTTTGCATTTAATTAGTGTTGATTATGCATAAAGATGAATATGCCTTATCATACATTGTTCCTTTGGTTTGTATATCTCACATTTTTAAGAGTTTTGATGAAAGGACATAGGAAAGCATATGGAAATACATGGAGAAAAATTGAAATGGAAGAGAGGAGAAGATGACTTCATCGTTTTAAGGGCCAAGTCAACTCTAAATCCCAAAAGTGATCAAAGGTGGTCAAAGGTGATCAATTTCATCTTTTAAATAATTATGAAGATCATCCTATCCTTTTGGAGGCAACCACTTCACTAAGCCAAGGTAAGTCAAAGTTGGCCAACTCTCTATTTTAGGGAAAGTCAACCAACCTATATTAAAATAGTTTTTAAATTAAATTATTTTATATTTAAAATGAATTGGAGGTCACTCTCTTACGGTGGACGTCCTCCTTACTTAAGGAGGAGTTAGGAGTCACCTATTTTAGGAGGTGGGGCCCATATCTTTAGAAATGAAGGTTATTATCTCCTTTTGAGGAGGTGAGACTCTTTCTTTAAAAAGGGGCAAGGCCACCTCATTCAAGGGTAAGATTAGCTCCTAAAGGAGGTAACCACACCCTTGGATGTCCTTGGGGTGGTGCATCTCTACCCTTGATCGTAAGAGTGAAAGATCTCTATCCTTGGTCACCTAGAAACTTAAAAGACACTCTCTATATAAGGCTCTATTTTCTCTCTCCTCTCTTTTTTTTTTGGCTCTCTTAGCATTAGGCTACCAGAAGGAAGAGGAGGGGAGGTCAAGGCCCAAGGAGAGAATTTCTTGATGCTCAATCTTGTGGTGGAGAAGAAATCAAGCTAGCATTGTGATTGGAGCGGATTGAGCATCACCCGGCCTAGGACAAGCATCGCGACGGGGTTTGTGCGATGATCCGGATTAAGTTCTTGCTTGTGTTCATCTCCATAAACAATAAAGTTGCATTTTCCTTTTATTTTTATTTCTTATTTTCTTTTATTGTAGTGTTTTTGACATCATGGACACTTGCAACTCTCTCTCCCTATCGCTGCACATCGATTCGTTGATTTGTTGCTACCGCTGACCACTCTTCTCACCTTGTCATCATCTAATCCCCATTGCATTTCTTTATACATTGTTTTTCCATTGGAATTCCTATTTCTCTCTTAATTAAAAAAGAAACCTAAAAACTATCACTTATGTTCATCTCTACATGCCCCATTTACGTTCGCACTTCTTTCCAAGCTCTCACTTCTTCCATGCTCTCTCACCTTTCATTTAAACGTCTAATCTCATTACCTCATCTCCCTATAGATTTGACCCTTGCTTAAACTATACTAAGTAAGGAAATGTAAATTTTATTGCATGAAATCGATACACAACAACGAGAGAAAACACGCGTAATCGAGTTCATCAGGCAGTAAATGTGAATGGCATTCTCTTTACAAGTAAAGAGAAGGCTAGTATTTTTGCGACCAAAGTTTGTCTCCACGAGCACTTTGTGACACAAGACTCAAACATTGTGTTATTTTCTTGGGATTAAATTTTCTTACCAATTGGGTGACTTAGCTCTATTTCAGAGGAGGGAGTAGGTTGTAAACTTCTTTGAGAGACATGTTACTGGGTTGTAAACTTGCTTTGGCACCCATGGAGGCTCAACCCAAGTTTTTAGAACACTCACACATGTGCTAAAAGATGCCAAATATTATCAATGTCTAAGTGAAGGTGATCTAAATGAAATTTACTCGCCCCCATATTACTTATATTATTAATGTTCTTATTCAATTTATATAGGGAACTCACATTGTGCACTAGGAGGGTGCGTTAAAGGTTCTTGCAGACATCAAGTGTGCTTCAGCTTGATGATCACCTTTGCATTAAGGCCTATTCTAATAGTGAATATTCTAGGGACAAAGGAGAATGGAAATCAACTACAAGGTATTTCACATATGTTAGAGATAATCTATCAATTGGCATCTCAAAAAACAAAAGGTAGTTTCCAATTCCAATGAAAAATCTGAGTACAAAGCAATGGTGACTACTACTCAAGAGATGGTACGCTACAATCTTTTATTCAAGACTTGGGTGTTAAAACTCAAATTCTCATGCCTACGACTGTGATAATGATCCAACAATCTTCATTGCCAAAATCTTCACCAACGAACCAAGAACTTTGAGATCAGCTATCATTTCATCCACAACAAGGTATTGAAGGGATTATTTCAACATTGCATGCATCTTCATCAGAAAAAGTTGAAATATTTACCAAGAATCTCACAACTGTGTTGTATGACTCCTTGGGAAATAATCTTCATTATTAGATATTGTACATTTCACTTGTGGACCAAGCACTTTTAGGATGACAATTAATTCACATGCACAAAGGTATTAAAGGGGTCATTTCAACATCGAAATGAATCCCAAAAATAAATTAAAATTGAATTTAACGACATCAAAATTAATAAAAAATATTTATTATGTGGGAGCTAGGATTCAAACCCAGTTCTCCCCTAATGGGCCCAACCCCCTAACCAATTGGGCTACACATTGTTTCTGTCTAAGGCCCAATTTTTCTTATAGAAATATATTGTTTTTGGGATTTTTTATAATGTTAAAAATTCTGAAAAGCCCAAAAATTTCTTAAAAATTCTGAAAAAATCAGGAAAAATAGAAAATTGATTTATTGACTCAAATAAAATTTTTTTTATTCATTTTGATGTCATTAAATTTAATTTTAATTTATTTTTGGGATTCATTTAATTGAATAATTTAAGAGTTATATTATTTTAAAGTGTTTAAATGATTATTTCTTGATCATTATGCATGATTGTCATGTTTATTTTGAAAAATATTAATATGATTAATTTTTGCATTGAATTAAATTTATTTATTTATTTGTGATGTTATTAAATTGAATGTGAAGCCAAGAACATAGATGGACCTATTATAGGATCCCCTATTTATATGTTTTGGTTTATTGATATAACACCACATATGACATATATGTGATATATGTAAATGATTATTGAGATAATCATATCTTTGGGTATGGTTATATAGATAACCATAACATACCCTACCGAAGAGACCAGATAAAAATATAAAACCCCTCACATGTTAAAATCTAGACTAAAACGTAAGAGTTACGAACTCACGCGTTGTCCTCCTTTGTTATAGCCTTAGTATCCAAGTCACCTTAAGTTGGGTTGGTGGAGTCACTCTAGGCCCACTTATCGATGATGAGGAACTAAGAACTAGTGTATGACACAAGGCCGGGGTAGAGGAACTGTTTAGTTTGGTGGAGTCGCTCCAGGACTACTCACGAATCTATTCCCGTCAAGTAATAAGGGTACCGCTTGGACCAAACTCAATGGTTGGTGGAGTCGCTCCAGGCCACATGAGCGTCGAGGACTGAAGTATGATCATATATTACAAATATTGTAAGTCTCATGAGATGTGTGCTCAAAAATATATTGTGATTGGTAGAGTCGCTCCAGGTCATAATATATTTGTTGAGATTCTGATCCCCACTAGTAGATTGTCGGTTCTCCCTTTTCATGCACATGAGGGTTGTGTGAATTGCTTAATTTTAGTGGGAGCATTATTTTCAATGAACACAATATCTGCAAAGAATTAATCATTTATTCTTATTCATCTCCTACAGGCAAATATGTCGTCGACTAACCCTCTTCGTGGCATTATGGATGTCAATCGTTTGACTGGCTCGAACTTCACTGATTGGCTCAGGAACTTAAAGATCTTACTTAAGTCTAAGCGCATCGCCTATGTTGTGGAGGGAGATGGCCCCGTTGAGCCTACATCAGATGCGTCTGAGGATGAGGTATGGGAGTACCAGAAGTGGCAAGAAGATTCCACTACGGTTCAATGTTATATGTTGGCCTCAATGTGCAATGAGTTGCAAAGGCATCATGAAGACATGGAACCAAGAGTCATGCTGCTCCATTTGATGGAGTTATTTGCTGAGCAGAGTAGAACTCAGAGATATGAGATATCAAAGAGTCTATTTAGGGCTCGGATGGCTGAGTCGTCTTCTGTACAAGCACACGTACTAAAGATGATTGAGTGGATCGAGAGGTTGGCAGTGCTCGGAGTTGAACTCCATGTTGAGATGAGCACGGACCTTATTCTTTCAGTCTCTTCCGAACTCCTTTTCTTAGTTCATTGTTAACTTTAACATGAATAAGATTCAGGCCTCTCTCTTGGAGCTGCTGAACATGAGTACTACTGCCGAGGGGAACCTTTAGAAGGAAAAACCCCTAGTCCTCTTTGTTGGTAGGACCAACAAGAAGGGGAAGGTAGCCTTTGCCTCCAAGAGGGGCAAAGGGAAGAAGCAAGTGAAAGGAACTTTGACAAGGAAGGACAGCGATGACAAGGGAACGTGTTTCCAAAGTGGCGTGAAAGGACATTGGAAGAGGAACTATTAAAGGTACCTCAACGAGAAATCTCAGCGGAAGCATGGTGATATTGCAAGTATCTATATGATAGATACTTATTTGTCTTATAGAGATTATGCATCAAGGGTATTAGATACTGGATGTACTTCTCACATCTGCAATGATTCGTAGAGGCTGACAAGTAAGCAAAAGTTGAGAAAGGGCGAGGTGGAACTTAGGATGGGAAACAATGCAAGAGTTGTGGCTTTGGCGCTAGGGGTTATGAACCTCAAGCTACCATCCGAAGATTATATTTCTTTAGAAGAATGTTATTATGTTCCTAGCATAGTTAAGAACATCATTTCAGTTTCTTGTTTAGACAAGATGGGATATACCTTGATTATTAAGGATAAGTGTTGTTCTATTTACTTGCAAAGTAAATTAGTTGTTACGGCACCATTAGTCAATGGTTTATATCTGATTGATGTTTCTTCTTATAATCTCCAAATAGATGTTGCTCTTAAGAAGAGTAAACATGGTGTGAACGAAGCCTACTTATGGCATTATAGACTCGGGCATGTTGGTGATGGAAGATTACAGAAGTTGCATAAGGATGCATACTTGGGAGCATTTGATTATGAATCATGTACAACTTGTGAATCTTGCATTATGGGTAAATTACCCAAATCTCCATTCTCAGGGATTGGTGAGCGAGCCAAGGGTATCTTGGAGCTAATACATTTTGATGTATGTGGCCCGATGCCTGTCCAAGCCAGAAGTGACAGTTTCTACTTCATCACTTTTATTGATGATTTCTCTAGGTTTGGATGGGTATACCTTATGAGGTATAAGTCCGAAGCCTTTGAGAAATTCAGAGAGTTTAAGAATGAAGTGGAGAAACAATATGGAAAGAGTATCAAGACTCTTCGATCATATCGAGGAGGTGAATATTTAAGTACAGAGTTCACACAGTTCCTTAAGGATAATGGTATCATAGCTCAATTGACTCCTCCTTACATACCTCAGATGAATGGTATTTCAGAAAGGAGAAATCGTACCTTGTTAGACATGACGCGATCTATGATGAGTTTCTTGAAACTTCCAATATCACTTTGGGGATATGCACTTGAGACAGTAGCGCGTGTCCTTAACGTCTTACCTAAAAAATTTGTAACTTCTACTCCATATGAGATATGGAAAGGGAAGAAGTCGGACTTCTCTTACTTTAGAGTATGTGGTTGTCATGCTCATGTTAAGAAACATGATACAGATAAGCGAGAATCAAGGACTGAGTTTTGTAGATTTTCGGGATATCCGAAAGAAACATCAGGATACTACTTTTACCGCCTTGAAGAACAATCGATATTTGTTGCAAAAAGGGATGTCTTCTTGGAAGATGAGTATCTCTTGAGAAGAGATAGTGGGAGAAAAGTAGTGTTGGAAGAAGTTCTAGATCTGAACACAAATGTTACCTTATTAGATGAGAACCCAGTCCCCGAAAATCTTCAAGTACACACAGAGGCACCGCGTAGGACTAGTAGAGTACCGAGACAACCAGATCGATATGTAGGACATATTGTGATGGATGATGTCGATACTCTCAACTTAAAGGATAGTGATCCTTTAACCTACAATGAAGTGGTAAATGATTTCAACTCTAAGAAATGGCGAGAAGCAATGGATTCGGAGATCCAGTCCATGTATCAAAACCAAGTATGGTACTTGGTCGACCCTCCTGAGGGTATAGTACCCATCGGGTGTTAGTGGATCTTCAAGAAGAAGATTGGTGCAGATGGACAGATTGACACCTTTAAGGCAAGGTTGGTGGCGGAGGGTTATTGTCATAGACAAGGAGTTGCTATGACTAAGTCAATCAAGATTCTTCTCGCCATAGCTGCACACTATGACTACGAGGTCTGGCAAATGGATGTGAAAACTTCCTTCCTCAATGGAAACCTTGAGGAAGAGGTGTATATGATACAACCTGAGGGTTATACATCTAAGGAGTTTCTAGAAAAGTTGTGCAGGTTGCAGAGATCCATTTATGGATTGAAGCAAGCATCTAGGAGTTGGAATATGAGATTTGATGAGGCGATCAGATCTTATGACTTCATTAAGAATGAAGACGAACCTTGTATGTACAAGAAGATCAGTAGGAGCGCGATCACTTTTCTTGTCCTTTATGTGGATGACATCCTACTCATTGGGAATGATGTAGGTATGTTATCATTAGTGAAGGCGTGGCTGTCAAAGAACTTCTTCATGAAGGATTTGGGAGAAGCAACCTACGTATTGAGAATACATATCTATAGAGATAGATCGAGGAGGTTGCTTAGCTTATCCCAATCCATGTACATAGACACCATTGTCAAAAGGTTTGGCATGGAGAACTCCAAGAGAGGTTTCATACCGATGAGACATGGAGTTCACATATCTATGGAGCATTCGCCTAAGACTCCTGAAGATAGAGCGTTGATGGAAAAGATTCCGTATGCATCGGCGATTGGATCCATCATGTACGCTATGCTATGTACAAGACTAGATGTGGCATATGCTCTAAGTGTTATGAGCAGATTTCAGGCTAACTCAAGTGAGAGTCATTGGGAAGCCGTGAAATGCATCATTAAGTAGTTGAGAAGGACTAAGGATTTATTTCTGGTTTACGGGGAAGAGGAGCTTAAGCTCCAGGGTTACACTGACTCGAGTTTTCAGTCAGACCTAGATGATAGTAGATCTACATCTGGATTCCTGTTCACTTTGGATGGGGGAGTAGTGTCTTGGAAAAATTTCAAGTAGCCCACCACTACAATATTCGACGACAGAGGCTGAATATATTATCGCGAGTGATGCCGCCAAGGAAACAGTTCGGTTGAAGAAGTTCATCACAGACCTTGGTGTCATCCCTACGATCTCAGACCCTATTCCATTATTGTGTGACAACTATGGTGCAATAGCACAAGCGAAAGAGCCAAGGTCTCATCAGAAGTCTAAGCACATTCTGAGACGTTTTCACTTGATTAGGGAGATCGTCACCAGAGGAGATGTACTGGTGGAAAGATGGTGGCGTACGACCCCTGTCGCCACCAAGACATGATACCACAACGCCGGAGGAGCCCTTTTGCGCGCGCGGATCTATCCGCTTATCTTTATTTCTTTATTATGAACTTTTTACCCGCACGTGTTTAAGCGGGTCCTCGCTTATTTCCCTCTCCCTTTTAGGCTTCCGGGTGGGTTCTTCCCTTTTCGGGATCCCATTCGTGAAGCTCGTTCTTTTTGTGAACCTTTATTTTTCTATGAGTATTTTTAGGTGTTGGATTGTGGGCCTCAAGTGGGCCCTTTCCCCTCTCGTCCCATTATGGGCTCTATAAGAGGGGAAGTGACCCCCCCCCCTCACAAACCCTAGCCGTCATTTGAGAAAAAGAAGGGAGTCTCCTCCATCTCAAGTGGCTGCTCACGGAAGGCCAGGGAAGGAGTCCAACCACCGTCGCCGCTGCCGCCGCCACTCCTTGCCCTGGCCACGAGTTCTTCTCAGTTGCCTCCTCGCGATGCTGCTGTCCCCAAGCCGCCGCTGCTGCCGCCCTTGCGCCGCCGCCGCCCCTCTGGACTGCCACACCGCCATCAACTCCACCTCCATCTCCACCTCCGGCCATCCCCAGCTCCTCCTCCCGCTCCAGCGCTGCGCTTCCCTTCCACAAGCTTCCCGATTCTCTCCCATCCTCCCACTTCATGATGGCTCCACGATCTTCCTCTCCCTCCTCAGGCAATCCTCCCTGCCACTACCCCGTTTCCCCACCCCGTTTCCTCCCCGCGACCACTCCCCCCTCCATCCGATCTTGCGGTTCCTTCCTGATTCCCATCTCTCTCTCTCTCCGGAAAAATTCCATCGCCCACCTTCCTCCCGTTGCCTCCCTCCATCGATTTTCCCATTGCGACCATATTCATCAACCCGTGCCGCTGAGCACAGCCACACCCAACCCAACCTCCGCCGATGCCCGCTGGAATTCAATCCAACGCCCTCTAGCGAACTCACCCTTAACCCTCCCCAATTTCCCCGATCCCTCTCCTTCCCCTTCCGATCGAGAGCTTGCTCTCCCTCCACGCCCGTCACCCCCAATTCTCGACGCCATCCCTGTGCCTCTCCCCGCCTCCCTACCTTCCGTTCAGTCACGCACCCCTTCCCGATGTCCTGATTTCCCTCACGCATCCTCGCGTTCCCTCTCTCTCAATCCCAGCTTCCCATCTCCCTCTCCATTTCCGATCGCTCCGCCGAGCCCTCACGCGCCCCTCTACATTCCTACACAATCCCGATTCCTGAAAGTCGCACCCGTCTCTCTCTCTCTCTGCGGAGGCGCGACTTCGTCTTCTCCATTCCCTTGCGGAAATTCAGGTCCACGCGGACTGAATTTCCCGTCGCCCTCCCTCTCCCCCATTTGAACTTGCGCCCAACCTCCAATCTCCTCCACTGCCCGGTCGAGTTCATCCCAACGCCCGGAAAAATTCCTCTCCTGAGCCCGACCGAACTCCTCCTCGCACCCTCCCGAATTCCCTAAATCATCCACAATTCCCTCCTCCCTGCCAAGCATTCGCCGAATCGTCCACTGCCCCTGTCCACCGACGCCCTTGCCGAATTTGTCCTCCCCATCATTCTACTCCCTTGAATTGCCATCCTCTCCCCGACGCCCGATCAAATTCGCCTCGCCCCAATACCTGCCGAATCTCCTTCCGACGCCCCGCTGCCCTGCCAACGTCACCAGCGCACTTGCCCTCGCACTCGCCTAGTCACTCCCCAACTCCCTAACAAACTCAAGCTGAGATTCGCCCTTCCTCACCTCCTAGCCCGACCGCTCTCATTCCCATCCTACGCGACCTCACCCTTCGCGCACCCCGTCGCGAATTCATTCTTCCCGAGCCCATCACGAATTCACCCCTTGTTGAATTCATTTTTACCCCTCCACCTCCCGTCGATCGCTCTCCTCCCTTTTTTGATGGCGAGCGAGGCCCACCGCCAGCAGCATTAGAGACACCGGCAGCCCGAGTCCAGCCTGTTCGACGCGCGAAGACGAAGGAGCCCGGCTTTTGGCATGCGGCCTAGCCGCGAGACGACACGAAGCTATTCTTCTCCTTCTATTCTTCTTCTTCTCCTCGGATTATGGGGGTCTCGCACTTGTGTTTAGCGGACCCGCTATTTGATTTGTGTTTGTTTGCCTTTTGGGGTCCATGTAGGTCCCTATTCGGGAGGCCCACGTAGATCCCAAAGGGAGAGGGCCTCAAGTAGGCCCACCCTCCCTTTAGCCCACGTGTGGGCCCTATATAAGGGAGGGTAGGACCTCCCCTCAACCCTAGTGATATTTTGCGCCGCTTTGCGAGTTTAGATCCGAGTTTTATAGTTCCTAGATGTGTTGAAGAGAGGAAGAGGAGGAACTCATGAGAAGCAGCGAGGGATATTCTTCTTCCACTTGCTGAGTGCAGGCAAGAAGAGCACGGGAAAAACAAAGACCGCGGTAGAGAGGGAAGGAATCCGTGGACGCCGTACAAGCGCCACAGGCATCTTCCTTCCTACCGTGCGACGACGCACCACGACGACTCCACGTCCGGTGGTTGCACCCACCTCCCGCCGCCGCCTGCCTTTTTCCTCTGTCCTCGAGGCTAGTACTCACCAGGCAAGCCGCCGCAAGGGATCGACGCGAGACCGTCTGTATCTTGGCGGTTAGTTCGTGGTCACGCGTGAAGTCAGAATATCGCTCCGTCGAACGTCGTCTGACGTCCGACGTCTCTCGCCGAGGTAGGTGTCGCCAGCCATATTCTCTCTCCCCATCTTCCCTACCTTTCTCCTCTCCCACCCTCACCGCCATCTCCTTTGCCCTTCCTGTCCGCACCTGATACCTGCACAACGGCCGCCCCTCCACGTTCCCCTCCATCACTACCGCACCACGCCGCGCCCAGCCTCCCTGCCACCGCGATATTTCCCTATCCTTCCCTTTCCCGCAACACCCCGTGACCGCCCCTTCACGGACTGCCACTCCCTCTCCGTACAATATCATCCCCTCGCCCACGATATTGCTACAGTTACACCCACGATATCGCTCTCGTTTCCGCGCCGCGCCTTCTCCGTATTCGCCGTTCCCTTCCCGCTTTCTCGCCGATCCGCTCTCCTACACTCCCCTGCCTACGTTAGTCTCCCTTCCCTCGTCCCTTCTTCCCGCCACCCTCCTCCTTCCCTATTTCCCGCGACTCTCTCCCTCGGTACCGCATCACCTGCACTTACGATTACTGCCACGCGTGACCCCCTATCGCCGACCGTCGCATGCTGTGTCGGTTCTTTCTTTACTTCCTTCCCTCCTAAGAGGTGAGACTCCTATCAAAAGTATACGGGTGACAATAACTGGGAAACGTGGTAGCTTCTTATCCGACGACGACGACGACGTATCGCCACTGGACGGATCCGACTTCTAGTTCTACGCATCGTTCTCTCACGGACGCCTCTGCCTGCGACGAGTCTCTGCCCGTCATGACCCGTCGGGCTACGCAGCCCCGAAGGTTAGCTCCGCCCCCTCCATATTTCTAGTTAATTATCTTTCGAAGGTTTCCCTCGATTTGTTTCCACCGCCTTCAGACAAACTTAGACATGATAGAGCGGTTATTAGGGTCGTGAATTCTGACGCCGCGTCAGGTCCGCCGCTGATCGTGAGCCGCCACCTCCGGCCTTTCCACGTCGACTGTTCCGCCACCTACCGGACGTGGACCGACCGGGTCTCGGTTTACCATCGTCGAGTGTTTCCCCGGGATGTTCGGAGTTGATATTGTCTATCGGTGCGCCTACTTGCACTTAGATTAGGGTTTGACTTAGAGTCTTAGGTTCACCACCACTACGGATCGGGCCGACTGCTCCCTCCCCCGGACTTCGAGTCTCATTGATCGGGTGCGAAGGCTTACGTCCCTCATCCTGCATCATTTTTCCCGTAATTTCGCTCACCCCTATCCCGTCCCCAGATCATTCCCCGCGCCGCAAAACCTGCACCTCATTGATTCCACTTCCGCGAGATTCACCCCCTGTGGGATTCACCCTGCCGCTGAACCCACCCTGCCAGGAGTCGACCTCCGCCCTCACGCTTCGGTTAGAAGTCAACATACCGCGGGATCCCATCTCGTCGGAGCGATCCCGATCCCCCTCGCCTTGCGAGTCGCACGCTGCCCGGCTCGCCGCGGGTGATCAACTCCACAACCCTGACACCATTTTTGCGGGATTACAACGCACGACTGTCAACGCGATGACCCTCCCTCCCCATGCTGGTCTCCCTTTTTCCCAGCTGCGACCCGAGTAGCCGAACAAGGCCTACCAAAGCCCCTCCTCGCAAGGTTCTGCCCTCCAACGGCCCCGCGAGCCCCGTGAGCCCCCATCGCGCCTGATCGCGCCTACCCCTACCACCCACGCTCGCGGTCGCACTGCGCCTTTGCGTTCACGCTCGACTTGCGCCCGTGAGTTGACCCGGTCCACGTCTATGAGCTGACCATGCACCCCTCATAGGACACGTCCACGCTCACTGTTAGACGTGCCCTTGGCTCCCAGAGCGAGACCCGCGCACCCTGCTGATAACATGCATTTATAACATGAATTCTTATCTTAATTAACTCATATTCATGCTCATTTTATGTGAATATGATGCATGTTATCATACTTTTTAGGAATTTTCTCCATTGGCATGTCATTTTACTAAAGTTGATATTTATGCATAAATTAGGGATAATTTCATGATTAATAGATGATTAATCTTTTGTTTAAATGAATAGAAGTTAATCTCTGTTATGGAATGATTTTTGACTTTAGTAAACATTTGGAAAGATAATTTCAAGATGAATTTATGATTTAAAGTGTTTAATGAAAAATGATTTAGGTAAATTTTAATTCATCTTGATGTCTTCATTCTAAATATATTTTAATTAACATGATATTAAAAAGAAGAGAATTTGTGATCCAATGGAGAAAATTTGGATTAAAAAGGAGTTGTATTTTGAGAAACATGAATTTCTAAAGTTTTAGCCCTTTTTCCGATTTTTATTTGAATTTTAAAGCGATTTTTCGATTAATTTTCTTGTTAAAATCGCGAAAAAGGGGGGTATTTTGGTCCACATGCCCCGGCGATGACGTGGCAGGCGTACCCCAGGTGGCGGGCTGACGTGGCACGCGGGACCACCGCGCCGTTACGACGTGGCACGAGGCCACGTGGCAGGGACGCGTGTGGCCCACGCGGGAGGCGCACAGGGGCGCCAGTGGCGGGGAGGCCACGCGGCCACGTGGGCGCCCGTGTAGGGCGCCACGTGTACTGGACATAGAGGAGATATGAGGACAATTAATAGGGGAAGCCACTCCCCTATTTAACCGCGTCCTCTCCCTCCTTTTAATCCGTGTGGGACTATGTTCCCACACGATTTTGTTTTGCAAGTGACGTGGCGGTTTGGCGGGCGTCGGATCGCATCAAAACGGCGGAGATCGCGTGGACCCAAGTCCACGCGATCATCAATCACGCACGTGCTTAATATATCAGTTAAGTGAAGCGATCGACACCGTTCTTTTCGCCACGTGGAAGCGTCCAAAGCGTCCGATCTTCGACAAGGTGAAGAACGTGAGATCCCCATCAGACGACAGAGAAAGCATCGCGAGATAAACGCTCCAGATTGTTCGCAACAATCATCATCCGATTTTCGTCAAGATGGACGGCTGGCGATGACTTACCTATCGATCGTGATCCGACGGCTACGGTGAAGACCGGTGTTTCTCTCTCTTCGCGGGAATCTAGAGCGTCAGATTCCAATCCGACGTTGTAGGCGACGCGTGGAAGAACACCACGATTGCGGTCCGATCGAACCGCGATCGCGGCGCGATCGAGCCGCGATCGTGGAACCTCCCGCGTGGAATTTATTCCACGATCGTTGAGCAGCAGTTTCGAAGAACCTGGAGCACGATCGACGCTCGATCGTGGTCGATCGTGGTCGATCGTGCGAAAATCGTGGCCGATTTTGAAGCTTTTTTTTGAAGCGAAATTCAAGCCTATTCGCTGCGGATTTGAAGCCACGACCCATGCCCAAGGAAGCGCCTCCAGGACGCTTGAAAACCGCCCCCACGAACGCGTCAATTGCCCATGATCATCGGGCCAATTTTCCTCTTTAAAAGCATGTATTTCCCTTCTTTGTTCTTCAACTTTTGATCGACTCGTGAAGAAATTAAGCGAGTTTCGAGGAAGGTCTTAAGTTCTCGTGATCCTCTGCTTCCAAGAGTGTAGAGACGCAGCCATTGAACCATGATAATCACAATTTCATCTCTTGATTTCATCGAATTTTCCCCTTGAATTCCGAACGTCCACGAGGAAGAATCCGAGCAAATTTGCTTCAATCCACGAGAATTGAGGCCCCATTCTTGCGGCATTCGGGTTAGTAGTGAGGTTCAATCTATTATCAAGAGGTAATTTGTATTTTTATGAGGGTTAGATCTTTAATTTGCAAATTAGTTCATAGTGTTCTTCATTTTCCCCAATTTTATGTCCGAAAAGTCGCTGATTTTGAAAATAGGATATCTCTTGGATTATAATTCCAAATCACTTGATTTTGGTTTCATTAGATTCCTCTTTTCATCACCGTGGATAGCAAATTCATCAAATTCCGAGTTCATTTGACCCTTCAATTTAACGTTTGACCACGGACTGTTCATCTTTCATCAGAAGTCAAACGTTGACTTTCGGGGTTAATTAATTTTTATTGACAAATCAGAATTTGATAATTTCGGTCTTGTTGGATTCCTCTGGTTCTTAGATTTCCATTGACATATAAATTGCAAGATTTGGATTTCATTTGGGCATTCAATTTGAAGATTTCCTCTGAGGTGTTAATTTCGGGGATTTTCTGATCATTGATTTTCAATAATTCATAATAAATCCATTTCTTATCCAAAAATTACAAAATATATATCAATAAATTCCATTTTCTCTATAGTTTCCAAATATCTACTTTTCGTAATCTTCTGACTCTGTTTGATTCTTTGATTTTGCAGAACACCTACTGTTGGTCAAAGTCAATGCTTTGACTTTGACTTTGACTTTTGACTTTTCTATGTCAAATCCGAGATTTCAATTTTTAAAACTTCTTATTTACCCTATTCATATCATTTCCATATCTTACATCTTATTTTATCTTATTTAAAAACTCCTTTTAAACCTAAGTTTGACTAAGTCAACTCTGCGATTAAAGTCAACCCTGCTCTCTGTGGATCGACCCGATACTTACCCAATACTTGATTATTATATCTTGTCTTTGTGAGTTCGGTTTTATAAATTTTGTTTGACCATCGTCTTTGTGTTTTAACGACGCATAAAAACGACACGTCACCTGCGCGAGCCCCTCGCCCTTGTCCTTGCCCTGCGCGTCACCTGAGTGCGCCCAGTGCTCAGAGCGCCCGCCATCTTCCCAGAACCTGCTCGGCTGCTTCCGAGATCGATATCGGGTTGTCGTCTCCCCTTCTTCAATTGACACTGTCGATCCACCTCTCCACTACGCCACGACCCACCGGGCACCCCGTCCTGCAGGTTAACTTCGACCCCTTATTTCAAAGTTTAATTACTTTTCGAAGCATTTCCTCTACTCGTCTCCACCACCATCAGACGACATAGGTAGGGTAGTACGAGTACAGGTTTGAGACTTCTGATGCGTAAGTCAGGTCCGCTACTGAGCGTGCGCTGCAGCCTCCCGGCTACTCCACGACGAGCGACTTCCACGCCTCCGGACGTAGGTCGAGAGGGTCTCACCCTATCCATCATCGCGAGTTTCCCCGAGTCACCCAGAGTCGACTCCGCTGATCGGCACGCCTGCCTGTACTTAGGTTTAGCCTAAAGATCGTATTTAAGGTGTAGGATTTGTGGTGGCGTACGACCCCCGTCGCCACCAAGGCCTGACACTACGGCGCCGGAGGAGCCGACACCCGCGCGTGTCCAGCCCCCTCGATAGGCGAAGACGAAGGATGTCGAGTTTCACTACACCAAGTGAGGACCTCATCTCGCCACGACACATTTCACAGGGCTCGCGCGCGCGTGGAGTTATCTTCCCAGTCTTTTATTTCATTATGAACTTTATTAGCCCACACGTGTTTAAGCGGGCCTTTGCATATCTTCTTCTCTCCCTTTTAGGCTTGCGGGTGGGTTCTTCCCTTTTTCGGGATCCCATTCGTTAAGCCCTTCTCATTGTGGACCTTTTTATTTTCTATGATTATGTTAGGTGTGGGTTGTGGGCCTCAAGTGGGCCCTTTCCTCTCTCGGCCCACTATGGGCTCTATAAGAGGGGAAGGGACCCCCCCCACAAACCCTAGCCGTCATTTGAAGAAAGAAAGGAGTGTTCTCCCTCTCAAGTGGCTGCTCAAGGAAGATCAAGGAAGGAGACCAACCGCCGCCTCCGCCGCCACCGCCGCCGCACCACCACGTGCCGCCGCCGTGCCCGCCGCCTCCCCTTGCCTTGTTCGCTATTCATCAACGTGCAACCTTCCTGCAGCCGCCGCCACCGCCGCCGCCATCAGATCGCATCACCTCCATCCCCTCCGATCATCCCCCCTCCACGAGCCCGCTTCCACCTCCAACCCGTCCACGGACCTGCATCATATCGTCACCATTTTCCACAGCCCCTGTCATCCCTCCCTCTGCCGCTCACCCACTCCACCCCGAAGATCTACACTCTTCCCCTCCGAGCCTCCACCCTCCCACCAACAATTTTCCTCTTCCAATCTCGTTTCCCGTTCTCCGAGAAACCTCTCCTCCTCTCTCATGGGGTGCGTTCTCGATTTACTCCTCAACCCAACGCCGCCGCCTATCCGAGTCTGCCGCACGCTTCGCCTCCCCCTTCCATCAATTCCCGTCACAGTCACCCATCCAAGCTCGCAGTCCTGCTACCCTTGTCGCGCTGCTGACTTCCCCGAGACTCTGCGCCCCCTCCCCTTCCTGCCCTCTCAGAGCGAACATCTCTCTTCACCACCTGCGAACTTGCCATGTGATTCTTGCTGCAGCCTCCGATCGGGATTTCCGGCCTGAACGCCCCCCATCTCCATCCCGTTCCACCCAACCACAATTCAAGCCCCACTTTCGTATCAACCCGAAGCGATACCACACGCCCTCTCCTTCCTCCGCATCCTACCCCTTGTTACGTCGATAACGCTGGCCCTTCCCCCACTCCTAACCGCTTTCTTTTCTCCCTTTTGTGAATTTCACTATCAGCCAAAATCCAGGAAACGTGAAATTACGCAAAACCACTCCTACCACGTCTGGTTGTTCTCCTGTCCCAGATCCATTTACGGACACCTCTCAGGCCAGCGCGCCCCTCACTTTTCTTTCCTTTCCCTCTTCCCTTGAATTGAATCCCAGGTGTAGATTCCCTACCGGATTAGGCACGATCCACCGCCGAGCAGCCGCCGCTAGCCCGAGCCCACGCCACGTCGCCCCTCGCTGCGCCAGCCCGGCGAGTTTCAATGACCTAGGGCTATGCGCGGCTGTGCATAGTCTGACGCCCTTTCGTCCCCCTGCTCGGTCCAAGTGATTCGCGCCTTCCGCCGCCGCACGAGACTCAGCCCTCATCAATCCACCGGAATGAGGCTTTCTTATCCCCGGCTGCAGCGAACTCCATCGCCGCATCGGCCCGGTGGTCTGTTCCTCCCCCGACTATACGCAGCCCAGTGGTGAGCCAGACACCACTACGGGTTGTCGCGCTTCTCCGGGATTCCCCTGTTTGCACACCCAGAAAGTGAGTCAGCCCGTGGCTCTGGATTATTTGACGATCCAGCCCGCTGTGCTCGTCACGTGGAATTGATCCAGTCCACGCCTTCAGCCCTGCATTCGTCCACTCCAACGGTTGCGCTTCGTCTGCTCCCCAGGCACTCATCCCTGCAAAAGCCGCTACTGCGGCCGACTCGATTCCTCACCACCGTCTCTGTCCTGCTGAGTACGAACGGCCTCCCACCAGTCACGATCGGCCAGGGCTCGCGCCCCGCAGGTTAGGCACTCATCCCCTCCCCTTTAGATTGAAGTTCTATATCTTCGTCGGTATTTCCCGCACCTATTTTTCTGCCGCCATCGGTATTTAACTTAGGGACGAGTGCTTAGGCGACTTGATAGGGATTCAGATCGTGGTCCAACCCGTCGGGTTGGTCGTCGAGCTTCCCTCGGCGACTCTTGGCCTTGCGTCGGCGGGGACGTGGACCGGAGGGCTTCCCGGCCCGACTCTACTCGGCCACCCTGGACCTACGGAGACGACGCACGGGACGGTAGTCCCAGGTTGACGCATTACTAGATCATTATCTCATTGTAGTTCACTCTAGGATCTCCCTGCCTTAGTTTCATCCTTCATAGCACGGTGTGTGATCAGTGTTGTACGCCGGTCCTGCATCAATTTGCCTACCCGTAGGTTAGGTTTGACCGGCTATCCTTAGTCATCCTCAAATTCATTGATCAGGCACAAGGGCTTTCACAACCTCGTCCTACATCAAAAGAGTTCCATCGACCAAAAATATTGCAGATCCACTGACTAAACCTTTATCTCAAGAAGTTTTTTAGCGTCATTGCACAACTATAGGGTTGTTGCACAAGGGTAATTGGCTTTAGTCCAACTGGGAGATTAATGGATATTATGTGGCCTATAAGCCAATCACACTTTCATGTATCTTATTTATGTTCATTGAAATGAAATTTATTCATTATCATTCTTGTGTGATGTTTGCAATGAAGTCCATGAGCATGTGCAATGACTAAGTGAATTATGATGAGATCATAATATAGTGATCTAAACATATGTTCTAAACATTCATATTCGTGGGATATTTGAGGACATCGAATTATCTAGAAAGAATAGCACTATCTAATCCATCTCATATGATGAGTATGGCTGATCCTATAGCCATCAGTGTGGAGACACTAAGGATAGATAGTAGGTGCTCTTTGGAGAAAGAGTTCACTGAATTGATCCGTATGAATCCTTGAATGGTATTATACCTAACGTCAATCAGGTTGATTCATGTCATGGTTGTGTATGTGATCCTTTGACTTGAGACACCAAAGACATCTTGTGGATGGATGATTGTGTTTTGATTATGCCTGACGAATCTCTAGCCACGGGATATCTAAAACATCATATATTGGATACGACATAAAGTCCATGAAGATGATTGTGTGATCAAGATAGGATCATCCACCCTCGGTATTTGAGAAGATTGACTAAAGGAATGAGATGCTATGAAATCCTTGGCCAAGGTAGTAGAAATATCGAAGGAGTTCTCGATGATTTCTACACGCATCAATACTAACTTGAGTGACCGATTAGGGTTTGAGAGTTGACCATACCTAAGTCATTCATGAGTCTAATGTGGATGAAGGATGATATGTGCATGGTAATCGATGGCAGAAAGGTTCCATAAGTGAGTTCTTACATACTCCATATCTCCTAGTGTACGTGGTGTAGCTTGGCACCAAACGGGCTGACAACTCAACCTATCGATTGGGTTAAATCAATTCTTGATTAATTAATCTATATGTGGATGTGGATAATTAATTAAGGTTGACCAATAAGGTGTTATTTGGTCTATTGAGTTATTAACTAGTGAGATATATGGACCTAGAGGGTCACACACATAAGGTTTATGGATGTTGGTGGATATAGACATAATTATGAGGGTTTGTATGAAAAAAAACTCATTCTAAATGTCTATAAATAAGGGGGAGGATGACCACAACTATAGGTGCCCATACAAGCCTTGTGGGAATTCTCTCAATTCTTCTCTTTCTCTCTTGGTGAAGAGCTTTGAAGAGGAGATCCAACCATCCGGAGACCGTGTGGATACCGCTAGAGGCTAGACACTTGAATAGCTTCAAGAACTCCTTCAAGGAAACCTTGTAAGTATGTTTTCTCATTCATACTAGATGATAGGATCATCTGTTCTTGGTGGCTTGGTATTTTGAATATGTGATTCAATGTTTTCCTCTGCATTTGATGTTTTGATCAAAATTTCGGAAAGTTATCGACCTCAGATCTTATCAATGTCTTCATTAGATCAGCATGTTGACATCTTCTCCAAGAGCCTTAATTGTATGTTGTATAACTCCTTGGGAACTAATTTGCTCATTTCTATGTACATGCTCCAAGTTGTGTGAGTGTTGGAGTATAGCCCACCAAGGGCTAATGTATACTCTCTCTCCAACTATATTTTAATAAAGACATTTAATCCTCTCCTTTATCATATGACAATTAGGTATTTCTCCTTTGCACAATCATATTTATATTGGGTCTTATATCTTTTACTTAGTCCCTATATCATAGTCACTTCATTTCATAATGCCATACATCTTCCATCCCTCTCTTATTCCTTAGTTTGATTTATTTTTTTAGATTTTTCTTTTTATATAAATCATGGCTTTTTCATCTAGGACCTTACATTGCCTAGTTTCTCCTCCCCTCTTTACGTATCTTCAAGAAAATTATCTAAAAGGAATAGTTCTTATATATCTGACCATACTGAAGTAATAATGAGTGGGATAAATAAAAATTATTTTTTTATTGAATTCTGTTGGACCGAGTGATAAATATCCACCTTACATTAAGTTCATCAATGATTAATTGCTAGAGGGAAATATCTCAAGAGGTCGTGCTTGCATCAATGGCATCATGATACAAGATCATGAATTTCAAGAAATCAAAGGTGTCATTATTTTATCTACCGTCATATTCATCTAAGTCCATAGAATAAAAGGAAACTTTTTTTGCAAGAATTTCATCACCTCCTCGAAGATTTTAAGTGGTGGTCAACTCACGAGAATGAATTTTTTTGAGATTCCTGAATGCCTTCTAGGTTAATCGTTTAGCTTCACCGACTAAATTACTAAACCATTCAATTGTATGTACCCAATACTTTTATTATGATGGATGAGGGGGGCATATTGCCTATGTCAAACCTTGGGTAGATCCTTCCTTGAAGACTCAATTCACTCAAATCTAAGTACTCTTATCAAGTACAACCAAAGTTTGTGGGTATGTACGGTAAATTTTGTAAGGTTGACCCTTCCCCTGATGCTCTACATAGATACCTTGTTCTGTAGTACTGATCCATCTACGCTTCAACCTCTTTCTGCTCTTGAACTCCTCTCCGAAGTTTTTTGCTTCTACATCTCATCTTGAGTCCTCAAGATCCATTAATGCGTCTGGCCATAACATGCAATGCTTCTCGATCCGCCAAGGATCCATGAACTCGTTGAGAGTCTCGCTTGACCCATGATGAATCAGAGAAACAGAGAGTCCCTAATTATCCTCAAAAGTAGTGTCACTCGCAAGGTCCTACATTTATCAATGTTAGTGCCATTTCCTAAACTAACATAGATGAACAAAATCTTGATAATAAAATTGAATAATGTCTGCCATGATGATGCAAATAGATGAAAACTTCTTTTACTAGGCCTAAATATGCCAATTACTATTGACCCTTGATTGGTTATGATTTTGGCTTTTGGATGACCATTATTTTTTACTTTGGGGTGATTAAAGACTTGGACTTCGACCCATGAAATTTTTTGAATTTGACTTTTTTGAGAGTTGAATTTGACCCTTGACTATGACATTACCTCTCTTGACAGTTTGGTTTCTTGAGAGATGACTTTGTCTTTGACTTTGACCTTGACTGAGCTGTATTGAAAAAATAATAGACATATCTTGGGCACTAGAGGTAGATACACATATAGATCTCATGACAAATAATTAATGGTTATCTAATATCCCTACATGGACTTGCAACGGTCATATTTTGTGTAAATATGGAAATGGAGTGAGGTAGAAACCCGTTTTCCTGAAAAAAGAAAATACACCGTATCCACCAACTCACGTTGACCGTGTATTCACAAGGTAGACCGTAGACTTGGACCCTCGATCAAATGATCGAAAACTATAGTCATCCAGGTGAGGGGAGTCGGAGACGGGGGCCCAGTTGTAACCAATCCGTCCGAGCTTTCCGAGGTTCAGCCAGAATGGCGCCGCCGTCGTCCTATCCCCCGGGTCTCAGAAGCGCGAGGAAATTCACCACGTCTCGCATGGAGGGACGCCGTGCGGGATCTCGGTCAACGCATCTCAAAGCCAGAAGGGTGGCAGACCTGACCTCCTCCGTGCATCCGCGACAAGGAGATCTCCCGCAACAGACACGGATCGGCAAGTTCTCTCGATGTCGTCAAGGGCTCCGTTGAGCGTAGAGATGACCCAGCGCACCAGATCCATGTCCTCGGGGAAGAACGGCTCGAGCGGCCTCTTCCTGCATGATCAGCTCCAGCAGCACCACGCCGAAGCTGTAGACGTCCGATTCTCTGGTTCGCCTGGGGAGAATCCGATTCTGGAAGCAGATAGTCAACATATCGATCACCACGAGATCAAGTCCTGAGATCGCGAATACCCGAGAAAATAGGGCGAAGGTCCGAGCGAAGCATTATCAATCTGGCCATGTCTCTAGCTGCGTATCTATCCTGTCAACCTCGATATATCTATGTATCTATCTCCAACTATTTATCTATCAGGCCATCCATCTATTTATCAATCTATTCGTAAATCATTCTATCAATCCATCTATCTCCACATATCTATCTATCTATTTATCTATCTATCTATTAATCATTATATCATTCTTTCTATCTGTCTAGCAATTCACCTATCTAACAACCTATCTACTCTGGCTATCAATCTATCAGTCAATCCATCCATCCATCCATCCATCCATCCATCCATCCATCAATCTATCTATCCACCCATCCATGTATGTATGTATGTATGTATCTATCTATCTATCTATAGATGCAATTACCTATCTCTAACTATGTATGAATCTATCAAACAATCACCGTCTGATAATTAAATTGAATCATTCTAGCGTACTAACAATCTCTCTCTCTCTCACTCTCTATCAATCTTTCAAGGTATTCGGATGCGAAGTGTTACTTGCCTGGAGGAATATAACCGAAAGTGCCGACGAAGCCCGTTGATTCCGCCGGCAAGGAGCACTGATCCAGAATCCCAGCAATCCCAAAATCGGATAAATGCGGCTCCATCTCCTTATCTAGGAGAATGTTCATGGGCTTAATATCCCGGTGAATGATGCAAGGATCGCAGTCATAATGGAGATAAGACAGGGCGTGAGCTGTTCCAAGGGCAATCCTCGTTCTCAAACTCCAGCTCATCTCCGGGGGAGGCCTCTCCCGATGAAGCACATCGTAGAGACTCCGTTCTCCATAAAAATCGTAAACAATAAGTCCGAAATCATCCACCACCCAAAAATCCACGAGGTTCACGAGGTTTCTGTGCTTAATCATCCCGATCGTCTGTACCTCCCTTTTCATGCTCGAGCTTGACCCTTTCTGGATCCTGAACGCCAGCTTTTTCACTGCGTATGTCTTTCCCACACCGATGCTCGCCTTGTAGACTGTTCCATGAGCGCCTCTTCCGATAATGTACTTATCGTCTAGATTCTCCGTGGTCGTCATTATCTCCGACAGAAGACCCGAAAAGGAAGAAATCTCCGAAAAAGGAAGATCACTCTTTTTATATGTACCTCGTTTCTTTAAGAACAGAACGTACGCAGCGAGAAGGAAGAGAAGGCAGATGACAGATAAGCAGACTCCTATGGCTATGTAGCGAGATCTCGAAAACCCTTTTGTTCTACTGCAAGAAACCAGACCCATGTTACAGACTGGGTTCCCGAAATCGCGCCCGCAAGGAACGCAGAGGCCCGGATTACCCAGAAACGAGCTCGGAGTGGAGATTAAAAACGGCCATAGAATCTCTGGCACAGGACCGGAGAAATCGTTGTAGGAGATATTCAAGAACTCGAGATTACGTTCGCCAAAAGGGAAGATCTCCTTTTAAATTGTTCGTGGAAAGGTCCAGGTTTCCGGAGCTTCTTCAGATTTGATAAAAAGGAGAGGTCTCCGCTTAATGCGTTCCCGCTGAGATTGAGACCGGCGTCCATGATTGGATTAACTTTCCGATAAAGAAGGGATCTCACCTCCCGAGATTTGTTTCGAGCTCCAAGCTCGTAGAGCTACTTACCAAATCTGGAAATGAAATCCGGGATCCCTCCTGTGAGCTGATTCTCCCGAAGATTCAGCAGGGCCAAACAGGGTCAAATTATTCATTCTCTCCGGTATTGACCCGTTCAAGGAGTTGAATCCCAAGTCCAGCAAGTAGAGTGAAGAAACGGGAAAGAGATTTCTCCTGAATCTCGCCAAATAATCCGTTGTGCGAGAGATTTAAAAGACTCCAGCTTTTTCAGGTTTCCAGATATCAGGAGGATTGATCCGGGAGAGATTGTTGTTGGAGAGATCAATGGAGCTGATGTTCTCGCAGCTCCCAAGCTCGCAGGAATGGAACCATCGAGGAGATCTCTCGCTTAAATCGACGAACAGGAGAGAGCAGAGTCCCCCGTGAAAACTCTGGGATTCTCCCCGCTGAAGCTGTTGTTCTTGAGGACTTCAATCTCTGGCAGAGACGAACAGCTGCCAACACCGTTGACTCTTTATGCTACCGTTCAGCAAGTTTGACTTAAGCGGCGAGGACTCTCAGCTTCTTCCCTTCACACAGTCCGGGCATCTCCCCGGTAAAGCTGTTGTTTGAAAAGTCAACGATCTCCAGGCTGCTGTTGAGTCCGGAAAGTCAGGAGGGACTCTTCCCGAGAAGCGCTATTGAGAGAGACAGAGACGTTCTTGAGCTGCCTGAGCTGCCGCCATCTCCGCGGAATCTCGCCCGAGAAATCGTTATCGTAAATGAGTAAGCTTTCCAGATTGGGTATCCGCCAGATCTCTTTTCGGAGGCTCTCCGCGAGCTAAGAGTCCAACAAACTGGAGACTTGTCAGGTTGATCAGATTTCCCAGCTCCAGGAGGAACAACCCCTTTAAATTATTGAGTTGAAGGTGGAGATTCCTCAACGACCG
>CM044114.1:13215764-13540391 GCA_024174645.1 Lemna minuta | reverse complement strand
CGCCACCAAGACACGATACCACAACGCCGGAGGAGCCCTTTTTCGCTGCGCGGATCTATCCACTTATCTTTATTTCTTTATTATGAACTTTTGACCCGCACGTGTTTAAGTGGATCCTCGCTTATTTCCCTCTCCCTTTTAGGCTTCCGGGTGGGTTCTTCCCTTTTCGGGATCCCATTCGTGAAGCTCGTTCTCTTTGTGAACCTTTATTTTTCTATGAGTATTTTTAGGTGTTGGATTGTGGGCCTCAAGTGGGCCCTTTCCCCTCTCGTCCCATTATGGGCTCTATAAAAGGGGAAGTGACCCCCCCCACAAACCCTAGCCGTCATTTGAGAAAAATAAGGGAGTCTCCTCCATCTCAAGTGGCTGCTCACGGAAGGCCAGGGAAGGAGTCCAACCGCCGTCGCCGCTGCCGCTGCAACGACCGCCGCCACTCCTTGCCCTGGCCACGAGTTCTTCTCAGTTGCCTCCTCGCGATGCCGCCGTCCCCAAGCCGCCGCTGCTGCCGCCCTTGCGCCACCGCCGCCGCCCTTGCGCCGCCGCCGCCCCCTCTGGACTGCCACACCGCCATCAACTCCACCTCCATCTCCACCTCCGGCCATCCCCAGCTCCTCCTCCCGCTCCAGCGCTGCGCTTCCCCTCCACAAGCTTCCCGATTCTCTCCCATCCTCCCACTTCATGATGGCTCCACGATCTTCCTCTCCCTCCTCAGGCAATCCTCCCTGCCACTACCCTGTTTCCCCACCCCGTTACCTCCCCGCGACCACTCCCCCCTCCATCCGATCTTGCAGTTCCTTCCCGATTCCCATCTCTCTCTCTCTGGAAAAATTCCATCACCCACCTTCCTCCCGTTGCCTCCCTCCATCGATTTTCCCATTGCGACCATATTCATCAACCCGTGCAGCTGAGCACAGCCACACCCAACCCAACCTCCGCCGATGCCCGCCGGAATTCAATCCAACGCCCTCTAGAGAACCCACCCTTAACCCTCCCCAATTTCCCGATCCCTCTCCTTCCCCTTCCGATCGAGAGCTTGCTCTCCCTCCACGCCATCACCCCCACTCTCGACGCCATCCCTCGTGCCTCTCCCCGCCTCCCTACCTTCACGTTCGAGCCACGCACCCCTTCCCGATGTCCCGATTTCCCTCACGCATCCTCGCGTTCCCTCTCTCTCAATCCCAGCCTTCCCATCTCCCTCTCCATTTCCGATCGCTCGCCGAGCCCTCGCGCTCCCCTCTACATTCCTACACAATCCCGGTTCCCGAAAAGTCGCACTCCGTCTCTCTCTCTCTGCGGAGGCGCGACTCGTCTTTCTCCATTCCCTTGCGGAAATTCAGGTCCACGCGGACTGAATTTCCCGTCGCCCTCCTCTCCCCCATTTGAACTTGCGCCAACCTCCAATCTCCTCCACTCGCCCGGTCGAGTTCATCCCAACGCCCGGAAAAATTCCTCTCCCCGAGCCCGACCGAACTCCTCCTCGCACCCTCCCGAATTCCCTAAATCATCCACAATTCCCTCCTCCCTACCAGCATTCGCCGACTGGTCCCACTGCCCTCTGTCCACCGACGCCCTTGCCGAATTTGTCCTCCCCATCATTCTACTCCCTTGAATTGCCATCCTCTCCCCGACGCCCGATCAAATTTGCCTCGCCCCAATACCTGCCGAATCTCCTTCCGACGCCCCGCTGCCCTGCCAACGTCACCAGCGCACTTGCCCTCGCACTCGCCTAGTCACTCCCCAACTCCCTAACAAACTCAAGCTAAGATTCGCCCTTCCTCACCTCCTAGCCCGGCCGCTCTCATTCCCATCCTACGCGACCTCACCCTTCGCGCACCCCGTCGCGAATTCATTCTTCTCGAGCCCATCACGAATTCACCCCTTGTTGAATTCATTTTTACCCCTCCACCTCCCGTCGATCGCTCTCCTCCCTTTTTCCCGTAATTTCGCTCACCCCTATCCCGTCCCCAGATCATTCCCCATGCCGCAAAACCTGCGCCTCATTGATTCCACTTCCGCGAGATTCACCCCCCGTGGGATTCACCCTGCCGATGAACCCACCCTGCCAGGAGTCGACCTTCGCCCTCACGCTTCGGTTAGAAGTCAACATACCGCGGGATCCCATCTTCTGGAAAAAAAGCGATCCCGATCCCCCCTCGCCTTGCAGAATTCGCACGCTGCCAGCTCGCCCGCCAGGTGATCAACTCCACAACCCGACACCATTTCGCAGATTACAACAGCACGCTGTCAACGCGACGACCCTCCTCCCCGTGCTGGTCTCCTCTTTTCCCAGCTGCGACCCAATGCTCGCAACAAGGCCTACCAAAGCCCCTCCTCGCAAGGTTCCGCCCTCCAACGGCCCCGCGAGCCCCGTGAGCCCCCATCGGGCCTGATCGCGCCTACCCCTGCCACCCACGCTCGCGGTCGCACTGCGCCTTTGCGTTCACGCTCGACTTGCGCCCGTGAGTTGACCCGGTCCACGTATATGAGCTGACCATGCACCCCTCATAGGACACGTCCACGCTCACTGTTAGACGTGCCCTTGGCTCCCAGAGCGAGACCCGCGCACCCTGCGTGAGCCCCTCGCCCCTGTCCTTGCCCTGCGCGTCACCTGAGTGCGCCCAGTGCTCAGAGCGCCCGCCATCTTCCCAGAACTTGCTCGGCTACTTTCGAGATTGATATCGGGTTGTCGTCTCCCCTTCTTCAATTGACACTATCGATCCACCTCTCCACTACGCCACGACCCACCGGGCACCCCGTCCTGCAGGTTAACTTCGACCCCTTATTTCAAAGTTTAATTACTTTTCGAAGCGTTTCCTCTACTCGTCTCCACCACCATCAGACGAAATAGGTAGGGTAGTACGAGTACAGGTTTGAGACTTCGATGCGTAAGTCAGGTCCGCTACTGAGCGTGCGCTGCAGCCTCCTGGCTACTCCACGACGAGCGACTTCCACGCCTCCGGACGTAGGTCGAGAGGGTCTCACCCTATCCATCATCGCGAGTTTCCCCGAGTCACCCAGAGTCAACTCCGCTGATCGGCACGCCTGCCTGTACTTAGGTTTAGCCTAAAGATCGTATTTAAGGTGTAGGATTTGTGGTGGCGTACGACCCCCGTCGCCACCAAGGCATGACACTATGGCGCCGGAGGGGCCGACACCCGCGCGTCCAGCCCCCTCGATAGGCGAAGACGAAGGATGTCGAGTTTCACTACACCAAGTGAGGACCTCATCTCGCCACGACACATTTCACAGGGCTCGCGCGCGCGTGGAGTTATCTTCTCAGTCTTTTATTTCATTATGAACTTTATTAGCCCGCACGTGTTTAAGTGGGCCTTTGCATATCTTCTTTTCTCCCTTTTAGGCTTGCGGGTGGGTTCTTCCCTTTTTCGGGATCCCATTCGTTAAGCCCTTCTCATTGTGGACCTTTTTATTTTCTATGATTATGTTAGGTGTGGGTTGTGGGCCTCAAGTGGGCCCTTTCCTCTCTCGGCCCACTATGGGCTCTATAAGAGGGGAAGGGATGACGTGTCATTTTCGTGCGTCGTTAAAACACAAAGACGATGGTCAAACAAAATTTATAAAACCGAACTCACAAAGACAAGATATAATAATCAAGTACTGGGTAAGTATCGGGTCGATCCACAGAGAGCAGGGTTGACTTTAATCGCAGAGTTGACTTGGTCAAACTTAGGTTTAAATGGAGTTTTAAATAACAGAAAATAAGATGTAAGATATGGAAATGATATAAATAGGGTAAATAAGAAGTTTTAAGAATTGAAATCTCGGATTTGACATAGAAAAGTCAAAAGTCAAAGTCAAAGCATTGACTTTGACCAACAGTAGGTGTTCTGCAAAATTAGAGAATCAAATAGAGTCAGAAGATTACGAAAAGTAGACATTTAGAACTAGAGAGAAAATGGAATTTATTGATATATATTTCGTAATTTTTGGATAAGAAATGGATTTATTATGAATTTTTGAAAATCAATGATCAGAAAATCCCCGAAATTAACACCTCAGAGGAAATCTTCAAATTGAATGTCCAAATGAAATCCAAATCTTGAAATTTATATGTCAATGGAAAGCTAAGAACTAGAGGAATCCAAAAAGACCAAAATTATCGAATTCTGATTTGTCAATAAAAAGTAATTGACCCCGAAAGTCAACGTTTGACTTCTGATGAAAGATGAACAGTCCGTGGTCAAACGTTAAATTGAAGGATCAAATGAACTCGGAATTTGATGAATTTGCTATCCACGGAAAGCTGATGAAAAGAGAAATCCAATGAAACCAAAATCAAGTGATTTGGAATTATAATCAAAGAGATATCCTATTTTCAAAATCAGCAACTTTTCGGATCTAAAATTGGGGAAAATGAAGAACACTATGAACTAATTTGCAAAATTAAAGATCTAAACCTAATAAAAATACAAATTACCTCTTGATAATCGATCGAACCTCACTAGTAACCCGATTGCCGCAAGAATGGGGCCTCAATTCTCGTGGATTGAAGCGAATTTGCTCGGATTCTTCCTCGTGGACGTTCGGAATTCAAGGGGAAAATTCGATGAAATCAAGAGATGAAATCGTGATTATCATGCTTCAATGGCTGCGTCTCTACACTCTTGGAAGCAGAGGATCACGAGAACTTAAGACCTTCCTCGAAACTCGCTTAATTTCTTCACGAGTCGATCAAAAGTTGAAGAACAAAGAAAGGGAAATAAATGCTTTTAAAGAAGGAATTAGGCCTGTGATTGTGGACGATAGAGGTGGTCGTGGGCGCGGAATCGAGGCGTCGTGGACGCGGTTTGCACTGAGCGGCGTTAAGGCTTCAAATTCAGGCCGAGTGGCTTGAATTTCGCTTCAAAAAGGAGCCTAAAAATCGGCCACGATCTTCGCACGATCGGCCACGATTGACCACGATCGAGCGTCGATCGTGTTCCAAATGCTTCGGAACTGTCGATCGATGGTCGTCGAGTGGATTCCACGCGGCAGGAGCTCCGATCGCGGCTCGATCGCACCGCGATCGCGGTTCGATCGGACCGCGATCGTGGTGTTCTTCCACGAATCCTCAGGGCCGTCCGATATGACGATCGTTACTTGATGAAGATCCGACGCGCCAGAGCGTTCCACGCGGCTTCAACGGAGGCCGTCAGATCGCGATCGCGCGATCTCCCTTTGATGACAATCCGACGCTCTTCGCGTCGCCGCTTGGCGTCAGGTAAGCCGTTCGATCATCTCACTTAGTCCTCGAATTCAGCACGTGTTGGATTGATGATCGCGTGGACTCTTGTCCACGCGATCGTAGCCGTCCGTGAGAAGATCGGACGCTCGCCGCGTGTCCACGTCACCTGCAGAGTAAAACCGTGTGGGAACATAGTCCCACACGGAATAAATAAAGAGGAAGGATGCGGTTAAATAGGGGAGAAGATTCCCCTATTAACTATCCTAATCTCTCCTCTCTACTCCGCGACACGTGGCGCCCCACACGGGCGCCCACGTGGCCTCGTGGCCTCCCTGCCACTTGGCGCGCCTCCTGCGTGGGCCACACGCGTCCTGCCACGTGGCCTCAGCGCCACGTCGTAACGGCGCAGTGGACCCGCGCGCCACGTCAGCCCCGCCTGGGCGTACTCGCCACGTCAGCTCCGCAGGTACGTTTTCTTTTTCGCGATTTTTCTAACTAAAAAATACTTAAAAATTCAATTAAAAATAAAATAAAAAATCAGAAAAATCGTATAAAACTTTAGAAATTCATATTTCTCAAAATACAACTCCTTTTTAATCCAAATTTTCTCCATTGGATCACAAATTTCTTTTTTTCTTTTTAATATCATGTCATTTAAAATATGTTTTCAAGAAGGAAAATAAAGATGAATTAAAATTTCATTAAATAAGTTCTAATTAAACATTCTAAATCATAAATTCATCTTAAAATCATCCTTCCAAACATTTACTAAAGTCAAAAATCATTTAATAATAGAGATTAACTCCTATTAATCTAAACAAAAGATTAATCATCTCTTAAGCATGAAATTATCTCTAATTTATGCGTAAATATCAACTTGAGTGAAATGACATGCCAATGGAGAAAATTCCTAAAAAGTATGATAACATGCATCATATTCACATAAAATAAGCATGAATATGAGTTAATTAAGATAAGAATTCATGTTATAAATGCATGTTATCAAGGGACCCCCCCACAAACCCTAGCCGTCATTTGAAGAAAGAAAGGAGTGTTCTCCCTCTCAAGTGGCTGCTCAAGGAAGATCAAGGAAGGAGACCAACCGCCGCCTCCGCCGCCGCACCACCACGTGCCGCCGTCGTGCCCGCCGCCGAGACCGCCGCCTCCCCTTGCCTTGTTCGCTATTCATCAACGTGCAGCCTTCCTGCAGCCGCCGCCGCCGCCGCCGTTAGATCGCAGCACCGCCATCCCCTCCGATCATCCCCCCTCCACGAGCCCGCTTCCACCTCCAACCCGTCCACGGACCTGCATCATATCGTCACCATTTTCCACAGCCCCTGTCATCCCTCCCTCTGCCGCTCACCCACTCCACCCCGGAGATCTGCACTCTTCCCCTCCGAGCCTCCACCCTCCCACCAACAATTTTCCTCTTCCAATCTCGTTTCCCGTTCTCCAGCAACCTCTCCTCCTCTCTCCGGGTGCGTTCTCGATTTACTCCTCAACCCAACGCCGCCCGCCTATCTGAATTCTGCCGCACGCTTCGCCTCCCCTTCCATCAATTCCCGTCACCGTCACCCATCCAAGCTCGCCGTCCTGCTACCCTCGTCCGCCTGCAGCTTCCCCAGAATCCGCGCCCCCCTCCCCTTCCTGCCCTCTCCGACGAACATCTCTCTTCACCACCCGCGAACCTGCCGCGTGATTATTGCTGCAACCTCCGACCGGATTTTCGGCCTGAACGCCCCCATCTCAACCCCGTTCCACCCAACCACAATTCAAGCCCCACTTTCGTATCGACCCGAGCGATACCACACGACGCCCTCTCCTTCCTCCCGCATCCTACCCCTCGTTCCGTCGATAACGCTGGCCCTTCCCCCCCACTCCTAACCGCTTTCTTTTCTCCCTTTTGTGAATTTCACTATCCGCCGAAATCTGAAAACGTGAAATTACGCAAACCACTCCTACCACGTCCTGGTTGTTCTACCTCGTACCCGATCCATTTCTGGACACCTCTCCGACCCGCGCGCCCCTCACTTTTCTTTCCTTTCCCTCTTCCCTTGAATTCGGAATCCCGTGTAGATTCCTACCGGATTCCGGCACGATCCACCGCCAGAGCAGCCCTGCCACCGAGCCCTGCCACCGGTCGCCCCCTCGCCTGCGCCAGCCCAGCGGTTCAACGACCTAGCAGCTATTGCTGACTGCGCATAATTCTGACGCCCTTTCGTCCCCCCCTGCTCGGTCCAAGTGATTCGACGCCTGCCGCCGCACGAGACTCAGCCCTCGTCAATCCACCGGAACGAGGCTTTCTTATCCCCGGCTGCAGCGAACTCCATTGCCGCATCGGCCAGTGGTCCGTTCCTCCCCGACTATACGCAGCCCAGTGGTGAGCCTGACACCACTACGGGTTGTCCGCGCTTCTCCGGGATTCCCCTGTTTGCACACCAGCAAATTGAGTCAGCCCGTGGCTCTGGATTATTTGACGATCCAGCCGCTTGCTCGTCACGTGGAATTGATCCAGTCCACGCCTTCAGCCCTTGCATTCGTCCACTCCGACGGTTGCGCTTCGTCTGCTCCCCGGCACTCATCCCCGCAACCGCTACTGCGCCCACTCGATTCCTCACCACCGTCCGTCCTTGCTGTGTACGAGCGGCCTCCACCGTCACGACCGACCGGGCTCGTGCCCCGCAGGTTAGGCACTCATCCCCTCCCCTTTACATTGAAGTTCTATATCTTCGTCAGTATTTCCCGCACCTGTTTCTGCCGCCATCGGTATTTAACTTAGGACGAGTGCTTAGACGACTTGATAAGATTCAGATCGTGGTCCAACCCGTCGGGTTGACTGTCGAGCTTCCCTCGATGACTCTCGGCCTTGCGTCAGCGAGGACGTGGACCGGAGGGCTTCCCGGACTGACTCTACTCGGCCACCCTGGACCTACGGAGACGACGCACGGGACAGTAGTCCGGTTGACTGCATTACTAGATCATTATCTCATTGTAGTTCACTCTAGGATCTCCCTGCCTTAGTTTCATCCTTCATAGCACGGTGTGTGATCGGTGTTGTACGCCGGTCCTGCATCAATTTGCCTACTCGTAGGTTAGGTTTGACCGGCTATCCTTAGTCATCCTCAAATTCATTGATCAGGCACAAGGGCTTTCACAACCTCGTCCTACATCAAAAGAGTTCCATCGACCAAAAATATTGCAGATCCACTGACTAAAACTTTATCTCAAGAAGTTTTTTAGCGTCATTGCACAACTATAGGGTTGTTGCACAAGGGTAATTGGCTTTAGTCCAAGTGGGAGATTAATAGATATTATGTGGCCTATAAGCCAATCACACTTTCATGTATCTTGTTTATGTTCATTGAAATGAAATTTATTCATTATCATTCTTGTATGATGTTTGCAATGAAGTCCATGAGCATGTGCAATGACTAAGTGAATTATGATGAGATCATAATATAGTGATCTAAACATATGTTCTAAACATTCATATTCGTGGGATATTTGAGGACATCGAATTTTCCAGAAAGAATAGCACTATCTAATCCATCTCATATGATGAGTATGGCTGATCCTATAGCCATCGGTGTGGAGACACTAAGGATAGATAGTGGGTGCTCTTTGGAGAAAGAGTTCACTGAATTGATCCGTATGAATCCTTGAATGGTATTATACTTAACTGTCAATCAGGTTGAATCATGTCATGGTTGTGTATGTGATCCTTTGACTTGAGACACCAAAGACATCTTGTGGATGGATGATTGTGTTTTGATTATGCCTGACGAATCTCTAGCCACGAGATATCTAAAACGTCATATATTGGATACGACATAAAGTCCATGAAGATGATTGTGTGATCAAGATAGGATCATCCACCCTCGGTATTTGAGAAGATTGACTAAAGGAATGAGATGCTATGAAATCCTTGGCCAAGGTAGTAGAAATATCGAAGGAGTTCTCGATGATTTCTACACGCATCAATACTAACTTGAGTGACCGATTAGGGTTTGAGAGTTGACCATACCTAAGTCATTCATGAGTCTAATGTGGATGAAGGATGATATATGCATGGTAATTGATGGCAGAAAGGTTACATAAGTGAGTTCTTACATACTCCATATCTCCTAGTGTACGTGGTGTAGCTTGGCACCAAACGGGCTGACAACTCAACCTATCGATTGGGTTAAATCGATTCTTGATTAATTAATCTATATGTGGATGTGGATAATTAATTAAGGTTGACCAATAAGGTGTTATTTGGTCTATTGAGTTATTAACTAGTAAGATATATGGACCTAGAGGGTCACACACATAAGGTTTATGGATGTTGGTGGATATAGACATAATTATGAGGGTTTGTATGAAAAAAACCTCATTCTAAATGTCTATAAATAAGGGAGAGGATGACCACAACTATAGGTGCCCATACAAGCCTTGTGGGAATTTTCTCAATTCTTCTCTGTCTCTCTTGGTGAAGAGTTTTGAAGAGGAGATCCAACCATCCGGATACCGTGTGGATACCGCTAGAGGCTAGACACTTGAATAGCTTCAAGAACTCCTTCAAGGAAACCTTGTAAGTATGTTTTCTCATTCATACTAGATGATAGGATCATCTGTTCTTGGTGGCTTGGTATTTTGAATATGTGATTCAATGTTTTCCGCTGCATTTGATGTTTTGATCAAAATTTCGGAAAGTTATCGACCTCAGATCTTATCAATGTCTTCATTAGATCAGCATGTTTACATCTTCTCCAAGAGCCTTAATTGTATGTTGTATAACTCCTTGGGAACTAATTTGCTCATTTCTATGTACATGCTCCAAGTTGTGTGAGTGTTGGAGTATAGCCCACCAAGGGCTAATGTATACTCTCTCTCCAACTATATTTTAATAAAGACATTTAATCCTCTCCTTTATCATATGACAATTAGGTATTTCTCCTTTGCACAATCATATTTATATTGGGTCTTATATCTTTTTACTTAGTCCCTATATCAAAAAAAAATAAAAAATAGTCACTTCATTTCACTAATGCCATACATCTTCCATCCCCTCTCTTATTCCTTAGTTTGATTTATTTTTTAGATTTTCTTTTTATATAAATTTTTTTCATGGCTTTTCATCTAGGACCTTACATTGCCTAGTTTCTCCTCCCCTCTTTACATATCTTCAAGAAAATTATCTAAAAGGAATAGTTCTTATATATCTGACCATACTGAAGTAATAATGAGTGGGATAAATAAAAATTATTTTTTTATTGAATTCAGTTGGACCGAGTGATAAATATCCACCTTACATTAAGTTCATCAATGATTAATTGCTAGAGGGAAATATCTCAAGAGGTCGTGCTTGCATCAATGGCATCATGATACAAGATCATGAATTTCAAGAAATCAAAGGTGTCATTATTTTATCTACCGTCATATTCATCTAAGTCCATAGAATAAAAGGAAACTTTTTTAGCAAGAATTTCATCACCTCCTCGAAGATTTTAAGTGGTGGTCAACTCACGAGAATGAATTTTTTTGAGATTCCTGAATGCCTTCTAGGTTAATTGTTTAGCTTCACCTACTAAATTACTAAACCATTCAATTGTATGTACCCAATACTTTTATTATGATGGATGATGGGGGCATATTGCCTATGTCAAACCTTGGGTAGATCCTTCCTTGAAGACTCAATTCACTCAAATCTAAGTACTGTTATCAAGTACAACCAAAGTTTGTGGGTGTGTACGGTAAATTTTGTAAGGTTGACCCTTCCCCTGATGCTCTGCATAGATACCTTGTTCTGTAGTACTGATCCATCTTAGCTTCAACCTCTTTCTGCTCTTGAACTCCTCTCCGAAGTTTTTTGCTTCTACATCTCATCTTGAGTCCTCAAGATCCATTAATGCGTCTGGCCATAACATGCAATGCTTCTCGATCCGCCAAGGATCCATGAACTCGTTGAGAGTCTCGCTTGACCCATGATGAATCAGAGAAACAGAGAGTCCCTAATTATCCTTAAAAGTAGTGTCACTCGCAAGGTCCTACATTTATCAATGTTAGTGCCATTTCCTAAACTAACATAGATGAACAAAATCTTGATAATAAAATTGAATAATGTCTGCCATGATGATGCAAATAGATGAAAACTTCTTTTACTAGGCCTAAATATGCCAATTACTATTGACCCTTGATTGGTTATGATTTTGGCTTTTGGATGACCATTATTTTTTACTTTGGGGTGATTAAAGACTTGGACTTCGACCCATGCAATTTTTTGAATTTGACTTTTTTGAGAGTTGAATTTGACCCTTGACTATGACATTACCTCTCTTGACAGTTTGGTTTCTTGAGAGATGACTTTGTCTTTGACTTTGACCTTGACTGAGCTGTATTGAAAAAATAATAGACATATCTTGGGCACTAGAGGTAGATACACATATAGATCTCATGACAAATAATTAATGGTTATCTAATATCCCTACATGGACTTGCAACGGTCATATTTTGTGTAAATATGGAAATGGAGTAAGGTAGAAACCCGTTTTCCTGAAAAAAGAAAATATACCGTATCCACCAACTCACGTTGACCGTGTATTCACAAGGTAGACCGTAGACTTGGACCCTCGGTCAAATGATCGAAAACTATAGTCATCGAGGTGAGGGGAGTCGGAGACGGGGGCCCAGTTGTAACCAATCCGTCCGAGCTTTCCGAGGTTCAGCCAGAATGGCGCCGCCGTCGTCCTATCCCCCGGGTCTCAGAAGCGCGAGGAAATTCACCACGTCTCGCATGGAGGGACGCCGTGCGGGATCTCGGTCAACGCATCTCAAAGCCAGAAGGGTGGCAGACCTGACCTCCTCCGTGCATCCGGACAAGGAGATCTCCCGCAACAGACACGGATCGGCAATTCTCTCGATGTCGTCAAGGGCTCCGTTGAGCGTAGAGATGACCCAGCGCACCAGATCCATGTCCTCGGGGAAGAACGGCTCGAGCGGCCTCTTCCTGGTGATCAGCTCCAGCAGCACCACGCCGAAGCTGTAGACGTCCGATTCTCTGGTTCGCCTGGGGGAGAATCCCGATTCTGGAAGCAGATAATCAACATATCGATCACCACGAGATCAAGTCCTGAGATCGCGAATACCCGAGAAAATAGGGCGAAGGTCCGAGCGAAGCATTATCAATCTATCCATGTCTCTAGCTGCGTATCTATCTGTCAACCTCGATATATCTATGTATCTATCTCCAACTATTTATCTATCAGGCCATCCATCTATTTATCAATCTATTCGTAAATCATTCTACCAATCCATCTATCTCCACATATCTATCTATCTATTTATCTATCTATCTATCTATTAATCATTATATCATTCTTTCTATCTGTCTAGCAATTCACCTATCTAACAACCTATCTACTCTGGCTATCAATCTATCAGTCAATCCATCCATCAATCTATCTATCCACCCATCCATGTATGTATGTATGTATGTATGTATGTATCTATCTATCTATAGATGCAATTACCTATCTCTAACTATGTATGAATCTATCAAACAATCACCGTCTGATAATTCAATTGAATCATTCTAGCGTACTAACAATCTCTCTCTCTCTCACTCTCTATCAATCTTTGAAGGTATTCGGATGCGAAGTGTTACTTGCCTGGAGGAATATAACCGAAAGTGCCGACGAAGCCCGTTGATTCCGCCGGCAAGGAGCACTGATCCAGAATCCCAGCAATCCCAAAATCGGATAAATGCGGCTCCATCTCCTTATCTAGGAGAATGTTCATGGGCTTAATATCCCGGTGAATGATGCAAGGATCGCAGTCATAATGGAGATAAGACAGGGCGTGAGCTGTTCCAAGGGCAATCCTCGTTCTCAAACTCCAGCTCATCTCCGGGGGAGGCCTCTCCCGATGAAGCACATCGTAGAGACTCCCGTTCTCCATAAAATCGTAAACAATAAGTCCGAAATCATCCACCACCCAAAAATCCACGAGGTTCACGAGGTTTCTGTGCTTAATCATCCCGATCGTCTGTACCTCCCTTTTCATGCTCGAGCTTGACCCTTTCTGGATCCTGAACGCCAGCTTTTTCACTGCGTATGTCTTTCCCACACCGATGCTCGCCTTGTAGACTGTTCCATGAGCGCCTCTTCCGATAATGTACTTATCGTCTAGATTCTCCGTGGTCGTCATTATCTCCGACAGAAGACCCGAAAAGGAAGAAATCTCCGAAAAAGGAAGATCACTCTTTTCATATGTACCTCGTTTCTTTAAGAACAGAACGTACGCTGCGAGAAGGAAGAGAAGGCAGATGACGGATAAGCAGACTCCTATGGCTATGTAGCGAGATCTCGAAAACCCTTTTGTTCTACTGCAAGAAACCAGACCCATGTTACAGACTGGGTTCCCGAAATCGCGCCCGCAAGGAACGCAGAGGCCCGGATTACCCAGAAACGAGCTCGGAGTGGAGATTAAAAACGGCCATAGAATCTCTGGCACAGGACCGGAGAAATCGTTGTAGGAGATATTCAAGAACTCGAGATTAATGTTCGCCAAAGGGGAAAGATCTCCTTTTAAATTGTTCGTGGAAAGGTCCAGGTTTCGGAGCTTCTTCAGATTTGATAAAAAGGAGAGGTCTCCGCTTAATGCGTTCCCGCTGAGATTGAGACCGGCGTCCAGATTGATTAACTTTCCGATAGAAGAAGGGATCCCACCTCCGAGATTGTTTCCCCCGAGCTCAAGCTCGTAGAGCTTACCAAATCTGGAAATGAAATCCGGGATCCCTCCTGTGAGCTGATTCTCCTGAAGATTCAGCAGGGTCAACAGGGTCAAATTATTCATTCTCTCCGGTATTGACCCGTTCAAGGAGTTGAATCCCAAGTCCAGCAAGTAGAGTAAAGAACAGGAAGAGATTTCTCCTGGAATCTCGCCAAATAATCCGTTGTGCGAGAGATTTAAAGACTCCAGCTTTTTCAGGTTTCCGATATCAGGAGGGATTGATCCGGAGAGATTGTTGTTGGAGAGATCAATGGAGCTGATGTTCTCGCAGCTCCCCAAGCTCGCAGGAATGGAACCATCGAGGAGATTCTCGCTTAAATCGACGAACAGGAGAGCAGAGTCCCCCGAAAACTCTGGGATTCTCCCGCTGAAGCTGTTGTTCTTGAGGATCAATCTTCTGAGAGACGAACAGCTGCCCACCGTTGACTTTATGCTACCGTTCAGCAAGTTTGACTTAAAGGCGAGGACTCTCAGCTTCTTCCCTTCACACAAAAAGTCGGGCATCTCCCCTGTAAAGCTGTTGTTTGAAAAGTCAACGATCTCCAGGCTGCTGTTGAGTCCGAAGTCAGGAGGGATCTTCCCGGAGAAGCGGTTATTGAAGACAGAGACGTTCTTGAGCTGCCTGAGCGCCGCCATCTCGGGCGGAATCTCGCCCGAGAAATCGTTATCGTAAATGAGTAAGCTTTCCAGATTGGGTATCCGCCAGATCTCTTTCGGAAGCTCTCCCGCGAGCTGGTTTCCAAATAAACTGAGACTTGTCAGGTTGATCAGATTTCCCAGCTCAGGAGGAACAACCCCTTTTAAATTATTGAATTGAAGGTGGAGATTCCTCAACGACCGGCACCTCCCGATTTCTTTTGGAATCTCCCCCGTGAGATTGTTCAGCGGGAGATAGAGCGCCGAGATACTCAGCAGATTACCAAAAGAGGAAGGAATCGAGCCAGAAAAATTGTTCCTTGTAAGGGAAAATATAACTAGACTGCTCCAGTTTCCGATTCCGGCGGGGATCTCGCCTGAAAATCCGTTCCCCGAGAGATCGACTTCTCTAATCTGGGAAAAATTCGCGGACCCAAAAAAGGAAATCTCTCCTGAGAATTTGTTCCGGCTCAGGTAGAGGTAAACCAGCGCCGTTAAGTTACTAATAGAAGAAGGCAAGGCTCCTTCAAGTTGGTTATCCTCCAAGTAGAGCTCCTGCAGCATGAAGCAGTTTCCAATGGAGCTGGGCAAAGGGCCGGAGAGAGAATTCCCGCCCAACCAGAGCACTTGAAGCTTGCCCGCATTTCCTATGGAACCAGGGATTAAACCGGAAAAATTATTCTGGTGCAAGTAGAGGACGCTGAGGGAAGGGAGACGGAAAAACCTGATGGGTATTTCACCGGAGAGGAAATTATTGTAGAGAGAGAGGTAACTGAGATTAAAAAGGTTCTGGAAGGTTTCTGGGATTTGGCCGGATATTTTGGCGGAAGAGATGTCGAGGCGTTCGAGGAGGGAGCAGTTGCCTATTTCAGGGGGTAGTCTGCCGGAAATTGGGTTGCCGGAGAGAATAAGCTGACGTAGGCGGCTTAGGCGGCCGATATCTCCCGAGATCTCCCCGGTGAGAGAGAAGTCCGAGAGGTTTAGCTCAGAAATCCGACCGTAGGCGTCGCATCGGACGCCGGACCAGAGGCAGGGGGTTTCGTCAGAGGAGTTCCACGTGGAGATCGCCGCCCGGCGAAGGACGAAGGCTCTTGGAGAGGTCTAGGAGGGCGAAGCCGTCGGGGTTCAGGCTCTGCGAGTTCGGCATGATGGAGAAAAGCAGCAGGAGGGTAAGGAGCCCCATCGAGGAAACCCAAGTGAGAACTTACTGGGCAAGGAGGGAAAGAGTCATGGCGATGAAGAGACGCTGAAGAGCATAGAGAGATTGCGCCGGGGGTAATCTTGAAGAAATTTTTAAAGCAAGAAGCGGCGGCAACAAAGACTGTGTGCTACTCTCAAATTCGGGTAAAACTGTGTGCTCGTCTGAACGATAGGCTTTTGACTCTGTCTGAAACTGTTCTGTGTTCAAAGATGGCCGCAGAGATTACGCGCCTTCTAACTTGAAATAAATAAACAGCATTAATATAAAGCTTTAAAATATACGCCGTCTGTGGGAATCGAACCCACGACCACATGGTTAAAAGCCATGCGCTCTACCGGCTGAGCTAAGACGGCTTACAATATTTGAATTAATAAAAAAAGAATAAATTTTAAATCCTGTGGACCCATAAACTTTTTAAAATTGCATACAAAATTTCAGGTCGAGAATCCGGCGACTCCGTTCTGCCTTGCCTGGGCTTTCGCGCTCAGCTTCTGCTGCTCGTTATCAAAATGCGCAAACGCCGCATCAAGTGCCTGGACGAGATTTAATGGATACTATTAAGAATGAAAAATTGAATTATAAAGAGATTAAATTAATCGGGAAAGGGCAATTCTCTACAGCGTCACCTGAATCATGGGTTTGATGAGAAGCGAGACTTGGTGCCTCACATCCGACTGCACCGATTCCTTCATTTCCTGCAATTCCGATGTTTCTTCAGTCCGTATAAAGAAAAGAACGATATTTTTTAAAAGTATCGTTATTTTTTCAAGTGTGCCTGTGCCAAGTTGTTCTACTTTATTTTTTCTAATCGATCCTGAATGATAAAGCGAGGATACTATGCCTAACCGAATATTACCCGCACATATTCTCCACTGGACCTCTGATCTACATTGGTAGTGTTATGAGATCATGGTGAGTCAGGAGATCTGACGATGATCTCCGACAATCACATCAGTGATCTTAGATGATCCAGATATCAGATCAATGGTCAAGACATCAGACGGCAGATCCGACGGCCCTCAAGCTACACTATTTCTAACAGTCAACTGCTTCTTCACATCGGAGACCAACTGATAATCAATCTGTCAGTAGATCTGGAGCCCTCAATCCTAAGGGCAACCAAAACGACAATGGTTCATTTTTTTGAAGAATTAGTCGCTGCCAAAATTATTCCTAAAATATTTTTTTACTGAATTTTATGGTTTCAGGGCAGAATGCTTTAGGACTTTTTACCTCCAGTCTGCGATAGATCTGCGTCATAGCATCCTTTATTCTGGTAACCTACATCGAGGAGAAAAATACTTCAATGGAACTTTTACATTTATAATAAACAGCAGAGGTAATTGCCTTGTTGTGGAGATGGGAAGTGGTGATTGGGTAAGACGACCAGAAATGACGCAATAACTCCTGGATTGAAGCCCAGTTCTGGACATAAATGGACATATGTTAGTTCTTCACATGATATAGTTCAATAAATGAGGGTAAATGTTAGTTCTTACATCCATGATTTCATCTTTGGTTCTTATTGGAAGCTGGCCAAGGACACTTTCTTGAGGACTCTTCCCAAGGTTGTACTTGGTGCTTGACACGTGTTGGTTCAAACCACTTAGGATCTAAAATTGTTAACCCTAATATAGTAAGATTTACAGTACGATTTACAGTAAGAAAGTTATAACCACATACCTTCATGGCAACTTCAGGACGAATTACTGGATCATTCATTGTCTCTCTGACATTAGAGATCTGGTCGACCATGTATTCATATGCTTCTTGGGGACCCAAAGACAAATTTTCCAACCTCACGCTGCCAACTGTCTCATGCAGAGCTTTGACTACGTTGACTTGCTGTGAGTCAAAGTACTCCCTGGGATCCTGCATCAGAAAAAAGATCAACAGTTGCGAACTTTATAAATGAACTAACCAAAAATATTATTTATTCGAAAACCTTAATGCTTAGGGCTGCCAAAGGAAGGCTACGGGGGCCAGAAAGATCTTCTATTTCCGTCATTTGTTGAAGCTTCTGCACTCTTTCGAGAGCCACATTTTCATCAATGGCTTGATCAGACGAGTCACCTGAAAAGTTAACAGAATAAATAAATAATATAATAGAAAATCAAAACGTAGACATGGAACACTCACCTTGCTTTGACTTTGTCAGAGCTTCTGCTACAGCCCTGGTGTCCCCCAATTCTACATCTGTGAAGAGTGAAACCCATAAAAATTGACTAGAAATGCCTCCAAGTTACTGAAATCATAATCATACCAGATGATCGGCCCTCAAGAACAACTGCTGCGTGTCTATTGAGGTCCTGTAGAATAGTCCTCTGAGACAGTCCATTATCCACATCCAGACTCTCCTTGCCACCATCACGAAAAATACCATGATCCTGAAGGGTTAATAAACTTAGTGTCAAACGCATCTGTTATTTGATGAACTGCTTTTTCTGTCTCTGGGAGGAAGTGGCAAGTTTACCATGACGTGCATGTAGTCATCACTCACATCAGCAGCCATGTCCACAGTAGGATCAACTCGTCTAATCTGTAACAAAATTACATCAACAAGATATTTGGGTACGAGGAAATGGTATTTTTAAAATACAAAAGAGAAGATCGCCTGAGGTCCCCAGTGTGATAAAATCATAAGAAAAATTTACTTGAAAATTTCCCTCTTAGGTATAAGATGGGCACCAGGGTGGAGGAGAACTCCAGAGTTAGGTGTGCTCAGGCTTGTGCAGTATAGGGATGGATGACCTCCTGGTAAGAGGGGACACCGGGGTGGAGAAGAACTCCAGAATCCTCCTCCTCCCGGGTGTCCCCTCTTCCCAGGAGGCCATCCATCCCTATACTGCACAAGCCTCCTGGAAGAAGGGGTGGCACCAGGGTGGAGAAAGAACAACAGAGTTAGGTGTGCTCAGGCTTGTGCAGTATAGGGATGGATGACCTCCTGGTAAGAGGGGACACCAGGGAGGTGGAGGACTCTGGAGTTAAGGGGGTGTTCAGGCTTGGCCAGTCCAAGGATGGGTGACCTCTTGGGTTTCCACCCAAGAGGATATTTGTGCTAGTTTATCACCGATTCTGGGTGACCTTCCTTTGTAACTTGCAATTTTACTTTAAAATGTCAATCTTGAAAAATTACACACCATTATCTCATGCAGATGACTTATACCTTTGCAGAGAGAAAGAGAGACATTGACAGAGGAATCACAGACAGGGGCAAAAATGTACGTTCCATTAGAGTTTTTGAAGGTACATAAGAGACCCACAAGGCTCTAACAGATATATTACAAAGATAAAGAACTTCTACTTAAAGTCAACATATACAAGGTTAAAATGCATAACTGAAAGAAAGAAACTGAATAGAAGAACACCTTACGACGAGACTCCTCAGCCACAATCTCATCCTTCTTTAGAAAAACAGCAAGTTCCTCATCTTCTGCAGCCTCTGCGGCTGCAGCTAGAGCGTTCTTTGTTCTATATAAGAAGTCCGCTTTGAAGTACTTCTTCCAGAAATCATTTTCCGTCATCTGTGTTAGATGTTAGATTCTATCAATTCCAGCCAAGAATCATCATGTTCAAAGGAGAAAAGCCTACGAAATGAAAATATTACTTTGCTTGGAACAAACTTAAGGAATGCCAGTCGAACTGCTGGTTTCTCTGCAAAAATCTGAAAAAGCAATTCAAATTTCAGTATCAATGGTCAACAGTAAGAAAGAGGTAGAGAAAATTATAGCTGTTGTTGGAGTATACATAGAGCCAGTTATTTTTTTTTGGAATCAAAATAGTGCTAGGTATATAAGAAATCATCGCCAAACGTTTCCTCTCTCGCTCTCTTCATTGCGTGAATTCAATTCTTGGAAGGATATTCTAAAAACATGTACTAGTAAGCATTTTTTATGCACGGAAGAACATGGAAAACAGAAGTCAATGTCACGAAGCTTAAATAAATAGTTTATTGAAAAAAAGCAGAAAAAATACCTGATGAATAATCTCCCGTGTCAGGCTAAATGTGACTTTATTGGACTGCAAAGTGAATGTCAAAACTGAAATTCTTAAATGTGTATACATTTAGCAGTTATAAGCTACTTGAATAAGATGGGCGGGAAAAAACAGAATAAAATTTGAGATGATAAGATCTAGACTGTACCTGCCCATCAGTCAATGGCCTAACATCCGCAAGGATTGCACTTTTAAATCCCGCTCTCTGCTTTGAAGTTCCCTGCAAGTCATTCTCCAGCATGTTCTGGAAAATAGTAGATTACTAAATGAGAATTTATCACAAGAAAAGTGATAATATATTAAGAAAACAACCTTTCTCGCAGCCCAAAATTCTGCTTCTGTCAGCACACCATTCATAACGAATTGCTTGTGGAGTTTCTGTAGCTCACTGACAAAACATAAAAAAATAGATATTCAGAAATCAGCTCAGGGAAGAATAGCTGCATTTAAAAGTAATCTTTAAAAAACTGCATTTAACAGTAGAAGAAGACATCCACAGGTCATTTAAAAAATGATAAAAATAACGAATATCTCCAAGACCGTAATGAATAGAAAGTGGCGTAATATGTGCTTTTTATCTTTTATTTTAACTTTCCACGTGCCCAGTACAAACGGGCTTTTCCACATGCAGTATAAAAAGTCATATTTTACTCTCATATTAAGTCCATGAAACGTCATATCTAGAAGGAAAAACCTCAGTCGTATTGTACGTTTTTTAATCTTTTACTTAAACATTTCTATGTCATGTACATGTCCATTACTCAGTAACTTAAGGTAAAGAGCCTTAAAGGCTTTAGATTTCTATTTAACAAACCCATTCACATGTAAGTTATGTTGTATTTTATTGTACCCTCGTGACCCTTGTAAGTTTCTATTAAAGTTTTCAAAAACTTTTAGGGCTTCTACCTAGACAGTTCATCACCCAATAAGTTTCATTGAAATAACAAACTAGGGGATTTAGCTTTCTATATTATATACATGGTCACAGGCATTGTACGTTATTACTGGAGTCTATAACTCCAGTCACAGTTTGATGTTTATATGCAGCATATAAGATAATGGGACTTTATAAGGCAGGAAAAAAAATCGCACAGCAAATTTACAATGGAGTAAATTCTACAGCAACTACACATGAGGAAAAGAATACAAACTGACTTTAAGACGGGATATATAAACTGATATGAGAAAAGAATCAGATACATGTGACAGTACATTTTACCTATCTTCTCTTAACAGTTTCATTCTTCTTTCCAGCTCTGCAGGGCTGAGTTTTTCACCATGGATCAGAGTGGAAGGATCTGGAGCATAAGATAAAGGTGATGGTGCAGCTTGAAGCTTGCCCAGAACTTTGCCTGAGAAGAGGGAAAATGACAGCAATTTAAAATTTTATAGTTCACGAAAAGAATCCAACTAGATAGGGATAAAAGGGAGTCTTAAAATCCAAAAATTCATTAAAAATTTCAATTTAAAACAGATATAACTTATTCTCAAAATCTTTTCCAATTCATTTTATCTTCAGCAACTGACATATTCATATGTGTGTGTGTTGAAAAAGGCAAGGCTTATGAAATGAATTTAGTCACCTCCGAAGATTTTTTATCAAGATAGAAACTTACCCACAAAGTCTCTGCAGACATTGCGGTCATGAAAGTTGTCAAACTCAAAAATATACCCCAATCCCTGAAATTAAAAGGAAACACGCTAAAATAATTAATGGTCAACTTGCTCAGCAAGCAACAACTAACACTGCTGTAGTAATACCTTTTCAGTATCATGAAGAAGATTAAGTAGCGCCTGTTTGGCACCATCTTTCGTGAATTTATGTGCTGAATACCAAAAAAAGACGTCAGCGTTTATTTGGCAAGAAACAACAGAAGAGTCAAGATAAGGACCCAACAATTCACTACATAAGGAAGAGGGGGATAGCTGTCGCTTCCCCAGTGGCCGATCAATAAGCCTATGAGAGGAGCACTTCAAGTTTTCTACGCGAAGATTCAGGGAGGAGACTCTTACAGATAAGGGAAGTCAAGCCCAGAAACATCAAGAAGTGAGTTTCTAAGGCTGGGAGAGTGACTGGGAGAGGCTATTGAACAACATCTTCTGACCGAAACAGTGGAGGATTCTTTCTTCTATTGAGGTTCTTGATATTTTTTTCACTCCAACTCTGCCTAAAGTTCTGGAGAGGAGTTCTGGTGAGCTCTAGGATCTTACCATTTTGGTATCAGAGCAGTTGGTCTAGGAAATGGCCAAACAAGCTAAAGAAGCCCAGATGGTGCAAGTGGAGACCCAGATTGGCGACATCAAGGCTGAGCGAACCAAATGCAATGATACAATTAAGTTAATCGTGTCCATGCTCCAGAATCAAACCATAAATGCATGACCAAGAGGAGTGCGCAGAAAGCGAAGTCTCAGAACATCAACAACCAGGTAAATCCCATGCCTTATGCTCCTACTTGGAATGGGGACTTACATGTTTTCCGGCGGAGAATTTGTCGAATCATGGCTACAAAGGACAGATAAATATTTCTGCCTCAATTGAATCAGAGGCAGAAAGGTTGCAAGCTATCCTACTATATTTGGAAGGTGACACCTTGGACTAGTATCTTTGGGCCGAAGGACACATTACATTCAAGAATAGGCTGGATTTCAAGTAAAAGATTGAACATAGATTTGGAGTGGACAATCTGGGTACTCCATGTCAGCAGTTATTCCACCTGCTTCAAGAAGATTTGGTACATTTGTACAGAAACGAATTTGTGAGAATGACAGCGTTGTGACCTGATTTACCCCATTGATTATTACAGTAGACATATTTGTGCCGGTTCAAGCCTGAGATCTGAGCAGATAGGAAAATGCAGAATCCTCAGGGGTCAGAACAATTTTTAGATGTGTTGCTTAAAGCTGACAAACACATCAGGCCCATAGATTGGCCTTATCTGGATCAACAACTGGCGTTGCAATGGAGAAGCAAGCTTCAGTAAATATGAGGAAAGTATCACCGACCTTCTCACCTTATATGGCCCCAAAAATTGAGAAGTCAACCAGTGCCAGTTCTTCAAACAACATGCAGCAGATGGCATACCAACACTCTTCTTCTTCCAACTCTGGCACTAAATGATTCTTGACATTGCTGGATGCAGAGTTCCAAGCAAGGGGAAAAAAAGGTCTTTGCTTCGATTGTACAGAAAAATTTCCTCCCAGACACAAGGTTAAGAAAGAGCTCAACATCGATATTGTTCATGATGAAGATCTATTGGAAGGAGTGAATAAGTTCTGGGGGTCTATTGAAGAGTCAGTGAATGAAGAGGGTATGCTCTTTATGGCCCATGTGTCCATAAATTCAATTTGGGGAGTTACCCCTCTGGCTACCATGAAGTTGAGAGGAGCAATGGGGGAGAAGTGTGCTACAATCACGATCAATTATTGCACTACACACAATTTCATTTGTGTGAAACTCTTAAGACAGCTACAACTACCTATGAAGTCATCAGGATGCTGTGGGTTCACTTATGGCAATGGAGAAAAGGTGATTGGAAATGAGATATGTTCCCTCGTTCCAATCTCTATGCTGGAAGTTCTGCTCGTACAAAACTCTGTCCCTTAAGCCACCAGAGGAGTTGATATAATATTAGGAATGCAATGGCTAAGGACATCAGCATAGATGCACACACATTTCGGCGCCTATCTGATCAACATTTTTTTCAATAAAGAAGTACATACTCCGCGCAGGGACTTGACCATAAGCAAATGGGGAATTTCCCTCAGTTCAATCGACAAGAAGCTGCTGAAGGACAGTGAGTGAGTGGTTGAATCACACCAAGTAACAACGCAGGAAAAACCAACAGATGCAGAGGACGACAGAGATTGGGTTATCAATCAGCAACAAAGTTCAGAAAGTTTCCAAATGGGCCACCACCAGCTCAAGAGGTGGATCACAAAATAAATCTCCAACCTGTTGCACCTCCTGTTAATCGAGGGCCATACCAGCACTCATTTTCTCAAAATACGAAATTGAGACCATAATTCAATAGCGTCTTGCTGCGGGCTTGATCCAACACTCTAACAGCCCCTTAGCTAGCCAGGCTTCCTAGTGAAGAAAAAGGAAATTTTGTGCCAATTGTAAGGGACTGAATAAGATAACAACTCCAAACAGGTTCCCAATTCCGATCATGGAAGAGCTGCATAATCTTCTCCATACTTGATTTAAAATCCAGGTATTACCAAATCAGAATGCATGGAAATGGCACTCAGAAAACAGCATTTAGAACACATGATGGCCACTATGAATTCAAAGTGCTGCCATTTGGACTGTCCAATGCTCCTACTACATTTCAATCCCTAATGAATCAGATATTCAGGCCATACTTGTGAAGAATTGCTTTGATCTTCTTCCATGATATTGTGATATATAGCAAGACAGAGGAGGAGCATATTGATCACATGATGCTAGTTTTCTAGAAACTAGAGGGAAACAAATTATGTATCCAGAAGGGGCAAATGAGTATTTGGCAGAGAGGGGGAATGTTTGGGGCACTGCATTTCATCAGCAGGGGTGTCTAAGGATGTGGGCAAAAGTCAAGGCCATTTCCATGTGGTCCAACCCCACTACCCTCAAGGACATCAGGGTTCTCAGGTATGGCAGCTTAGAATAGAAGATTTGTGCAATATTTCGCCAGTAAAGCATGTCCTAAGACAAAGACCCAGAAGAAAAACTTGAAAACTTTCCATTGGGATGCCGAAACCGAGAAAGCCTCCAAGGTGATCAAAGAGGCCATGATTACTGCGCAAGTTTGAGCACTCCCGACTTTTCCAGATCTTTTATGATAGAAACTGATGCTTCTGAGAAAGGAATTGGAGCACTTGTGATGGAAGATGGCCGACCAATTGTGTTTTACAGCAAATCATTACCTCAGTCAGGGCGACCAAGGTCAGAATATGAATTGGAGCTTTTTGCACTCATCATAGCCATCAAGAAGTGGAGGCATTATCTCATTTTTCACACTTTTTATAGTCCAAACAGACCAATTCAGCCTCAACTTTCTATGGCAGCAGAAAAGATACCCAGCCAATATACCAAACGGTTCACTAAGTTTATGGGTTACCCATTCACAGCGGAGTACAAGGAGAGGGAAAATAATTAAGTGGTCGACACTCAGTCAAGAAAACATTCCGAAGATGATCAAACAGGGATGAGGTTACTCCCACTACGCTTATGAGCAAGGGTACCTACTCTACAAGAATCGGATAGTCTTACCAACCGATTGGACATTGATTCCTCAAAACATATAAGGGTATCCGGTCACAATTTTAATGGGCAGGCATGATGCAATGCATTAAGTCTCATATCAAACAGCGCAACAGAGCCCAAACTCTACTACCTGCAGGTCTACTGCAACCTCTCTCAGTACTGGAATGAATACGGGAAGACATCTCATTAGCGTTTGTTGAAGCATTGCCCAAGTTGCCGGGATAGGACATGATTCTGGTCATAGTTGACTGTCCTTCCAAAGATGGGGGATTCCAGTCTTCTCCAGACCCAAAGCGTGCCAACTTCAGTCTTTTCCAAGACGATTTTCCCACCCACTGCTTCCCTTGTTCGTAGCAGACATACATGTTATAAAGGCATTTGACACGAACACCATATAAAAAAGTACAAGTACCCTTGACAGAGTAAGATACTAGTTTGTCCGTACAAGTCGACTACAAGGGAAGCTTAAGCCTGAAAGTATCTGTGATAACTTTGATGAAAATAAAAAATAGGACCAAATGAGACAAATGGGGCAAACGAGAGAGTTTATTGAAGATTTTGGATGAAAGAAAAGGGGGGAAAATCATATACAAATCGGGTTGAAGGGCCATGGCTTATATAGCCATTGTCCCAGCCCCTCCTAGTCGTTGGGCAACGATCATATGGCCGTTGCCCCAACGGCTAGAAGGGGCAAATCGGTCATTTTCCCAAAAAGGTAGAAATGAGAAGAAAAAGAAAAGAAAAAGAAGAGAAAAAGGAATAAGAACTGGGCCATTTATAATATATGACCCAGTGATACATTTGTGGGAAAAAAGGGAGATAAAAGAAAGTGGTAATTGGAAAAGTATCTGTCTAACAGTATTGGTGTTAAAAAAGTACTTTAATTTGTGCTTACATCCTCGAGTTAAAAAAGAACATCGTCTATATTTTACAGACACATTGTAAGCATTTCCTCAATGTCAAATGGAAACTGATGATTTCCGGTGAAAAGAAATATTTTCTTATAATGTTTGAAGAAAAAACATGAAATTGATTCACAAAATAGCGTTTGACGCTATGGCAAGATAAAATTCTCTATGATGACATAAAAAACAGCATGAAACTTGGATAGCTGGATTTCAGTTGCTAATAAAGTTCACACTCGCTGACTGAATACCTTTGATTCTACGAAAATTAATATCCAGCTTTACGGTTGACCTCTGATCACCTGGGGATGAATGTAAATTTCTCTTCTGTCTGCACAAAAACAAAAGAAATATATTCAATAACAGTGTCCCCGAAGTCATCATTTCTCCATATATTTCGATTCATGTTCTAGTGCACAGTTACTACTATTACACCGTGAAAAAGGAAAAAAGACTATTTATCAGTACACTTCTATAGCATTAGTTCATTAAAATACTGACAGGCGATTAATGGACCAGGTAATACTAGGATACACAGTTCCAGCGTCTATTAATCGACAAAAAACTTTCATATTGAATTGGCGCCTCATTTCGGATATTGAACACAATTTCGTCACCAATTTAAGAGTTTTAAAAAAAATTTGCTCATAAAATTTGTTAAAGATTTGTACCATTCTTAGCATCCCAGGAATGCCGGGTTCCTTTACGGCGGGCTTGAACTTGACAGTTACTGTGACCGTCCCCATTCCGCCGGACGCGGCGAAGAGGAGCAGACGTTGTTCTTTTATTTCTCATGGATCGATGCCATCTGCAACGATCGATCTCTAGGGCTTCGGTCGGAAATGTTCGTCGAAAACTATAACCAGGACGAGCTCTTTAGTTTTTGTAAAATCTACTTCTGCAGTGTATATATAGCAGACACTGCACCTATACGCCGCGCACTTTTTAATGGGCTTAATGGGCTTTGATCGAACGAACAAACCAGGGTTAGTCTCCTCCCTGAAGAGGTTGAAAGTTGGAACTAGGGTTAGTCAGAGGTAAGATGACGGCAGGTGGGATGGGTCAATTTTCAGGTCTAATAGAAATCAAGGTTTTTCACTCTATTTCTAGATACTCCCTGAATTCTCTCACATTTCAATCATGAAATTTTCTTTCTTCATTCAAAGTCATGTGGAATAAATCCTGATCGAAATCAAATCAACCTCGAAACCGTTGCGATCGTGATGTAAGGACAAGTGAGGAACAAGGGACGAGTTGTAGAGACCATATTGCCAAGCATTTCTTATTAGATAGTTCCATTTATTTATATAGTAGTAGTATTATATTCTATGTTTTCTATTTAAACCGATGGTCTACCATTTTTTTTCTTTTAATCTTGATTTCTTTAAAGGAATATTATTCTTTCAATTCTTAAGCTCTTTGTGGATTTGATCCGCTCTTCATAGAAAAACTTGGAATTTGCGATCCCAGCCTAATATCTATACTTAGTTTGGAAATCTTAAATAAATTTTGTATAAATTAAGTTTGAGCCACCAGAATGTTTCATATCATAATCTAATTCATCAAATTGCTCTATTGGTGAACTAAGGTGTCTTTGAGAAAATAGTTTGATGTTGAAAATGTCAGTTGATATTGACTAATTTTCTTTGAAATTTATTTTTTTTAATTCGAGAAGAAAATTGTCTTTTTGAGTTTTATATTGGGCAAAAAAACTTTACAACCAACTCTAGTACATCTTGATTCGATGATAGAACTAATCATTTCAAAAGGTGAAATTAAGAAGTTAAGAAAAGAAATGGCAAAATATCAAATAATTTTTTCATATACATGCTAATTGAAAAAATGATAATGAGAGGTTATTATGATCCTCAAGAGATTGAGAATAAACCTTTAATTGATGCACCTTTGCCAGAAGGAATTTGAATCTGACTTGATTATGCATTAAGTAATATTTTGAATTATTTTCATGGTTTTCCTAATGAGAATCCTCAAGATCATGTAGAATTATAAAATCTTGCGTGCTCTTCAAGTACTCAATTAAAATTGCTCTTGAAATTTTAAAAAATGGAAGTTTTACTTATTTCTCTAAGTTGAAGGTAAACCATGGTTTATGAACCATGTTTCCAGATTTGAATCATGGAAAGAGTAGAAAATTATCATTTTAAATACATTTTAATCTACTAGAAAGACTAAAAATTCTATGAAATCTATTACATATTTAAGACAATATAATGATTCATCTTCTTACTAGAAATATTATCATAGTATTATTAATCAATATTTTAGGATTGATTAACTGATCAAGATAGAAATATGGGTGACATGATGATTAGGGTTTGAGATTTTTCAAATGGCCTGCTAGACCTACATGGTCCTATGTTTGAGACTAAAAAAATCCCCATTTTTTTAAATAATCCTATAGTTGCTTGTGAAATCAAGGACTTGTTTTGAGCCCAAAAAGGCAAGGCACAACCGTGGCCTCCTCTCTCTCTCTCTCTCGCTAAGTTCACACAAAATTTTCGGGATCTCGAATGTATGTTTGATTAGAGAGCATCGCTAGAGAGTGTTTTCATCATGAATCTTTATATTAGAATCATTTTCTATCAACCTTTTCTATTTTCTTCATTTTTATCTCCATTTTAATATTTTTTAACCCCAAAATCATTTTTTGACCATCCATTAATGGTTTTCAATCTTCTATAGGAGTTTAAAAGTATTTGATTGGTTCATTTTAATCCCATGTAAATTTTCTTCCTTTCATCGATCATTTTCGCTTTCTAAAAATAATAATACCAAAAAATATCTCTTTATTTTAATCTTTTAACCTTCCTCCCTGTGGATTCGACCTCAACTCGCCACTATTCAAAATTTCAAAACCGAATTCAAAGAGTTGAGTATAATTTTGGATATGTGAATTTGCATATTCAATGACTATATTTTCAGGCATATCAGTCATATGGCCACAAGGTAATGAGATGGCAACAAAAAGTTTTGCCTAAAAAAGGATAGATACTGGTGGCGTACGACCCCCGTCGCCACCAAGGCATGACACTACGGCGCCGGAGGAGCCGACACCCGCGCGCGTCCAGCCCCCTCGACAGGCGAAGACGAAGGATGCCGAGTTTCACTATACCAAGTGAGGACCTCATCTCGCCACGACACATTTCACAGGGCTCGCGCGCGCGTGAAGTTATCTTTCCCGTCTTTTCTTTTATTATGAACTTATTTAGCCCGCACGTGTTTAATCGGGCCTTTGCATCTCTTCTTCCTTCTCTTTTAGGCCGTTAGGTGGGTTCTCTCCGTTTCGGGATCCCAGTCGTGAGGCCATTTTCCTTTGTGAACCTTTAAATTTCTATGAGTATGTTTTAGGTGTGGGTTGTGGGCCTCAAGTGGGCCCTTTCCTCTCTCGGCCCACTATGGGCTCTATAAGAGGGGAAGGGACCCCCCCACAAACCCTAGCCGTCATTTGAAGAAAGAAAGGAGTGTTCTCTGATAACATGCAATCTTAACATGATAAAACATGATTATTCATGCAATTTAAGGCATAAAACATTACATTTATGTGCATGTTATCATACTTTGAGTGCATTTTTATCATTCTATGCATATTTATGTCATAATCTCAAAATACACTAAATTAGGGTTAATTATGATGAATTAAGGATGAATAATTTTATAACCTATCTTTACTTGAGATTATGAATGGTTTTTAAAGTTAAATAATAAGAGAAAGCATTTTTATGAACATTCATTTAATTTTCTTAAGTTAAAATCTTTTAAAAAAAATGAATGTATTTTTGAAATATAAATTAAAACTCTTGTTATTTAAATAATTTGAATTTTTAGAATGATAGATAATTAAATTTCAGATCCAATGAAAGAAATTTGGATTAATTTGGAGTTGTATTTTAAAAGATACGATTTTTAGAATTTTCAGGGATTTTTTGTATTTTTTTCTGAATTTTCTACGATTTTATTTTCGATTTTTTTAATAAAAATATAAATATTAAAAAAACGGGCGCGGGGCCCGCGTGGATGCGACGTGGGCACGCAAGGGCCACGTGGCAGCGCCACGTGGCTCGCGCAACGCGCCTACGTGGCGCGTATATATCTTATATATATTATTATTACATATAGTAGTAAAAGGGGTCTTCAGCCTCGCCTAGTGGGGGAGGGTATTAACCCTCATATATGTCGGGTATTATATACCCGACCTATTCTTTTATTTTTCTCCGTGTGGGACTAAAATCCCACACGTTACTTACCTTTCGAGGGCGACATGGCGCGAGGAGGGACGTCGGATCGCGATCGGAGCGCGCCAATCAAGTGGACGCACGGTCCACTGATCATTGATCAGACACGTGCGCATTAAATAGAGTTATAACGGCCCAGATCTTACGCGATCAAACGCATCCGGAGCGTTAGATCGCGATCCAACGGACGCCGTTTCATGCGTTTTATAACGCCCATCGCGAGATTTAATCTGGAGCGTCCATTCACGATCGGAGGATCTCAAATTAATCGTAACGATTCATCGTTTTGAACGCATCGTGACCGTTGATGGAGCTTTAAAGACATCGATCGGACGGTTACCCTTTTTCGCCCTATAAATAGACGAGTTCTTCGTCGTTCTATGTATTCGAGTGAGTTTTCAATGAAATTGACTGTCTAGACACCTCTCTCACTCGTTTCTCTCGATCTCTTCCTCCTCCTCTCTCAATTCCGCATCCATGGAGGGGTAGAAATCGAGATTTGGTGGAAAAATCGAGGAGAAATCGACGCTGAAGCTCGGCGTGACGATTTTGACGATTTCGGTGATTAATCGGCTTAATCACCTCGTTTTGATCGCTAAACGGGTTTAGTGGAAGCGGTTTTTACCTCAATTATCCTCCTATTATCTTTAATTTTCGTTTATATTAGGATTTTAGATTTCAATTTTATAAAATTAGCTTAAATCATGATTTTTTTAACGTCCGGAAAATTTCTCTCCACTTCAAATTTTCGATTTCTCCGCGAAATTAAGTCCAAATTCATCGATTCTTGATTCCGTGGAATCGATTTGAAAGTCTTCTTTTCCAAAAACACCATTTTCCCTAATTTCTCACCTCAATTCATCGTCCAATTTGACCAAATTCTAAAAGATATCTCGAAAATATCTAAATTCCCTGTGGATTCGACCCGTATTTACCATTATACCCCTCAATTCTCTCTTAATTCCCCAAATTGGTAAGTTCGGTATAATTTTTGACACGAGACCGTGTGAAATCGACGACCTCGCGGTCTCGTCTCGTCAAATGGCGCCGCTGCCGGGGAATTTAAGGCGTATTTTTGAGATAATTCGTCAATTTTGACTTGGTCAACATCGGATTTTTCTTTTATTTCTTGAATTTAACTCGCATCGATCATAATTTGAGTGATCCGAAGTGAGATCTATCTTCGTGATCCTTAATTCGACGAGAATAAGTGAATTCGACCCCTTCTCTACGGACTACGGGCGATCATTTTTTCAAAATCACGTTAAGAAATTATAAACACTCGCGGATACCGACACCCAGGTATGATCTTTGCCATTATTTGATAAATTAGTAGTATATAATTATTTTCATGAATTGTCATTCATTTAGAAAACATGTTTAATGCCTTCCGAAGATGAAATCTATCTTAAATGATCCTCAACTCGATGCCATCTTGAGTAATTTTCCCTCTTCTAAGGATTACGGTCTATTGCTCACATGTATCGTTTTGAGAGGGCCAAGCTCTCACGGAATCACGCATGACTTGATTTTTCTAAATCATTGTTGAAATTTTTATTTTATTGAAATTCACGATTCTATACGAAAAAGCCTGTTGTACTAGGGTTATTAGAGTTTCTCGTCGTCCTAGACCGCATCGAAGCAATGCTCTGCGTAGACTTAGGCCATGATAGATTCGAAATGATCTGAATTTCAACCGCTCTATCGATAGAAAATTTTTCTCGAAAACAAAATATATTTATATCTCTATATTTATATCTATAGTATAATATATCTATAATATATTATCTCCACTAATTTGTGATTACATGAATCTGATTTGATGATATGATTTGAATTTCATGCATAAAATTCTTAATTTCACTTTCAAATCATAGAATATAATGATTTATTATTCATAACAAGGATAATTATGGTTTGAATCTTGAGGAATTTTCCTATCATGCATCAAGTTTTTATTCAAAATAATCACATCAATTTTTGGAGAATATGAGCTTAAACGAGTCTGGCTGAAGACGGTAAACTTAGCGCTTATTGGGAGGCAGCCCAAAGTTATCATTTTTGTGTTTTTCCTTTAGTTTTTTTTCTTAGAATGAATACATGGGCAAAGAACTATATTATGAAGGGCGCGCACGCACGAGAAATCCCGTGAACAAGCATCAAAAAGCCCAAATGAGTTTTTCTAAACCCTTTTCTCCTTACCACATTTATTATCATTTTCATGCCATGATCATTATTATTGCTATCTTTCATCATGAGCATAGTAATTTCATTGAGGACAATGAAGAGTTTAAGTTGGGGGGTGAGGACTTAGAAAAATTCAACAATTTTTCAAAAATTTTAAAAATCTAAATTCTAAAAACTCTTATTTTCCAAATTTTTACCACTCTTCTCCACCTTAGAAGTCTTGAAAGCTTGAGATCTTATCTATTAGAGATGTAGAAATGAGGGCCTAATAGCCCATATGATTACATTTTGAGTAATAAAACCAAGTGATCTAGATAAACCATGGGAATATTCGTAATGGTTGACTTCTTTGGGGTTGGGTATCTAACAAGGCACCGAGGAAAAATGAGTAATCAGAAGGTTGAAGTGCTATGGATTTGAAATGGAGAGATTTTGAGTGAAGTTCAAGCAAAATTCTTATCCCCTACCTTACATCAGCCGAACCTGCTTAGTGTGGGAATTCCTCGATACCAAACTTTCCCTTAAAAGAGTGCAATGATCCATAATTTTTGAAATACCTATCTTTTCCTTATAGGCATTTAGTTTATCTCTTCCAAATCAGTCAAGTAGTTACACCACTTTGTTTTAAACCTCACTTATGATAATCACACTCCCAAGTGACTCACACATCCATCACATCTCCTCCACATTCCTCTCACATGTACACATTCCTTCAAACATTACAAACTCTCTTCAAACCACCACGAAACAACTCCTCCATATCCTTATTTTCATATAAACTCTTTTGAAATTTTTGAAGTATGTTACAAAAAGCAAAACAAAAGAGAAAAAAAGAAAAAAGGCAAGGAAAAAAAGGAAGAAAGAAAAAGAGATAGAAAAAAAGTGAAAAAGAAGGAGAATAAGTTAGAGGAATATCTACTCTTCTCAACACCACCATCTCTACCATTTCCATCTATCCCTATCATCCATCACCATCCACATCATTTGGGAGCTAAAAATTATCATAAGTGGTACCATCTTTGCTTTTTAATCCATTTTGTTTACACACATGTTTGCTTTTAACCACATCATTCCTTTAGAAATAGTGTCTTTAAATTTCTTTCAACCACCTTAAACGCTGCATCCAAAGATAGGAATACCTTTGCAATTGCACTCTTTTTAGGAGGAAGGAAAGTTGAAGGGAATTCTAATACATTAAGTAGCCTCCATTTTGAGGGAAGGAGTGATGAATCTATGGAGAGGGTAAGGATTACATCTGCTCATGAGAGAGTGAGGATCTTTTCATCCCCATAGCATTAAAACCTTAGATATGCTCACCTCGATCGCAATTGAGAATTAGACTCGAGCATCAGCCGATGAGCACTACCCTAATATGCACTAAAGAAGTCAACCTAGAAATGGAATCTAGATCACTATGGTCCACACTATGAGGAAGAGTAATCATACTTATATACATTTCACCTCTTTAGTAGTAGGATTGAGAAGAAGAAAAGACTTTCTAGGGAGATTCTATAGGAAATTGCTAAGAGACTAGCAATTATTTAAGTTGGGGGGTGTGATAACATGCAATCTTAACATGATAAAACATGATTATTCATGCAATTTAAGGCATAAAACATTACATTTATGTGCATGTTATCATACTTTGAGTGCATTTTTTTATCATTCTATGCATATTTATGTCATAATCTCAAAAATACACTAAATTAGGGTTAATTATGATGAATTAAGGATGAATAATTTTATAACCTATCTTTACTTGAGATTATGAATGGTTTTTTTAAAAGTTAAATAATAAGAGAAAGCATTTTTTTATGAACATTCATTTAATTTTTCTTAAGTTAAAATCTTTTAAAATGAATGTATTTTTTTGAAATATAAATTAAAAACTCTTGTTATTTAAATAATTTGAATTTTTAGAATGATAGATAATTAAATTTCAGATCCAATGAAAGAAATTTGGATTAATTTGGAGTTGTATTTTAAAAGATACGATTTTTAGAATTTTCAGGGATTTTTTTGTATTTTTCTGAATTTTCTACGATTTTATTTTCGATTTTTTTAATAAAAATATAAATATTAAAAAACGGGCGCGGGGCCCGCGTGGATGCGACGTGGCACGCAAGGCCACGTGGCAGCGCCACGTGGCCCCGCGCAACGCGCCTACGTGGCGCGTATATATCTTATATATATTATTATTACATATAGTAGTAAAAGGGGTCTTCAGCCTCGCCTAGTGGGGGAGGGTATTAACCCTCATATATGTCGGGTATTATATACCCGACCTATTCTTTTATTTTTCTCCGTGTGGGACTAAAATCCCACACGTTACTTACCTTTCGTGCGACGTGGCGCGAGGAGGGGACGTCGGATCGCGATCGGAGCGCGCCAATCAAGTGGACGCACGGTCCACTGATCATTGATCAGACACGTGCGCATTAAATAGAGTTATAACGGCCCAGATCTTACGCGATCAAACGCATCAAGAGCGTTAGATCGCGATCCAACGGACGCTGTTTCATGCGTTTTATAACGCCCATCGCGAGATTTAATCTGGAGCGTCCATTCACGATCGGAGGATCTCAAATTAATCGTAACGATTCATCGTTTTGAACGCATCGTGACCGTTGATGGAGCTTTAAAGACATCGATCGGACGGTTACCCTTTTTCGCCCTATAAATAGACGAGTTCTTCGTCGTTCTATGTATTCGAGTGAGTTTTCAATGAAATTGACTGTCTAGACACCTCTCTCACTCGTTTCTCTCGATCTCTTCCTCCTCCTCTCTCAATTCCGCATCCATGGAGGGGTAGAAATCGAGATTTGGTGGAAAATCGAGGGAGAAATCGACGCTTGAAGCTCGGCGTGACGATTTTGACGATTTCGGTGATTAATCGGCTTAATCACCTCGTTTTGATCGCTAAACGGGTTTAGTGGAAGCGGTTTTACCTCAATTATCCTCCTATTATCTTTAATTTTCGTTTATATTAGGATTTAGATTTCAATTTTATAAAATTAGCTTAAATCATGATTTTTAACGTCCGGAAATTTCTCTCCACTTCAAATTTCGATTTCTCCGCGAAATTAAGTCCAAATTCATCGATTCTTGATTCCGTGGAATCGATTTGAAGTCTTCTTTCCAAAAACACCATTTTCCCTAATTTCTCACCTCAATTCATCGTCCAATTTGACCAAATTCTAAAAGATATCTCGAAAATATCTAAATTCCCTGTGGATTCGACCCGTATTTACCATTATACCCCTCAATTCTCTCTTAATTCCCCAAATTGGTAAGTTCGGTATAATTTTTGACACGAGACCGTGTGAAATCGACGACCTCGCGGTCTCGTCTCGTCATTCTCCCTCTCAGGTGGCTGCTCAAGGGAGATCTAGGAAGGAGACCAACCGCCGCCTCCGCCGCCGCACCCCAACGTGCCGCCGCCGTGCCCGCCGCCGAAGCCGCCGCCTCCCCTTGCCTTGATCACGCGTATCCTCGCGCAGCTCTCCCTTCGCCGCCGCCACGGCCGCCACAGGCCGCCGCCGCCGCCGCTGCTTCTGGGTTGCTGTGCTGCTACTTTTCCCCTCCACGAACCCCGTCCCTTCCAGTTCGCATTTTTTTCCTATTTTCCGTCCACCCCCTGCCTGCCTTCCCTTCCCGACCACGGATCTCCTTCTCCCTCCCGAGATTTCTCTCCCCCTCTTCTGATCACGACTCCCTCCCGTACACCATCGTCGTCGTCTCTCTTCCCCCAGCCACAATCGCGACCTACCTTTCAACCCACGAACGCCCCACCGTCCGAAAATTCCATCGGACGATTCATCTCCTCTGCCCCAAATTACGAAATCATCGTTTATCCAATTTCCCCGCCTGGCCCCCTCGCCTACCCGCAGCCTCCCCGATTCCGTGCTTCCCTACCTGCTCTCTCCGACGAACACCCCATTTCACCTACCAGCCCCCGTCGCCCCTTCCCCGTCGCCATCATCCTCGTCCCCGCGACGTTCCTTCGCCCTCGAAATCCCCTCCCAAAAAAAATCACCAATCACTATCCCACTCCGTCGTCGCCCTCAAACCCCTCCCTCCGTCCTTGAGTTGTTCGGATCGAGACGTCCCCGAACATCCCGTCGACTCCTCTTCCTGCCTTTCGACTGCCTTGATACCCCCATCAACCACGAGACTCGGAATCGTTAATTCACGCCCGCCTGCGATCCCAAAAAAAGAAATCCCGTGCTCGACCTCCCGCCCTCGTCCAGCGACCTTCTCCAACTTTTCTCTAGTCCCTCCGCGAGACGACGAAGTCAATTCCAATCGGAATCTCCAGCCGGACGACGCGCCGCGTCCCTTTCTCTGCCCGACCGTCTTCTCCAACCTTTTTTTTTTCCCCACGTCCAGCCCCCGCAACATCACCAAATTTTCCGCGCGACCACTTCCCCTGTCACGTCACCTGGAATTAACTTGCAGAATACGATCCGTAGACGTGGTCCTCCCTGCGGGATTCCGCCGTACGGAATCTTGGCAACACAGTCTCCCCTCGCGCCGACTGGCACCACAGGGACCGCGCTCCTCTCACGCGACACTTGCTAACTAATAAGTTCATCCCACATCTTCCCTTGTCCGACCCTCATCTTCACCGGTCCAATGTTTTCCTTAGGATCACGATACTGCCGCCGAGAACTATCACTGCTACCCGTCCGTGCTGCGTTCGAACGGCCTCCCCCGTCACGACCGACCGGGCTCGCGCCCCGCAGGTTAGGCACACATTCCCCTTTATTTTGCGTCGAAGTCTATATTTCCTTCAGTATTTCCCGCACCGTCTCCGCCGCCACCGGGAATTAGTACAGGTGAGTGTTTAGACGAAATTGATAGGGTTCAGACCGTGGTCCAACCCGTCGGGTTGATTGTCGAGCTCCCCTCGACGACTCACGGCCCAACGCCCGTGAGGACGTGGATCGGAAGGAATCTCGGGCTGACACTACTCGGCGCACCCCAGGACCCTCGGAGACGACGTCTGGGACGGTTGCCTGCTTGATTGCATCATCAGTTTATTTCATCATATTAGAGTTCCCCCCCCCCCTAGTCCATCCCTAGTATCGCGATGTTAGACCGGTCTCGCACCCGGTCCTGCATCAGATACCTTTACTTAGAAGAGGAAATGTTATAAGAATGAGAAGAATGGGAAGAATGATGAAAATAACATGGAAGAAGAACGAGAATTGAATAAAATAAAGATCTTATTTTTTCTATTCTTTGGCTTTTTCTTTTCTTTTTAAAAAAAATATATTTCATACATACGTTAAAAATTCAAAAACTGAGTATACGAGAAATGATGGAGAATCTACAAATGAAGTAAATATTAAAGATAATTTACATTTAAAGATAATGTGAAGGATAACTTACATGTGAAGAGAATGTTAAAGAGAATTTAAATGTGAAGATTATATGAGGGAGAATTTAAATGTGAAGAGAAAGAGAAATAAGGAGAAATTTATAATGGATGGAGTCCTTCGAGAGTGTGGCTATCATGAGCAAGGCTAAAAGTAGATATAAACTAGAGCGACTAAAAATGTGGAAGACAGACGAATTGAGACCATATGGTTGTTGAAAACACACGGTCAAGAGTCAAAATAAAGTCCAAACTAACCAATTTTAAGATTAAATCACGAATTGAGGGGTATAATGGTAAATAAGGGCGGAATCCACACGGGAATTAGGGAAATTTTTTATGATCTCTTCGAATTTGATCAAATCGGACAATGAATCAGTGATAGAAATTAGGCAGTTTGAGATTTAAGAAATAGGACTCAAAGACGAATCCATGGAATCAAAAATCACTGAATTTGGATTTGACTTCGCAGAGAAATCATCGAATGAACAGAGGTGAAATTTCCAAAAATAAAAATCGTGAAAAACCAAAAATAAGAATGAAATTGATTCAAATTACAATTTTAAAAAAAATCTAAAGCTATAAAAAGATAGACTATGATGAAACACGATCCCTAACCCACAATTGCAATCAAATTGATCCAATTAATCACCGGAATTAAGGCTATTCATCAAAATTCGGAAAATCGTGATCGTGGAGTTCAAGCGTCAATTTCTTCCTCGTCGATCGTCGAAATCTCACTCTCAAATGCTTCGTGGACGTGGAAATGAGTCTAGAAGCGATTAGAAACAAGATATTTAAGAGATTTGGTGTCTAAATAGTTTGATTAAGTCGAATTTCTCTCGAATGCTTTATAATCTCGAAGAACATCTCAATTTATAGGGCGATTTGGGAGTAACCGTCCGATCGTCATTTAATTCTCGATCAACGGCTCTGATGAAACACATCGGATGCAAATTGTTACCGTTAAGTCATGACCATTGGATCTTTGATTGACCACTAAGATGAAGCCACGTCGTGTGTGTTATAAATACGCATCAAACGCTCGTCGTCGAATCGCGATCGGACATTTCTGATGCATTTTTGTCGGTATAATCTCAGCCGTTATAACTCCTTTGATCAATGGCTGAGATAAAATTATTTAGAAAACGATTTGCCTACGAATCAGGATGCGCCATGTACCCCCACGCTTAAGTGAAGATTGACGATCGTGATTTAAACGCACAATTGGACATCCCATGATGCGCCACGTCACCTCCCGCTTATGATCATCGATCGCAATCAATCGGACGTTCTAGATTGTGCCACGTCATCTGCGCGCTAATAATAAATTGAAATATCGATTTTTAATTAGAAAAATTGATTATTAATTAGAAAATTCGATTTTGAAATTCCAAAAAATCCTTAAAAATTCAGAAAATTTCAAAAAAAAATCCAGAAAAATCTGAAAATTTATAACTTTCAAAATATAACTCCAAATTAATTTAAATTTCTTTCATTTGATCATAAATTTAATTATCTATCATTCTAAAATTCAAATTTACTAAATAACAAGAGATTTAATTTCTATTTCAAAAATACATTCATTTCTTTAAGATTTTAAAATTTAGAAAATAAAATGAATGTATATAAAATAATTTCTGTTATTATTTAACTTTAAAAACTACTTATACTCTCAAGTAAAGATGGGTTATAAAATTATTTATCTTTAATTCATCATAATTAACCCTAAATTAATGTATTTTGATATTATAATGACTTTTTTCATAGAATGATAGATAAATATTCATAAATATGATAACATGCATAGGAATGAAATCTTTTTATGCCTTAATATGCATTAATAATCATGTATTATCATGTCTAATTAGCATGTTATCAAAGACATGTAATGAATAAAGGGGCACACAAAAGGGGAATCAATTATTATGACACAATACACTCATTAGGAGAAGTTAGGAAACCATGAATTCTAACACTAAATAGGTTTGGCTGATGTAAGGTAAGGGACAAGAATATGTTTAAATTTACTCAAATATCTCCGATTCAAACCCTTTTCATTTTAACCCTTTGATTTCTCATTTTTCTTTAGTGCCTACTAGATACTACCCTATATAGGTCATCTATCAATAATAATATCATGGTTTATCTAAATCTCATGGTTTTTATTCCTTTGAAATGCAATCAGAACACTATAAGAGCCTAACTTCCATTCCTTTACTTGCAAGATCTCATATGACAAGACTCACTAAGATGGGGTGGAATAGCAAAAAAATGTGGAAATATGAATTTTTGAGGTTTAAAATTTTTGAAATTTTTGAAATGTTAAGTTTTCTAAACTCTCAGCCCCCAAATTAAACCTTTCCTTGTCCTCAATGAAGCAATCATGCACATGTAAATATGGTAAGAATTATGATTCATGGCATGTAAAATAACAAAATACTAAGAGGAACTGGTTTAGGAAAACTCGTTTAGCTATTTTCTACTTGTTCCAACAGATTTTCTTCTTTATTTCCTCCTCCCTATAGTATATTATATTCCCTCGCTTCTTCCTTACTCTAAAAAATAAGAACAAACACAAAACCAGAAAAGATACACATAAATAGTAAAACAAAGATAACCTTAAGTTGCCTTCTAAGAAGCATTAAGCTTGGTGTCTTTAGCTTTATGAAATGAAAGTAAACTCACATGGACCATTGTGATGAGGGTGATGCTAATGTAAACTCCTTAGGTGCCTTGAAAAGATGCAAATTAACTTTATCTAGAGTGGGTGGTTTTGATGTCAAGGTTTGAGGTGATGACCATTAACCTTGAAATGTTTTCCGAATTTAATGTTAGAGATTAGTATTTATCCATTTTCGAACAATTCTATAACCACACACGAAATATCCCCATTGTGAGTCAAAGTTTTCAAATGAAAAACTAAATGTGAGAGTTATTTATCCATACCTTATCATTAACTTGAAAATCTTTCTATCAGATATGATTGTCATGAAAGGTCTTGTTCTTTTCCTTATAGATTTTTCCTTATATGACATCATGCCTTGGATCTTATAATTCTTGGACTTGGAGAAGAATATATTTCTATGATTCATTCAAAAATAAAAGTGAGCTTTTTGGTAGCCTGATAACATGCATATTTAACTCTTATTTTCATCATAATTAACTATTATTAATATGTAATTTTGATCTATGTGATGCATGTTATCATCTTAAAATGAAATTTTCTTCAATTTAATGCCAAATCACTTAATTCCATTTTTTTATCAATTGAGCATTCTTATGTGTTTTAAGTGTGTTTGACCCTTTCAAGGGCCAAACCACTCATGTTTGATCTAAAAATTTTGATTTTAAATATTTCAAGACTGAAATGAATGCATGAAGGTTTGAGAAGAGGAAGAAAAGAAGAGTGAAAAAGGAACTACCTTAGTTGACTTTAGAAGTCAATTAATAATTAATTCACTCATAATTCTATTTTATGTCTAATATTTTATTTCAGGACATAGAATTAAAGAGGATCAAGTTCTTGATCCAATGAATAACATTTCATGCAAAAAGGGGTTCTAGAAATGAAGTTATGAATTTTTTAAGATTAATAATTTTTTTGGATTTTTCAAGAATTTTTCAAATTTTTAGAAATCAAAAAAAGGTTTATTAATTTGAAAAAAGGGGTTTATAAGCACGGGACCGACGCGGAGATGAAGTGGCACGACGCGAACACGTGGCGGCGCCACCTGGGCCGACACGGACCCATGTGGGCGTCTACGTGGCACGAAGGAATCGGGCTAAGCTTATTGGGCCCACATGTATTGTGGGCCCAAGAGATAGGATAGGGGGGCGTACTAGGCCCAGTGGGTGACGTAAACTCGAAGGGCATCACTCCTTATATATGTGACATTTCGCCCCTTTTTCCTCTGTGTGGGACTAATGACTCTCTCTATCTTCGCAGGCGACGTGCCAGCATGTGTAGTGTTAGATTTAAGCGTGCTAATTGGCCTGTGTTGATCTGATAGATTTCGGTCCACTGATCTCAATCAACAACACATAACAAATTCGCAACCGTCGATCTCATTAGTGAAATCTAAAGGTTGTAATTTAATTTCGCACTCGGCGAATCGTGGAGTGACATGCGGGTGTCTATAGACGCTCCGATGAAGATCGGACATCGACAATCAAGGAGGAAGTGGGCCCGCATCGTGGGATTGTGGCTTCACCTGAGCCGTTCAATCTCCTTAAGTGAAATGGACGGTCTAGATATCAAGAGATTAATTCTTCTATAAATAGATATTCCCCCTTACGGAAATGTAACTTTTGATTAAACGTGAAGAAATTAAGCATTTTTGAGGAAAAATATTGAGTTCTTCATGATTTTATTGCATTTTAGACTCAATCATGCATGGATTGAAGCAAGTTAATCATGAATCATTGTGAGAAAATGTTTGGAAATCGCCCCTTGAACGTCGAAATCATGTTGAAGAAGGAATCTGAGAAATTAACATCAATCAAAGAAATTTGAGGCTCAATCTTCGCGTCAATCGGGTTAGTAGTGTGATTCCTTCGTAATCCTTGCAATTTATATAGTTTAGATTAAATTTAGATAGGCAATTAGAGTTTAGGAATCAGAAATTTTGTCATTTCGCCTAAATTTTATTGTGGATTTTTTTTTCTGATTTCCAAATAAGAATTTCTCCTTGATCTCAAGTCCAATTTATTCGAATTTGGTTTCATTAGATTCCTTGTTCAATCAGCTTTCTGTGGATATCTGATTCATCAATTTTTATTAAGGTTTGACCCTTCAAATTGTCGTTTGACCAACTGGTTTTCAAAATTAATCCAAATTTGGGCGTCGACTTTCGAGAGCTATTACTACAAATATAGAAGATAAAATTTGATAATTTTGGTGTTTTTGGAATCCTCTGATCGTAAAATTTATATGAATAGGTAATTTTTTATATTTGGATATCATTTGATAAGTCAATTTAAGGATTTTGACCGAAAGCTTCATTGCAGTAATTGTTTGTCTATTGATTTTCAATAAATCATAGTAAATCTAATTCTTCTCGAAAAATCACAATCTTTATATCAAAATTCTCCCCTTTCTCTCTGGTTTCTGAAAATATAATTTTTGTAATATTTTTTCACCTTTTTCCTCTCTGATTTTATATAAAGTCAAAGTCAACGCTTTGACCTTGACTTTTGACTTTTCTTCTCCAAATATTTTTCAAAATTCTTAAAATATCTTCTCTTATATATTAGTACTATTTCCATTGATAGTATATCATTTTCATTTCTTAAAAACCCTAATTAGACTTAAGTTTGACCAAGTCAACTCTTTCGATAAAAGTCAATCTTGTTCTTTGTGGTTCAACCCGATCTCATCGATGTACTTGATTTCTAATTTTTAAATCATCTTGAGTTCAGAATTATAAATTTTGTTTGACTGACGATCGTGTGTTTCGACAACAACACTAAATTGTTTCGTCAACTTCCATGTATCCTTTCTATTTTCATTGAAATGAAATTTATTCATAAGCAAATACAATGAAATTATACTTCTATGTATTATCATTCTTGTGTGATATTTATAATGAATTTCATAAGTAGATACAATAACTAAGTGAATTATGATGAGATCATAATACAATGATCATAATACAATCTTTAAACATATGTTCTAAATATTCATATTCTTGTGATACTTAATAAGGACATCAAATTATCCAAAAATAATAACACTATTTGATCTAGCATATATGATGAGTATGGTTGATCCTATGGCCATTGGTATAGAGATACCAAGGATAGATGGTGAGTGCTATTTGGAAAAAGAGTTCACTAAATTGATTTGTATGAATCCTTGAATGATATTATACCTAACTCTCGATTAGATTGATTCATGTCACGATTCTGTATGTGATTCTTTCACTTGAGACACCAAAGACATCTTGTGGATGGATGATATTGTTTTGCTTATGACTTACGAATCCCAAGCCACAGGATCTCTAAAATGTCATATATTAGATATGACATAAAGTCCTCGAAGATGACTATGTTGTCAAGAAGGGATCATCTGCTCTCAATATCTTGGGAGATTGACTCAACGAATGAGATGCAATAAAAACCTAGGCCAAGGTAATGGAAATATTAGTACTAACTTGAGTGACCAATAATTTCTTACACGCACCAATACTAATGTGAATGACTAATCAGGGTTTGGCAGTTGTCCATACACTAAATCATTCATGAGTCTCGTGCGGATGAAGGTAACTAATAGCGGAAAGGTTCTATAAAGGAGTTCTTATATACTCCATTTCTCCTTAAAATCAAGGTCTAGATTAGCACTCAACAAGATGGTAACTCAGCCTATTGAATCGGTTGAATCAATATTTCATTCATTAATCTATATTTTGATATACATAAGTAATAAAGGTTTACCAATAAGATGCTATTGGGTCTGTAGAGTTATTAACTAGTGAGATATATAGACCTCGATGGTCACTTACATAAGATTTATAAATGTTAATGGATATAGACATAATTATGAGAGTTTTTATGAAAAATTCACAAGGCAAATGTCTATAAATAAGGAGAGAACTACCAAACTCAAGTGCACTTGTAAGCCTTGTGACAATTCTATCAGTTTTCCTCTTTCTCTCTTGGTGAAGCTCTTTGAAGAGGAGTGACTAAACGAATTCGTGCGGTCATTGAAAACACACATATTTATGTCAAAATAAATATCAAACTCACCAATTTTAAAATTTAATCAAGAATTAATTAGTAAAATGGTGAATAAGGGTCCAATACACAAAGAAATAGGGGAATTTTTTAGGTATTATTCAAATTCGGTCAAATTAGATGATGAATTGAGGTTAGAAATTAGGGATTTTAATAAAACATGGAAAGAAGACTCCAAGAAAAATACACGAAAATCAAAGATCGCTCAATTTGGATTAGTATTTGTGGAAAAATCAGTGGTGAAATTTAGGTAAAAAATCGATCACGATGAGAGAGAAAATAGAGAAATTTCATAAAATTTGAATAATCTACTATTCAAAATTGAACTATAATGTTATAGGAAGAAAGACTAGGGAGAAAACACGTAATCTAACCTAAAATCATGCTCAAAATGATCCAATTCATCACCTAATCAAGCCTTTTCATTCCACGTTTTGAAAAATAAAAATTCTTCATATGGTATTCAAGAGGTAAATTCTTCAGAGTCTCTCAATGAAATCTCACTTTCAAACACTTTTTGAATACATAAATGAGTCTTGAAGAGGAAGAAAGCAAGATATTGAAGGATTGAGGTTTCTAAACCGTTCGATTACTAGAAACATCCGAGAATACTCTTTTTGTCAAAGAACAAGGGTATGAATAGGCTAAATTTGGGTGTAACTATTTGATTTGCCTCTTCATCTTTGATCAATCACTTAGATGAAACGCTCGTTAAGTCATGTTAGTCTAATTAGAAATGGGGCACCAAGATGAAGCCATGTCACGAATGGAGAAGAAGCGTCATGTAATGTGCGACGTTTGATCTTCATCGGACACTTGAGGTGTTGTCACGCATCTCTTGAAATCCATTGAGTGCACTTAATCTCAGCCTTTATAACTCCCCTGATGAATGGCATAGATAGAACGGTTTTAATAAAATAATTTGCCGTTGAATGAGCATGCACCACGTACCCCCTCCATTTAAATGAAAATGGAGGGTCACAATTTAAATCGCTCAATCGCTCACTTTAGAATGTGCCACATCATCTGCGTAAAAAGATCAAAAACATAGTCCCACATAGAAAAAATCAAGGCCAAAATCATGTATAAATATAGAGCAGTCTTAGTGGGTTAGCTTTTCTCCTTTAAAGGATGCTTAACCCACTAATCTCATGCACATGCCACATGGCACATGCATACGTTGCCACATGACGACATGCAAACGACTTCGCCAGCTCAACAGGAAAATGAAAATATTTTTTTATCATTTAAATCAAAATCAGATAAAAAATAAATCTAAAAAAATTCAAAAAAATATATATTTTAAAAAAGAATTCATAAAATTTAGAAAATTTATAACTTTAAAAATATAACTCCAAATTAATTCAAATTTATTTTTTATAAGAAATTAAATTATCTATCATTCTAAAAATTTAAATTTAATAAATAATAAGAGAGAAAAATTTAGTTTAAAAAATGCAGTCTTTTCTTTTAGAAAATAAAACTAAAAAAATAAATGAGTGTGTAAAAAATATTCTATTTTACTTTTTAAAATTAAAACCCAGTTATAATCTGAAATATAAAATATGAATAATCTATTCTCAAATATCTCTCTTTAATTATTTATGATTATCCCTAAAATAGTAGATTTTGATATTATAACTTAAATTTCTATAGAATGATAGATATGCACTTAAAGTATAATAACATGCATACGAATATAATGTTTTATGCCTTAATTTGTATTAATAATCATATAATTATATGTCTAAATTAAATATTATCAAGAAGATATAACAATCCAAATATCGTGTGGATACCGCTAGAGGCTAGACACTTAAATAGCTTCAAGAACTCTTTCAAGGAAATCTTGTACGAATATTTTTTTAATATGTACTAAATGATAGGATCATTCATTCTTGGTGCTTCAATTTATTGAACATCTTAGTTAATGTATTCCACTACACTTGATATTTTGATCAAAACTTTGGAAGGCTTATCGACCTTAGAATCCACCACTTTTATCATGTCTTATCATCTTCTTCTTAAATATGTGACTTTCCTTAGAAGTATAAATTAAGTCTTTTTTTCTAATGATTCTCTCTCTCTCTCTCTCACTCGCCCTCCTTAGAGTCAATTTTCTACATCTTGGTTTGTCTTCTTGACTCTCTCTATCACCCCTTGTTCAGTTGTTACTTTTCTATTTCTTGGTAACCCTAAGAATGTGGATTTTTGTTTATTAACACTTGATGAAGAATCTCTATGTGGTTATGGTGCTCCAAAAGTTGACTTCTCTCTTCTTGGGTTGTGATAAAATCAATCTTAGGCATTTAATTTGTCATTTTTTTATGAACTGTATATATATATATATATATATATATATATAACCTCACTGAGTATAACCTTATATAGATATAAGTAAGGTTTGATCCTGGAGAGCCTAGGTAATGAGATTACTAGACTAGCATAGAGAGAAAATATGTTAACACGTATGAAAAGATGGAAGATGAGAATTTGGCATATGAATTTGTGATATGATTATAGAGAAGGGCCAAATGGTAATGAAACGGATTAATAGAAATATTTATGTGAGAAAATGGGCAGATATATTTAATTTAGGGTTTAGAAAGGAAATGATGGAGATTAGAGAGGAAAATGGAGAGAATAGAGAAGATTGGATGGATGCTACTGAGAGAAAATAAAGAGATGAAAAATTACTATAGAATTAAATCAAAACATGAGTTTTTCACTATCGTGGAGGAATAACAAGGATGTTCTTGTTCCTAATCTAACAGAAACCTCGTTTTCAATGCTAATCTTAGGCTAAGTGATGCTTGATCTACCAAGATCTTGGACTTTCGCCTGGTCTCCTCTCCAAAAAAACCTTGAGAAATAATAAATCCAAATATTGGGCCTTTATCTTTTCCTTTTTCCTTATGGTAGCCAAATGCTTAGAGAGAACAAAATAATAGCCAAAACGGAAGAAGGAAAGCCTTTTATATGTATTTGTGTGCCACGTAGTGGTTGGTAGAGATTGAATCTCCAAAATGACATCCAAAGCCCCCAATAGAAAATGGGGTGACCACCATTTAAGGGTGATAACCTCACCCCTTTGTTAAAAATTGGATCTCCTAAAAATAGGATCTCTTCTCCTTTATACATGGTTCTTCCTAAGAATAGGAAGACCTCTATTAATAATTAAAAAAAGCACAAGAGAAGAAGTTTGACCTCTTTAACCCTTTAAGAATGTTGTTGACCAACTTTTAAGTTGTTCTTGATAATCTCCATCCATTCTTTCAAACATTTTACCTCAGCCCTTGTATCCACATTAACCCATAAAAATGTGAGAAATTCACCATCTAACTTCAAAGAAGTTACATGGGGTTAGTCTTGTAACATAGAAAAACTATAGGAAATTCTAAATTTTAGAACTTAGATACTAAAAAGCCTAATTAGGTCATATTTAGTCACGAATAGAATGATATTTATGTTATTTATGAACTGATTAATACCTAAATATGGAATTTGATGTATTCATGCAACTGCTAACCTATGATTATCAGTTTGTCAGCTATTCAAAAGGTCCACATGTAATAAACCAATAGGAGAATGATATAGAGGTTCATAAAAGTAATTTTTTGGGAAATAACATATAATATGTATTCAGTTAAAGGATTGCCTTCTCAATAAGCTCCAAATCAAACATTATCTAAATGCAAGGGTCATGGCTCATGATCACATGACCATCAAGATACCTTCGTACATAAGATTCAAAAATGATAAAATTAATTTATTAGATATTAAATAGAAATCACCTTAGATACCCAAAAACACCAAAGACTGACCCTTTGTGTCTCAAATTCATTAACATATAAAACACAAAAATCTACGATTTAACTCGTGTAACATGATAACCACTATCACACATTTTAGACTATATTGATCATCGAAGTGAACATGCCACTGTTCATTATTGAACTTATAAGATTTTATTTTTGGAGAGAAATAAATACTACATCCCAACATTAATAGTAAGCAATTCAAGGTCGACATTTTTGAAACTGCTAAAAATATTCAACTCCAAGTGATATGTTTTTGGTTGCAACCAATTCGTAGAAAAAGAGTGAGGATCAAAGGAATTATTATATTATGTGACAAACATGATCCATTGAATTTTAGAGCGAAGAAGTGGAACAAGAGAGAGAGAGAGAGAGAGGAGAACATGCCTAAAGATATTCTCTTGTCTTTGTGTAAACACTTCTTGGTTTGCCTACATCTTACTTATTGTTTTTATTTTTCTATCATAATTCATTGAACTATTTTGATATTTGGTCTTTAGGAAATTTAATTTGGTAATAACTCACATGTTATCATTCTCCATGGTTTGGATGCGATGATGATCGGTAAAGTAATGCTCAATAAGCTTTTTATAGGCATTAGTCTTATATGGAACATATTCGTATTCTCTCTCTTCTCTCTTCTATATAAATTCACGTACTTGTAGTTTCCATTTTATCGATTAGGGTTTCGTCTCTCCACGATGTTCTTTCATGCATGGCCTTGCGGGGATAAACAGCATATACACTGCAATCGTAAATTCATTACTAAACTATAATCCTTGCCGTATATATCAATAAGTGAATATGTTAATTTCAATATAAATTTAAGAAGCATTTATTTTTAAGACAACCAACTCTCTATTCCGCAATGCATACATGAAAATAAAAAAGTTTTCAAATGTGAGGAGGGCAAGGGCAAGGGAATGCTACTGGCTCTTCCTATTCTACATGCTTATTTCAATATTTACTTTTATGGAGGGTAGAAATACAAAAGTGCTAAAGAGGGAGACAACTCTCTCTCTCTCTCTCTATAACAGACGGTAAACAAGTATTTACACTAAGGCCACTGGAACACTGAAAGAGATAGACAAGTTCCTGCAATAGAAGAAGAAGCTAAGCGTCAGATTTTAATCATTCTTGAATAAAGTGGGTTCACCAAATCAACGGCAGTGGTTCAACCAACCTGGGGGAAAAACCATCTTCCGCGCAGAATATTGAGGGTCAAAGAGAAATTTTCGTGGTAATAAATAAACATATAAATACCCTCCACGCAATTGCACTAGCAGCAACCGGATCGCCAACAGCATGGAACACTAGGAGAGAGAGATAGAGAGAGAGCAACTACTCTTCACTTCACATTGACTGACACTGCCATCTTCCTCAACCTCTGGGACACCTCGGCAAAGGACGGCCGGCCTACCGGGTCGGTTGACCAACAGGTTTCCATTAATGCCTTCCATTCTGGGTCACACCATGCCGGGATTGTTGGCCTCAGGGTATTGTTCACAATTCCGCCTGAGAACAAACACCAATCTCATGGGTGACTCTTCTATAATAGTCTTCATCTAAAACCTAGAAATTTGCATTTTTCTCTTCTTTTCTTACCAATGATAGATGCACAGTGCATCTCTGCATAGGGCTCTTCCCCAGTGAGCACCTCCCACAAAACAACACCGAATGAGTAAACATCAACCTGGGAAAGAAAAAAGGTAAACAGACACATTTCAAATGATTATAAATGTCAATGTGTATAAGAAACAACATCAGAAAAGCAACAGTTGTTTGATTAAATGCAGATCAAAACTTATGAACTAGGGAATGGAGATCATGATCGAATTGATTATCCAATCAGGATTCTAGTCGATCAGGCCTTGATACATCTCTAATCTTGGTGGCCAACCGTCAGGGATGGTGATCAATCACCAGATCACAGAAATCTTCTCTCTTTATCTCTCTCTCTTTCCTTCACCACTTCCCTCCCCCTGGATCCTCTTTTCTGTCTCTCTACTGAGTAATTCTCTCTTTCCCTGCTCCTCTCTCTCTCTCTCGCTCTCTCTCCCCCCTTCTCCCTCAGTCCCAATCTCCCAACTGTCTCCCATCTCCTCTGTCTCTCTCTTCCTGTTCTCACAATCTCTCTTTGCCCTGCCCTCTCCCTTCTCTTTCCTCTCACTCTCCCAATCTCTCTTTTCCACTGCCCTCTCCCTATCTTTCTTTATCCCCAACCCTTGCTCTCCCTCTTTCCCCAGCTCTCTCTCTCTCTCTCATGTGGTGGTGGTAGGACGCTGATAGCAACAGTAAGGGAGTTGGCAGGCAAGATATATATATATATATATATATATATATATCTTAGAGACAAAAAGCCAACTAAAAAATAAATGGCAGGTTTTAATGCGAGCTGTTCTATTAGCGAACAGACTGATTCAATGGTCCAAATTCACGTGCAATGATCTATTTTAGTCTGAGGATCAGGTTGATATCAATCAGATGATCAGGGTCGTCAGCCAAAACTGAAGGTCACAAATTGTTGATCAGCTTGATTGATCATCAATCTGCAGGCCAATTGGTTAAAGATTCCCATCTAAACAACGCACAGAAAAATCTACATGCATAAAAGGCAAAAGCCAAGTAAAATATGCAAGAAATTACCTTCTCTGATACCATGTTAGTCTTCCCGGAGAGCAACTCAGGTGCCATCCATGGCAATGTTCCACGAACGCCACCAGAGACCAGGGTCTTTTGTTTGACCTTTGATAGACCAAGATCACCAATCTATTGCCATATTTGGAAAGATGATAGAAGCTTTCAATCTCTGGAGTATTCTTTACATAAACTATAGAAATTTGATGTGTACCTTGCAGACAGGTCTATGAGGATCTCTCATGTTTACCAGCAGATTCTCACACTTTAGGTCAAAATGAACAATATTTTTCCCGTGCAGATACTCCATCCCAAATGCAGCATCCATGGCAATGATGATCCTCTTACGACGGTCAATTGTTCTGCACGAGACCATCACAGTGTGAGGGATAAATGTCTATGGCTTGAACTGTCACCTTATGGCACGGTTGCACAGATTGCAAGTAGTACATAGACCAATTGTACAGTATACATTTGCATTGTTCATGTTCCCTGAACATAACCATCTTGCAGAACAACATGCACAATGGTATGATTCTCTGCTGATGAAATCCAATTGCAGAGAATAGGGCTCATTAGGAAAAACGTTTTTGTGAGAAAGAGAGGGTTGCAGAAAGCTAATATGACAGGAGAGAGTGAAGAGAAATTGCAGTAGCCCTTTGTAGAGGAAATAACAAGGGAGGATAGATGTTGACAAGTCAGCACCGTTTGAAATGACTAGGCTGTTTATAATTCAGTTCAAAGGTTGCTGACAAGTCAACATCCTTTCATGCCACACCGAAGAGATAACAAGGGAGAAAAGTAAAGAGCAAGGATAGATGTTGACAAGTCAGCACCGTTTGAAATGACCAGGCTGTTTATAATTCAGTTCTAAGGGTGCAGAAAAGTCAACATCCTTTCATGCCACACCGAGGAGATAACAAGGGAGAAAAGTAAAGAGCGAGGATAGATGTTGACAAGTCAGCACCTTTTGAAATGACTAGGCTGTTTATAATTCAGTTCAAAGGGTGCTGACAAGTCAACATCCTTTCATGCCACAGCGAGGAGATAACAAGGGAAAAAGTAAAGATCAAGGAGAGATGTTAATAAGTCAGCACCCTTTGAAATGACTAGGCTGCTTATAATTCAGTTCAAAGGGTGCTGACAAGTCAACATCCTTTCATGACACACCGAGGAGATAACAAGGGAAAAAGTAAAGAGTAAGGAGAGATGTTGATAAGTCAGAACCCTTTGAAATGACTAGGCTGCTTATAATTCAGTTCAAAGGGTGCGGACTAGTCAATATCCTTTCATGCCATGTGACTTGCCATGCATGTCACATTGCAATCTTTTAAATGGGATGCCCCCTTCAGGAACATGGCATTCCTTCCAATGCATGTGTTTTAATTGCCATTTGGGAGCCCTAGACAAATAGATTAAGATAGTAGAGAACGAGAGAGAGAGAGAGAGAGAGAGAGAGAGAGAGAAAGTGCCTGTCTTTCTTCTGCAATACTTGTTTCAGAGACCCATTGACCATGAACTCTGTTACAGTTGCCAGGCTACCATCAGGACCATCACGAACAATACCATAAAAGGAAACAACATTTGGATGATGCAATGAACTCAGAATCAAAGCTTCTTTCCAGAAATCTGCAATCTGTGAAAACATTCCAAAACAAGAAATTAACTCAAAATATCTTCAGTAAGAGACCTTTTGAGATATTTCTTTAGCATTGAGATATTTATTTACCAGACGTTTCCTCTCTGATGGCTTCCCAGCAAAGCAGCTGGCTTTTATCCGTTTTATCGCTACGTCAGAGCCCTTCCACTTCCCGTGATAAACAGACCCATAAGTTCCACAGCCAAGCTCTCTAATCTCCTCCAGATCAGAGTTCTTAATCGTCTGAAGATACAACCAAAAGTCAAATATAGGAAATTTGGTATCACAAGTAATCTGATCATATGAATGTACCTGCAACCCATTGGAACGAGCCTCCTCTTCTGCAACCGTTGGCTCAATCTCAGAGATATTTGTCTCTTCAGTATCCAAGTCTTCTTCCACAGCCTAAAGATAAAAAAATAATATCTAATCCTAAAAGCTTTAATGATTTAAATTCATCTAAATTTAACTCACAGGAGGTTCTGAGACATGTAGAGACAGCTCTTTCTCGATGATCTCACTTGCATGGGTAACATCATCTAGATGATCTTCAAGGTCAATCCTTTTTGAGAACTCATGTGTGTCTTCAAAGTTGACATCACTAATCTTGGAAGAATCAGGCAACTGCTCCAATAGATTCAAAGGCAGAACATCTGGCACAATTTGATGCTTGCTGTCATTACGTTCATGTAAATTAACTAGCCCAGGATTTTCTTCGTAGTTTTTGTCATAGGTTGTTGGCCCGATGATTGGGAACACTTTATTCATATTGTTAGTAGCATACAAATTCTGATCTCGGGGGATTCTAATCTGACCTATGCTATGCATTCCTGTTTCATACAGTGGACCCGTGCTTGCTGCCGGCCTGCCAAAATTAACAACTGGAGCAGGAACATGTGCACCATACTGCACTTGGTCGTGAAATACTTCACTTGTGGGTTCAGAAGCCAAATGAATATGATGATGATCATCATGGATGTAGTTGGGAGGGACCAGATCGTAGATATTTCCATGAGGGACAGGGTAATTTATACCATTTCTGTCCATCTGTAGATGCTGTAACTGATGGTGCGGCACAAACCTACCCCATTCGTGACGATCAAAATTACCATTTTCCTGATTTGCTAGGTGACCTTCCCTGACGTGAATGCATTCCCCTTCTGAATTTAAATGCTCATGTTTTGTCTGCCAGTGCTTCCTTTGAGTGTCATGAAAGCGAGCTTCGGGAGCTGTCAGTGGGTTCCTTCGAGCAGCCGCTATTATGCAGTGCTCACACACATTACCCGGCTCACAGACATTGTGAATATGCCCCAAGTTCCCTGGGAATCCAGCCTTTTCTCCAGAAATTCCTCCAGGAGGAAGCCAGACTAAATTATCTACGAAATTGGGGCTGGTGATAAGATTGTTGTGATGGCGTTTGCCTCACATACTCCTCCGAGATTCTGTCACTTGTTTCAAAAGCTGGATGATGCGGTCTGGAGGGTGGTGATGGCGGAAATTCTCGAGGATCATGTAGATGGTGCTGCCCTGGGGTGCGGGTGCGGTAAACAGGGCTGCGTGATCCCTCTGCATCACTATACCTCTGGTGAGAGATGTTGAGGTGGTGCATATTGAATTGGGCATGGCTCAAGAAAGGATCACTCAGATTCCTACTATCTGCCATTCCACCGGCTAGTGCATCCATGGAAAATTGGGGTTTTCCATCAATCAAGCTGTTGAGGGCATCTACATACCTTCTTTCAGTGTCTCGTTCATCAGAGGAGTCGAATTGAGCACCTACTGGGGAATTCGAGGACGCACCGCTATCATGATCCGGATGAGAGAAGAGAAATATCCTCAGGCGTGTGAATCCATCGCCTCCTACTCCAAGCTTGTCATATTCTTCCATCATATTGGTGACATCATCATCATTCACCACAGATATTAAAGCATCAAGATCTTCTTCAGGGTTGTTGGTACTTGAGAGACCAAGCTCCATCAAAGAGATCCCTCATCCGAAACATCAATTCCTCATAGCTCACATCCCTCGGAACACTGACAATCCTAGTCTCACCACCAACATACCGAAGTTTTCCATCCAAAGGCCGAGGTAGGATGCTGCCACCGAAGCTGCACAGGAATTTCACGCGACGTTGCTCATCCGGAGCGATTATCAACGGCGGGAGCAAAGAAGAGAACGAATAAGCCGCGGCGGCAGCATCATCATCAGGAGATTCCATGATCACCATGTCTTCCCAATCAAAACCAATCCCCGACAAAAAGAATTCACCAATCTCTACTCCTCTGCCACAATAGAGTGATTCCTTAATTATAACGGAAACATCCAAGACGGAATCCCTCACAGATAAACCCTAGAAAACCTAAACTCTCCAGAAACCGTAAAACCAACCCATGAATAGGAAAAATAAAATCCGAGTAGCTTCCGGCGAGATCTACCAGATAAAAATCTAGCTTGATCTTCAAAAAATCAAACGAAAACAGAAATATATCGGAAAAAATCTTCAATTCTGCTACCCCCGATTTCGGAAAGTCGACGACGATCTGCGAGTTGATCCGGAAGGGAAAGATCGGAGCCGGAAAAGAGGGACGAGAGGACGTTGGATCCGGGAAGGATTCGCCGCAGCGAGATGGAAAGGGTGAGGACGCCATTCCTTCCCCTCTCAGCTCCACCCCCCTTCTTCCTCCCGCGATGGGCCCTCCGGGGCCGCCACGTGGAGGGCACGTGGCGTGCGGGAACGGTCAGTAGCGCCGTATCCGTTTTATGTGCCTTTCGCTTTTCGCTCCCACTGTGGGACCCACTAAGCGGCGCCGGCGATTTCTCCGCGGAATAAAATCTCCGGAGTTTGTGGTTCCAGAGCCAATCGTTAGGGCTCACAGTTTCTACGGCCGGATTGGCGCCACGTCAACCTATAATGCTTCCCCGTCGTCCCTTATTTTAAGTGACTGATCCCAAAGGATTCCCTGATGCATGACAGTCCATAAATTATAAAGTATTTATTTTAACCCGCTGATTTCTTTAAATTTAATATTGTATAGCAAATATACGCTGATAGTTAATGCATTTATGTTTTATTATTGGGGAGAAATCGAGTGGATGAAGGACTAATACTCTAACTCACATAAAATACAAAAATTTTGTCAAACCATTGAGTGGAACTATTGAGTTAATGAGCTTTATAATCAGATCAATTTTGTATACTCACATGGTCAATTGGAGTATAGTCAAAACATTTTCATTTGTATACATCACTTGAATTAAATAGGCAAATAAGTTGGCAAGTTTATCGGCATCGTCGATTTAACTTTGTGTACTTTGGAATTCGTATTCATAAACTTTTGTTTAAATATGAAGTTTTCTAGTTGATTATGAGATATCATTTTATAACAGTAAACTAGGGTTCTTTGGTTCCTCCGTCATGGATGGTTTTTAGTAAGAACCTAAACCTAAACCTACATCTGGTGATGTACAATAATGGAACAATGATTTGATTACAATGATGTAGATTATTTTGGTGATATATATTAGAAGGTTGATTGCTTAAAGACATAGATCTAATGTTTAACATTTATAAATATATATGTATATGTATGCATCTATTTATGCACGTATTCCGGTATGTGCGTGTATGAATGTATGGACTCATATAAGAAGTATCAGATGAAGTCCTCTGCATACTCTTTGATAAACTCGATTTTGGGGTACTTCTAGTAATTGTTTGGAATTAATTTCATATAAAAATATTTTATTTTCTAACTAGTATAGTGATTTAATTAAGGTTGAATTGTTAGGGTGACTAGCTAATGAGATCATAGTTTTCTAAAGAGGAAAAAAATACTTATACATGGAAGATGGATGAGAAAAAAAAATGTGGCATTGATCTAATGATTATGATATTGATTTTCTTCTAAATCTATATTAGATCTTAATAGGTATATATTTACACATACACTAAGGAAGGTTTAGAATGAGAAGAAAATGGGGATGATGAAATGGAGAGACGAGACAGTTGGAATAGCATTAGTTTGAGTCGATGATTGAATAATGAATGAATGAGATTTTGTGACAAAATGATGACAATGCTACCACATAGATAATAAAATAGGTTCTACTCTATCCATGGAAGAGATTACAAACAACAAATAAATCTGAATCCTCAAAGGAACCCCATTTTTTATGCCAATCCTCATTTGAGTAATGCTAAACTCAATCCTAGGTCGAGGGATGTACACAAGAGCATATGTATCGATTTATCTTATAAGAGGACATAGGTGTAGACATGAATCAAATATTTGTACAAACTAGGATGCATTTATTTTCATGAGATGCATTGAGACTTATATTCTCATACATTATGTTATAAATATTTGACTACGTACTAAATATGATAGGGATTTACTTTAACATTTCGATGTATCATTGAAGTATAAAACTTAAATGTTATTCTAATAAATGAAAATATTTGCTTTCATGGAATTTGGATATCTAGTTTATTATTCCCTAATGTATATCTTAATCTTACATGCTTACTATTATTTTATTATATTTAAATTATCATTACAACGTATTTATTAATATCCAATACTATGACATATACTTGATGGTGGCGTACGACCCTCGTCGCCACCAAGGCATGACACTACGGCGACAGAGGAGCCGACACCCGTGCGCGTCCAGCCCCCTCGACAGGCGAAGACGAAGGATGCCGAGTTTCACTACACCAAGTGAGGACCTCATCTTGCCACGACACATTTCACAGGGCTCGCGCGCGCGTGGAGTTATCTTTCCAGTTTTATTTCATTATGAACTTTATTAGCCCGCACGTGTTTAAGAGGGCCTTTGCATATCTTCTTCTCTCCCTTTTAGGCTTTCGGGCGGGCTCTTCCCTTTTTCGGGATCCCATTCATTAAGCCCTTCTCTTTGTGGACCTTTTTTCTATTTTTCTATGATTATGTTAGGTGTGGGTTGTGGGCCTCAAGTGGGCCCTTTCCTCTCTCGGCCCACTATGGGCTCTATAAGAGGGGAAGGGACCCCCCCACAAACCCTAGCTGTCATTTGAAGAAAGAAAAGAGAACTCTCTCTCTCAAGTGGCTGCTCAAGGAAGATCAAGGAAGGAGACCAACCGCCGTCTCCGCCGCCGCCGCCGCCGCCGCCGCCGCCGCACCTCCACGTGCTGCCGCCGTGCCCGCCGTCGAGACCGCCGCCTCCCCTTGCCTTGGTCACGTATCTCCATCGTGCAGTCTACCCGCCGCCACCACTGCCGCCGCCGAAAAACTACTCCACCTCCCCTCCTCCTCCACGGACCCCTGTGCTTCCCCTCCCACTTTCACGTTCTTGACCACCACCCTCCTTCCCCACGACCACAGTCCTCCTCCTTCCCTCCCTGACATTTTCCCGAATCACGATTCCCCAATCTCCCGACGCATCTCTCCCTCTCTCCCTGCATGCGGAACGCCTAACGCGCGCCAGTCCAAATTCCGATCGAACCCCTTCATCTTCCGTCCTGCCGTCCACAAAATTCCGCCACCTCTGTTCCGCTCACCGCCACCCATTTCCGTCCTCCGCGAAATTCCCCAACCATTTGACAATCCCGCCGGTCCCGCTCTGCCCGTCCGACGCTGCCCCGTCGCATCATCCACAAAAAAACCCCCCTGGCCGATCGTGTTCCCCCTCATTTCCGTGAATTTCTGACGCCGCTTCCCTTGCGTGAACTTCCCCTCCCCGAATCACCTCCCCTCTCCATCTCCATTTCCGAAATCGGTCGGCGTCCTCGCGAGACCGCCTCGTCTCGTCGGCCGTTCCAACCACCCACACGATCTCCTCACTCCTCCCCTCGAATACGAAATTTCCGCTCCCGCATACATCGACCACAAGACCCCCCCCCCCTCCCCCACCTGCGGGATTAATTCCGCGCCTTGCTCCCTTACCCCACTTTGCCCATACCCTACGACCGCCGTTATTCCCCACCCAATCTCCTCTCACCGCAACGACGCCCGCGCCCCGCCTGTCCTCGTCCTATCACCAAAATCGTGGAAACAATTCCACTCCAAATTGCCCTGCTCAGGGTCGACAGGCGTTCGCCGCTCCTTTCCTACATACGCCTCCACATCCACTTCCTGCCCGAGGCTCACGGGCCCTTTCCCTCATCCCTCTCCTCCCCATTCTCCCGACGTTATCAATAGCTTCTGGACGTCCCTCCTCCTGTGCGTCCTCCGCCTAAGCCACCATTGACTACCCCTTTCTTTGAGGTGCACACCCTGCCCGATTCGTGATCTTGTACCAGCTCACGCGACTGTTCGAGCGATCGTCCACCCCGTCGGCAACGCCACACCCCCATCGCCGGTACTCTTCCCACTGCCGCCTCGACGACGACTCGTCTCCTCCCCACTGTCCGTCCGTGCTGCGTACGATCGGCCTCCCTCGTCACGACCGACCGGGCTCGCGCCCCGCAGGTTAGGCACACATCCCCCCCTCCCTCCTTTACTTCGAAGTTTATATCTTCTTCAGTGTTTCCCGCACTTGTCTCCACCGCCATCGGCACGTAGGCTAGAGAGAGTGCTTAGACGACTTGATAGGGTTCTTACCGTGGTCCAACCCGTCGGGTTGACGGTCGAGCTCCCCTCGACGACTCACGACCCATCGTCCACGAGGACGTGGATAGGAAGGACTCCCGGACGAACACTACTCGGCGCACCCTAGGGTCTACGGAGGCGATGCCCGAGACGGCACTCTGCTTGATTGCATTGTTAGTTTATTTCATCATATTAGAGTTCCCCTAGTCCTCCCCTAGGATCACCGTGTGAGATCGGTTTCGCACCCGGTCCTGCATCACTTGATCAATCAATATTCATGTGTGTCTAAGAGTGTCATAGATATAAATAGAACTATTGTTATCGTATATTTAATAAATGAAAATTTAAATATAGTGTTCCTTCAGTCATGAAAAGGTTCAAATTTTTTAGAAAATATGATAATAACATGAAAAGGTTAAATAAGCATTTTAAAAGGGGATAAAAATTGTAATGCATTTGACTCTCATGATAAAATTCTATCTTCACCTTCATCACTCGTTTACTAGTTCATCTTGAGAATGCATCATATATACATGAATGTATAACGTCTTCTTGTGGACCTCTATGGGTCTAAGGATCCTAATAGACCCCATACTTCATCTACTGTCTCTTTATATTGTAGGGACCACGATACATATAAAAATAGATATCTCCAATACTTCCATTTTTTCATGTTATGGGTCTTTCAGTTCCACAAGGTATTAGATCAAGGTTCATCTTGGGCTACTTCTTTTTTCCTTGTTCACCTCTTTATAAAATCACCATCACCCTACTTGTTCAATGAAAGCTTTTTTTGTTGTTGTCAAAAATCACATTTTCCTACCTCTCTTTTCTAGATTTTTGAGAATTAATTGCAATAAAATTTTTGTTATTAACTCATAGGATCAACATTAGATGGTGTCATCACTTTTTGGGTCAAAACTCTCTTTTGGAATTAGAGAATGCGATAGTATAGGGATGTTTTAGTCATTTTTTTATCTTTGGATTCTTACTTCATGCATGTTTCTCTTAAATACAATTGAGCATTTTTGTGTTAACCTCAAGGGATTTGATGCTTGCATCTCACACAACCAAGTTTTATGGACGTCTCCCTTTCGTTTGTGCTCAAGGTTAGTGGGTTGGGTTTTTTTAGGATTTGATACTTGATAGGATCTCAAAATTTTAATCAAAACATTGAATACAATAGAAGGCATTGAATTGAACATTCAAATCATCAAGGTGTGAAAAACTGACTTATGATGTTCATTGAAGGAGCTTTTAAACTTTTCAAGTAACTTACCTTTATTGTATCCATATGAGTATATCTCCTCTTCAATACTCTTCACCAAGAGAAAAAGAGAAGAAAAGAGAGAGTTTCGACAAAGTTTGTACGGGCACCTTCAGTCGTGGTCATTTTTCTCTTATTTAAAGCTGTTGAGTATGAGAAATTTTCATAAAATCTCTCATAATTGTGTTTATGTCCACCAATGTCCAGCAGTCTTATGTATGTGACTCTATAGGCTATATAACTTGCTAATCAATAACTCCACAGTCCCAATAACACTTAATAGTCAAGCATATCTATTAAATATGTCAACATATATATAAATTAATCAATAATCTATTTAACCCAATTGACAAGTCAATTTAGCAACTCATTATGTACCAAGCTATACTACAAACTCTATGAGATATTGAGTATATAAATTCTTATAGAGAACCTTACTATCATCAGTTACCATGTATGTATAATCTTATTTGTGCGAGACTCATAAAAGATTTTAGGATTTAAAATAAAATCAAGTGATTTCAAGGGAAAATGAGGTTTCTCTCCTGATGGACATGAGTCACCCTCAAAACGGAAAATAGAATCCATGAAAGGCCATGATGAAGTTGGGAAATTGTAGGCTGTCCAAGACTTTTGTGACCGAGTCTATCTTATTGATAGAGAGATGAGTCTCATAGGTAGATTTTTTTTGGAACAATCTCAAACTAGTTATCTTCCCCATTTTGTACATATTCCCATGGCCCAAACTAATCCTCTTCCCCATCCTCAAATCCTGAAATATTTGGTAGAAGCAAATAATGGAATATAGAAAAATAAAGCACAAGTGAACACAATAATAGAAAGGATTTTACGATGAACATTAGGAAATTAAATAAAATAAAAAAGGAGGTAAGGAAATAGACGATAAGCCATGCCTTTTCCATTATATGACATGTATGACTATGCATAATGAAGACGACAGAAAGGGGGGGGGGTATAAAGATGAGATGAAAAAAGTAACAAGGTATAAATTCTTGGTGTGGAAGTCAATGCTCTTGAGCCAATAATCCAAGTAGGACTAGAGGTGAGTAGAAATCTATTTCCTTGGGTCAAAGTGGAATCACTAGCTGTTGAGATCAAATAAGACATTGTGTTCTTCAAATCTCATCCAACTATGGTATTCTTTTGCATGCATTGTGATAATAATGAAAAAGATGGTGTATTAGACTCAACCATAGTCGAATGGGCACACTTATTAAGAATCATAAGTTTTTCCTGCTTTCGACAATACTTGTGCAAAGGATAAAGAACCATCAATAGCAAGGCCAATCTTCTCTCGTCGTCCACGTCCAAAACAAGAAACCTACAAAGATTATGCGAATTTGGATGAAAAAAATTATTAATCATTTTTGGGTTCCTTTGATTCCTCTAATTCCTTTGATTTTTTTTTCACCCAAATTAGAATCATAGTGAGCAAGATGGGAGAAATATTGCCTCTTTAGGAGGGGCTTAATGGGCAGCCTTTGTGAATACTATCATAATTTTCAATCGAAATCCTTATAATGAACTACAAATACTATGAAATGTGAGCTTTTGAGACGAGTCATCCATTGAATCATGTATTCAACTCGACGCCGAATATGATTCAAGCATCATGGCAAATCTTTGAATCTCTAGACCTTGGCGGACAATGATAAGCAAGACAAGGTTTTCTTGATAAAATTGGCTCCCTTGATTACCATCAAATTTTGGTATGTAAATCAAATGTAAAAAGGTCAGTTCATCTTGGTACTTAAAATTAATGAAATTTGCAAGTGGATCTTTTAGTGAGGTGACTTAGAGAGAGAGAGAGAGAGAGAGAGAGCGATCTGTATCGTCCTTTTAGACACAAAATATCGACGATCTCAATATTGACAATTCAATACTGCAGGGCAGAACAATATCATCTCCCTTCCGAATGCGAATTCCAGTCCATCCCGGAGAGAGTCCATTCCTTCCACTTTGCCGTTTCAAAGGGCAGAGAACCGGAAATAGAAGAGTGAAGGAGGGTCGGTAAATAATCTGCAATGGCGGTCTCGATCCCTTCAGATCTGATCCGCAAAATTCAAGCTAAGCTGCGCGACGGCGCGGGGTTGCCGAACTACGATCCCGCGGATCCCGCGCTTCGCTTTTTTCCTTCTTCCGAAGAAACGGATTGGGCGATTGAAACTGCCACGTTTCCTTGCCCTGACGTCATCTCATTCAACTCTACTGATGCGTACCGGACACTTCTGAAATCCCTGCATCTTGATGGCTCCGTGAGTTATTTCATTGATCATCATTTACAATGTAATTTCTGTTAAATTTTTGTTTCAAGTTCTTTTGGGTTCTATTTTGTCCCATCAGAATCAACGGGTCTGGATTTTCCCCCTACGAAATGATTTCGAGATAGTTAGCTATTGCTAGGTTTTTTATCCTAAGGCGTGGGATGATGACTTCCAATTTACCAATTATAAGATTATTAAGGGACTTTGTGCTTGATAAATGATGAATACAGAAATTGGAAAGAAATTCTCGAACTATGGTTTCGGTTCTTTTACCTGGATCATGTTTTTGTTTGATTTTTCTGATATGGCGGCCTATCACCTTTCTGATGGGGATCATGAATCGTGATAAACATGCTAAAATTTCACGAATGGCCTTAGATACTGAAAAAGATCTTCTATAATCACTTTGAGTTTTTTCAAAAAAAAAAAAAATCACTTTGAGTTAAGTTTTCTTTCTTTTAGGAAATTGTCTCAATGAATTCCCAATCAAAAGACTCGAGAAAAGATCACAGTGAGGGTGACGGCATGATCTTACATGATTATCTAAGCATACAGATAGGGCGCCAGATTGAAGGAGAGAGAGATCAAAAGATCAGTTCAGTCGCCGAACCAGCTCAAAGTACTTATACTTTGAACTTATCAGGCATTGACCTGGAGGACTACTTCTCTGATGCAAAAAAGGAGACTAATATTTCATTTGATGGGAATGCTTCAGAATCAGAAAGTTTTGACTTCTTTGTGAAATCCGAGCCAACTAAGCCAAGTGACAAAGTCAACTCTGTTTCTGCTTGGGATGTTGAGTTTCCATCCACCGATCCTTATCCATGGGATCCTTTTCAGGAGAAATCTGTTGAAAAGCAGGAAGATTCTGGCAAGCTTCATCCCACGAGTGAGGCGTGGGACCTAGATGATCTCTGGCCCACAAGCAGTTCAACTGTACCTGTCAATCCTTCAAAGTTTCAAGAAGATGATGATCTTTATGACGACTGGCAAGATTTTACTGGATCAAAAAATGCAGATTTCACATCAAATATTTCGCCAGATTCTGGTTCAGGAACTTTATTGCCTAAAGAGAGCAATGACTTTGAGGACATTGACTTTGGCAGTTTTGTTCAGTACAGCGAAAGCTCAACTCAACAGAACAATGTACTTCAGCCACACGATTTACTCTTCGATGGGTAAGACAGAATGAGTGATATTATTTGTCTAATAATTTGTCATCAGTATCAATCACTTATGATTCACTTATCTTGATCTGTATGTAGAATGAATGGCTGGGATGAGATGAAGGTGGCGCCGTCAAAGGATTCAACGGCCACTGTAGACAATCTCTTGTCTACAATGAATGATCTTTCCTTCATCTAGAGGACTGTCTCTCCATCCCTGGGAAATCTCAGCCAGTGGATCAACCTTAGTAATGTTAGATCAGATTTAGGCAGTCCAGAAATTAATTTTTTCTCATTTTTTTCTGTCATGGGAATATGATATAATTTTTCATCATGAAGAATCATCCAAAGGCAATTTTTGTGATTTGCAACTTCAAACAGTTGAATGAATAGATTATTCCTACAGGGAATGAATCTCGCTCTCTTATTCTGCATCACCCGTTGACTAACACAAAAAGTCAGTGCATTAAGGCACCGATCCTCTTCAAGCAGTGGTCTCCATCTTCTTCAACTCAATGAAGCTCTCTTTCAAGACGCTCGACAAGCTTTTGCAGAACTGTTGTCCAGTCTAACTGGTGAGTTAACTTTCTGTCAAACATAATTGGATCGGTGATTTACTTGCCTCCTTGTAGATTTTTATCTCTCCTGCTGATCTCGAGAGCTCAATCATGCAGTGTGTTGGAGTCACCTCAATCACCTGCCCATATGCCACTTGAGAAGATCACTTTGTAGCAAGATAGGAAATGGACACTGACCTCGGCTGAAACCATGATGTGGGAGATGGAGCTCGTCAGCTCTTTAGGTGATTGAAGATTCACCTGCACACAGCAGTCAGTCTATCTCTCTACTTCTATTGCTCTATTTTCTTTTTCTGCATTTATCTCACTCTTGATTTTTCTATCCCTCCCTTGCTCTTCCATTTTCTCTGTATATATGCATAGCAATCCTCACTCTTTGTCCCTAGTTATCTCTTTTCATCTTTCTCCTTGCATGTCCATCTCACTTTTGTCTCTCTAGGTTTCTTGATACAGGGAGTGGTACCTTGGAGCCATTCATTCTCTCAATGGAGAGGCTGGCATCCTTGGCGGCCTCCTGGATCTTTTCAATTGTCTCGCTTATTGGATGTCTGGAGCAGAGCTTTGTCTTCTGTGGCTCATACATATTGTCAGGTGAGAGGGGTATAGAGATAGATAACTTAATAGATAGATAGATAGATACTGAGTGAGAGGGGGCAGCACCTGGTCTTCGAACAGCCCAGAGAGGTCGAGGTCATTGGACATGGCAATCAGCTGGAATGCATTGATGAAGTTCGTTGACTTGTTATTTTTCACTTCTATCAGTTTCCCCTGCAATGATTATACGTTAGTGGTCATGACATCATGAAAAACAATGGTCATACTTGGAAATCAATGGTTATAGATTTTGACAGATGATTTTAGCCGTACCACGGTGTCTTCCTTGGCAGTTGGCAGATCGTTCCTGATTCCTGTTGTCGGCTCATATCCCACCCTGAACCACTCGTTCTCAAGAATCTCTGACATCTTTGCTCTCTGCTCCACAAAAATGCTTACTTCATAGAGAGAGATGCAATTGATGTATGCAAGGAAAGATCGGTCATTTAGTGGAGAAACATAAAACTGATTGATCATTTTGAGGAAAGACCTCTTCTCAGACTGGTGATTGTATAAGCCTACTACGCTTTTTTCCTATGAAGTTGCTCACAGGAAATATAGTGGGCTACCCCTCCCTATATTGAACATATACTCCAATTTATTTGACAACCAAATGATTCAGATCTAGATCTCATCTCATGTGTGCATCTTTCTTCTCCAATTTACTGCCATGCCCAGAGACATTTTTGAGCTTCCTATGATCGATTACTGATGACAGGAATACATGAATTTCTGCCACAGGGGACTAAGTCACAAGTGCTGAATGAAAGACACCGAACATCTGCTTCAAGCTGTTTACTCTAAGAATTTTACTCTGGCTCATCACAAAACACATGATCTCAACAATAATTCTACAGAGGCAGCTGACGAGAATGTGTTTACAAAATGCCTTTGATGATGTCATTGTCTCATGGATGTTTAAGCTTATTGACCTATCCATCAGTGGACATGTTTGTGTCATCATCATCATCATCATCATCATCATCTAGACAATAGATATGACGCACCTTAAAGAGCATCGCTATTGCATCGGAAATTCAGGAAACAAAACTGTTCAAGATGCAAATGGGTCAAGCAATTCAAGAGCTCAACACTGAACTTTGCTAGCCGACAAAGAATGGCAGGGTGAGAGGAGAGTCATAAGTCACATAACAACCTATGGTTTGAATCTGAACATTAGCTTGATACCCTCAAAATCAGTCTCATATGAAGTTGGGTTATTGCACCTATCTTGTGGGAAGCCCATTAGATCACATGGTAAAAAGTAAAACATTGCTTGATTAAGTCTATGTGGCATCATGAACAATCTCTTTACTCATCTCAAGCTAATCTTCCACTATGCTTGTGACATTGCATTCATGGACTAATTTCAACATCTTACTCTCATTTTTTAGAACAACTTGCAGATGTCTTTCCAACAAATCTATGAAAGAATCTTCTAACTTGATAATAGGTAGAAAAGTTTAACTTCAACCTTCCATTGAGAGAAAAGATGTTGCCAATCAGTAGAGCATTGTATTAAATTGGTTATAGAAAGAGATTACATGTCTCTCTATATAGAGAAGAAGGGAAGAGGAAAAAAAAGGCATGCCCTATGTTGGACTAGGCCCCTGAACAGGCCGACCCTAATGGGCCACACTCTAACAGGCCTAGTGGCTCTTTCTAACACTCCCCCTTAAGCTGGAGCATAGACATGTGCAGCTTGCTAAAGAGAGTGTCACAAGAGGCCAATGAGATGATCACGATAAGGTGCCAAGAAGGCGCTAACACCAGCATGCATAGGTGCTAGTAGGAGCACCCACAGGCTCGATAAGGGGCCACAAATGTGCTAAGAAGGGTGCCAAGAAGGGGCCAGAAATGTGATGGCAAGGGCGAATGGAGGTGTTGTCAAGAGCACCTTGAGGCACATGCAAGGACGTTTTAAGGCATGGGCATAGGTGCATAAAGGAGCTGATAGGGGTGCCCGAAGGTGCATACAAGGTGGCGGTATGGTAGCCAATTAGTAGATGAATTCCTCACCAAAGAGACATGTTAGTCTCTCCCTCTCTCTGGCAATGATGGATGATGATGATGATAGGTCATCAAACAAAATCTAATAAGAGGCACAGGTTGGTGTGTACAATTGGGTTGGTGACAATAGCTTCCTCTCCTAGGGGGTTTTGCAGTGGAGACAAGCAATAGGAGGGCAAATCCTTCCCATGTTTCAATTGAGCATGAGTAATGTCAATGGAGGTAGCCAGTTAGGGGGGAGACTTCCCTCCCCTAGATGTCATGCACAAGCCCCAATTGGACTCGTAACGATGGTGGCCACGGCAGAAGGACGAGGCAACGGTTGCACGATGGCAGCGGACATATGAGATCAAACCAACAATGGGAACATAACAGAAGGGTGGAGGCAACACGATGGCGACAACAGCAAAACAACAAGGCAGTGGTGGCAAAAATATGATTAGGCTAAGGATTGATTCCATGGCTTTGATACCATGTTAACAAGCAAAACCTTGTATTCGATTGAATTGTTAACAAGTAAAACCTTATATGTATACTTCCTTTAAGGGGAGTATGTGCCTTTGCATATAGACCCCTTAAAGGGCCCAATGTAAGACTAGACCCCTTAAAGGGCCGGCCCTAGTGGGCTATATTTTAAAATGCCTAGTGGCTCATTCTAATACATGTTATTGGACCTATTTGATTTATCTCATCTTCTTGAATGTATTTGTTCATGACCATATATACAAGGTCTCCCTTTTCTTTCCTAGTTATGCTCATTTCATTCTTTCTCCATGCTCATTGAGAGATAAAGAAATAGGTCAATTTATAAATAAGAGTGGAAAGAAGGGTGAATTTGTGTAAATAGAAGAGATTTGGAGGTAAATGTATTCTATATAATTGATTTTTTTAGAGATAAAGTTAGATATATATGTCATTATATAAAAACATCGAATTTTTTAATGGACAGAAAAGAGGAATTTGCGTTTTACCCTTTGCGGCATCGGCTCTAGCAACCTGGATATCAGCTTTCTCTGGCTCGGGCTGAACCATTCCGGGAATTGATACTCCGCCCTGGCTATCTACCCGGAAAAACTTCCCATCGGTCAAGTCTTCTCTCTCTCTCTCTAAACGTACCCAGCTGGAGAAAAGGATACCTTTCGATAGAGACTCACGGTGTTCCGGTCTTCAAATGGGAGTGCACCGGCGAGGAGCTCGAAGAGAATAACCCCGCACGACCAGATATCCGCCGCCGCTCCCTCGTACTTCTTCTGAACGATCACCTGCGAGATCACCTCTGATCATCTCTCTAAACGATCACCGCTCCCTCGAGATCATCTCTCTAACCTGCCGTCAAAAGGAAAAAAAAGGAAAGCCTCTCTCTGCGAGACCGTTTTACCTCCGGTGCCACGTAGCTCGGCGATCCACACGCAGTCGAGAGCATCTCACCTACCTGTGGTTACCACTTCATTTGAATCGAACTGATCGAAGTCGCATTTTTTAGTGGACTTTCTTGGTTCGATATCTCACCTTCAGCAGAGCGCTCAGGCCGAAATCAGAAACTTTGAGGTTTCCCTTGTTGTCGATGAGCAGGTTTTCCGGCTGTTCTTGAGAGATGAGTGAGGGGTCCTAGTGAGATAGAGAGAGAGGAGAAAGAGGGGAAAGAGAGAGGAGAGAGAGAGAGACTTTGAGGTCCCTGTGGTAGATGCCCTTGGAGTGGCAGTAGGCGACAGCTTCTATTAGCTGCTGGAAGTATTTCCGGGCCTCTTTCTCGCACATTACGCTGAGATAGGACTAGAGAGAAAAAGAGTGAGAATGTGGAGAGAGAAGGAAACTTCAGTCTGATAAGTGCCCACCATTTTCTCAGAAAGCTGGCCCCCGGAAACGTATTCCATGACGATATATATTTTACTCTTCGTCGCAATTACCTTCTCAAATCACGATTTTCTTAGAGAGATAAGGATAGATAAAGATAGATGGAGAGAGAGAGAGAGAGGAGAGGGTACGAAACCTCGTGTATCCGGACGATATTGGGATGGTTCAACAGCTTCATGGCGCTGATCTCTCTCTTGACCTGAGGATATCAAATCTGGTCAACATCTCTCGCTCTCTCACTCTCTCTCTCTCTCTCACCCTGTTGGCTACTACCTGGTGAATTAATCTGCTCTCTACAACCATCTTCTTGTCCAGAATCTTGATAGCCACCGTCTTCCCGTTCTCCAGGTCCACCGCTATCTTTACCTTCGCGAAGGTCCCTTCGCCGACCGTTCTTCCCATCTGATATCTCCCCACGCGAACTCCAAACCCCATTGATTCTTCACCCTTGCCCAGAGCTCTCTTCTCCTTCGCGACTCAATTTCTTCTCGGAGATTTCTGATGCTCTTCGGCCATGAGAGAGGAGAAAGAGAGCACTCCCGCAAGATTATACAGATTGATCGGTTGCTCTGGGTAGTGGGTGGCAACGTGATTTGAACGGAAGGTGACATATGCTCTCTCTCTCCATGAATCTATCACTAATCTTTCTCTCTCCAGGTCTCTATCTCTCCGTCGCTCTCGCAGAAAGGAGAAGCCTACCGCTGCTTCCTAGTGGCCGTACCTCGCGGAATGAAATATAGAGGCCGCTGCGCAGGAATCTCACTAATTCTGAACTGATGTCTGAATTGATGGGAGAAAAAGAGCGAAATACGACGAGCGCAAGGAGGGTTGAAATCTGCCAAGGCCACCGTCACTATTCTGAGAGATATCCCTATTTTTTATGGTTGGATAGGATCAAATCTGCGTCAGAAAGCCACTGTAAAATAGGAAGCTCAACGTTAATGAGTATCTCAAATTATAATTGAATTTTGAAGATCTTGAATGACTAGTTCAATGAATTTACAATGCAAAATTTTTTTTCTCGAGATTCATGAGTGATATACGAGAATTCAAGACAGTATAGAATTATTCTTTCGATCCCAAATAATAGAAGCATCTATAATCAAACGAATCCATCACTCTATATTATTTCATAGATAGTATGCTTTCATCTTTAAAAAGTCTGCACTTTTGTTCAGCATCTTCAAATTATCAATATCTGACATCAATATCTGAAATTATCTTGATACTTAGATATATTTATCCTTATAATTATATTAAAGACTTATATAATTATAACCAAGATCTCTGTTCTAATTGAGAGAACACAATCAAGATAGAAACAAGAAACCATCAATTGAAGAATTGAGTAGGAGGAATACGAGATTAATTTTCATTCCTAAGGCCACCTAAGAGGCTTCCAATAAAGTATTTACACAAAGCAAAGGGCAATAGTTATATCAGTTTATAATCACCAATCTATTTAAAACTTGTCGACGGTTAGCTCTCAAAGGAAAAAAAAGACATACAAGAGTAGATATTACACACGCATCCTAAATTGACTTATCAAGACACTGAGGATGATTAGTGTTCTAATCTAGTGTTTCTCTCTCTATCATTAAACACTGACTAGATTATAAAAGTGGATCAAAGAATATTGTTCCTCTGTATTTACAATTAATTTTATGATTTTCAATCCAATGATCTAAAAAAAAGAGTTATTGCAGAAGATCATAAGTCATATGTATAGGATGTAGAGCACGCGTGTCAAATAGAGAAGACTTAAGAGAGTGGAAGAGCAGGGGATGGTCTTAGGGGTTGATAGAGAGGCCAGAGGTTGATGGGCTTAGATGCATAGGTGGTGGATAGACTGGCACAATGGACTCAAGGATCTATTGGAGGCAGACCCTAGTGAGCCACCTGGGAGGTCTACTAACTACCCATTTTGATCTTTGTCTAATGGATAGAACATCACATAAAATTTCAATTATCCTACTATGCAAAGAAATTGGATTACCATTAGGAGATGCTACTTATATCTAGAAAGTAACGTGTAAATAGGGAAAGACATAAGAAGCACAAAATGGTGGTTCTAGAAGATGGAGGGACGTCAATGGTGGAGATGGAAGGTATTGGATGGCCTCAATGGTGAAAAAAAATAGAAGAGTGGTAGTGAGGTTTAACGATGAAATGGATTTGTGGCAATAGCCCTCTTGAATTATATTTCTATTGGTGGAAACATGGAGGAACTTGAGTTCCTAGGCAAATTTATAATTCTGCTTTAAATAATTTTAGTAACTTTGTCATCATTGACTATCGTGACAACATGGAGGAACTATCATGTACATATAAACTTCATCCATACAAGACTCATGGATGACTTAGTACATAGTCAACTGTCAAACCCTAAAAAATTACTAAAGTTAATACTAATATGTAAAGGAAATCATCGAGAATACATTCTCTAATATTTTCACTATCTTGACCAAGGATGTCTTGCATCTCATTCCTTCAACTAATATCCTTTAATACCAAGGGTGTATGATTTCATCTTAACCACATGATTATGATCAAGAACTTCATATCGTATGCAATCAATAATTTTTTAGAGATCCTATGGCTAGAGATTCATAAGTCACAATCAAAACACGATTATTTATCCATAAGATATATTTGGTGTATTAGGTGTTGGGTTCTGAAGTTGATAAACCTTCAAAAAAATTTATCAAAATATTGAATGTAATAGAATAGATTGAGTCGGATATTCAAAACATTGAGGTACCAAGACTAGATGATCCTATCATCTAGTATGTGTGAGAAAAATATACTTACATTGTTCTCGTGAAGGAGTTCTTAAAGTTATTCAAGTGTCTAGCCTCTAGAGGTATCCACATAATCTCTAGATGGTTAGATTTCCTCTTCAAAGCTCTTCACCAAGAGAGAAAGAGAAGAAAGGAGAGAATTCTCATAAGGCTTTTATGAGCACCTTTAGTTATGGTTATTTTTCCCTGATTTATATACATTTGGTATGTAAATTTTTCATAAAAATCCTCATTATTGTGTCCATGTCCACCAACATCAATAGACTTTATGTGTGTGACCCTCTAGGTCCATATATCTCACTAGTTTATAACTCTATAAACCAAATAACATCTTATTGGTCAACCTTAATTATTTATACACATAAACATATAGATTAATTAATCAAGGATAGATTTAACTCACTCGACAAGTTGAGTTGCCAGCCCATTGGGTGCCAAGCTACACCGCGTACTCTAAGAGATATGGAGTATATAAGAACTCCCTTATGGAAACTTTTCTTCAACAATTATCATGTATATATAATCCTTCATTCGCACGAGATTCATGAATGACTTATGGTATGGTCAACTGTTAAACCCTAATCGCTCACTCAAGTTAGTAGTGATACGTATAGGAAATCATCGAGAACTCATCTTATGATATATCTACTACCTTGGCCAAGAATTTTATCACATCCCATTCTTTGAGTTAATGTGCTCAAATACTGAAGGCAAATGATCCCATCTTGATCACATAATCATTTTTCGTGAACTTTATAAGAATCACAAAATAGTGTGGTGGCGTACGACCCCCGTCGCCACCAAGACACGATACCACAGCATCGGAGGAGCCCGTGCGCGCGCGCATCTATCCGCTTATCTTTATTTCTTTATTAAGAACTTTTGACTCGCACGTGTTTAAGCGGGTCCTCGTTTATTTCCCTCTCCCTTTTAGGCTTTCGGGTGGGTTCTTCCCTTTTCGGGACCCCATTCGTAAAGCCATTTCTCTTTGTGGACCTTTATTTTTTTCTATGAGTATTTTTAGGTGTTAGGTTGTGGGCCTCAAGTGGGCCCTTTCTCCCTTGGCCCATTATGGGCTCTATAAGAGGGGAAGGGACCCCCTCATAAACCCTAGCCGTCATTTGAAGAAAGAAAGGAGTGATCTCCCTCTCAAGTGGCTGCTCAAGGAAGGCCGGGGAAGGAGTCCAACCGCCGCCGCCGCCGCCGCCGCGACGACCGCCGCTACTCCTTGCCCCGGCCACGGTTCTTCTCCGCCATCATCGCGACGCCGTCCTCAAGCCGCCGCCGCCGCCGCCTCCGGACCGCCGTGCCGCCATCCCCTCCAACTCCATCCACCGTTCGCGCTGCTCCTGCTGCACCTCCCCTGCAGAAACTCCACGATTTCCCCAGTTTTCTCCCCTTCAAATCCTCCACACACCTCCTCCCTCTCCGGCCATCCGCTGCCATTCCCAAAGTCTCCACAGTCCTCCTCTCCCTCCTCCCATCCGTCGAGTTTTCCTCCCCCTCCTCCCATCCGTCGCATTGGAAATTGCCCCTGCGACCTCCCTCTCGTGCGCTGCACCTGCACCGTCCGCCGCCCTTCCCGTTCCCGATTTCCTCCCTTACCACGACTTCCCCCAAATTCTCGTCCACCTCCCGCCCTCGTCCCCATTCCGTGCGGAATTCCCGTGCTACTCTCCCTTCCGCCGAGCTCCACGATCCCTCTCTCTCTTCCGACAATCATCCCTGCCAGTGCCCGTCTCCCTCCCGTTTCCTCTCTGCATCCTACAATTCCTCCTGCACACGCCCTCCTGTTCGATCTGCAACTTCGATCGACGCCCGAACACCTCCCCTCTCCCCACGCCTTCTCCCCGAAATTCATCGCACGACCCCTCGCTGCCCTTCAACAAGCTCCTCTTGAGATTCTCTCTCCCTGAATTCTGGCCTTCCGGACATCCCGATTGGAAAACCGGCCTCCCGCATTCCGCCGATCGACCCCCTCCTTAACGCCCCTACTCAATCAATTCCCCCCTCCTCGCTTACAGCCGGAATCAATACCGCCGCCTAAATTTCATCACCAGGTCTTCAGATTCAAGAGTTTGCATCTTCCGAGCTCGATATATCAAATTTTCCTCTCGCCCTTGCAAATTCCCGAAATTACGCCACCTGCGTTCTCCTTCCCGTCGGCGAACTCTGCCAATTTCTTGCCGGCATCTCCTCTCACCTTCGCCCGCCCAAATCATCCCCTACACTTGCCCTCCTGCAGAATTCTTGTGGGCATAACTCCGTCGCCCCCCCCTTTCCGCGGAATCTTCTCCCAACGCCTGACCATCTCCCGTCTTCCACCCTCGAACTCTCCCCGCACTCACCCTCACTCTCGAAATCCTCCCTTCCCATATTTTGTGTGCCGTTTTCTGACCGCGGAAATTGGGTCCATCGTGGAATTCACGCGGTCGTGGGCTCCATCCACAGCGAGTCTCCTGACCGCGCGACAGCTCCTTCCCGCGTGGCCAAAATTCTTTCCCTTCCCCTTCTTGCCCGAATTTCCTCACACCCTACCAGAATTCAGTCTGCCCGCGATCTGAACGCACGATCACGCCCGCAGCCTCACCAGGATGCGCCAACACCCTTTCCGAGATCAGATCCGAGTTCAGACCGCGGCAGAGACCTGACCTCTTGAACACGCCCGCGTCTGCCATTGGGCTGAGTTCAGGCCGCGCCATTGCCCCATCCAGGCCACTCTCACCCCTGGCCTGCTCGGACCGCACCTCGCCAGCAAACAGTTTGGTTCTAGTCTGTGCTCGCACCCGAACGGGTCGTGACTCCGACCGGCCCCTGACCGCGCCCGCACGCCCTGCTCGGATCACCCATGTGTACCCGCGCCCGACCCAGATGGCGCTTGCATGCCGGACCGGATCATCTAGCTCCCGGGACACATCTACGTGGTACGTTCGTGATCGCTCTTGCGCCCTCATCTGCCCGTCGGTCTTGCCTCCAAGATCAACATCGAGCTTTCGTCTCTCTCTCACCGATTGACCCTGTCCAGCCGACTCTCCACTACGCCACGACCCACCGGGCACCCCGCCCCGCAGGTTAGCTTCATCCCCTCATTCTCAAGTTGATTACCTTTCGAAGCGTTTCCTTTGCTCGTCTCCACCGCCGTCGGATGACGTAGGTAGGGTAGTACGACTATAGGTTTGAGACTTCTGACGCGTACGTCAGGTCTGAAACCGAGTGTGAGCTGCAGCTTTGGCTATTCCACGACGAGCGACTACCACGCCTCCGGACGTGGATCGAGAGGACCTCACCCTATCCATCGTCACAAGTTTCCCCGGGTCACCCGGAGTCGACTTTGCTGATCGGCACGCCAGCCTGCACTTAGGTCTAGGCTAGATATTGTATTTAGGGTGTAGGACTCGCCTACGCGTAGGTTAGGTTTGACCGGCTATCCTTAGTCATCCTCAGTTCCATTAATCAAGCACGAGGGCTTTTCGCCACCGCGTCCTGCATTATAGTGGTTCTAGAAGACGAAGGGAGGTCAATGGTGGAGATGGAAGGTATTTGATGACCTCAATGGCGAAAAAAATAGAAGAGTGGTGGTGAGGGATAACGATGAAATGGATTTTTGGCAATAGCTCCCTTGAACTTATATTTTTATGGGTGGCAACATGGAGGAACTTGAGTTCCTAGGAAAATTTATAATTCTGCTTTAAATAATTTTAGAGATCTGAGGCTTGATAAGCGCTCAAAATTTGATTAAAACATTAAACAAAGTGGAATGCATTTATTCAAAGCAATGGGCTATTAAGAATCAACGATCCTATCATCTAGTATAGATTTAAAATTCATGCTCATAGGGTTCATTGAAAAAGTTGTTGAAATTGTTCAAGGGTCTATCCTCTTTTAGTATCTTAAAGATCGTTAGAGGATTATATCACCTCTTCAACTCTCTTCACCAAGAGAAAAAGTGAAGAAAAGAGAGTTTTATATCATCTCTTCAACTCTCTTCAATAAGGTTCGCAAGAGAACTCTAATGTATGGTTATTCTCTTCTTATTTTTAGATATTGGGGATATAAACTCTTTACCAAAAACTTTTAAAATAATTCACCATCTTATGTGCGTGATTCTCTAAATCTATATATCTCGCTAGTTATTAACTCCTTGAAATCAATAACACTTTCTGGTCAACCTTATCAATGAACTATGCCAACATATAGATTTGTTAATCAACAATTGATTTAGCCCAATCGACAAGTTGAGTTACTACCTATTGGGTGCCAAAATACACTACATGCCCAAGGGGTATAGAGTATATAAAAACTCTCTTATGGAACTTTGTGATCATCAACTATCGTGTACATATAAACTTCATCCATGCATGACTCATGGATGATTTAAGACATAGTCAACTGTCGAACCCTAAATAATTACTAAAGTTAGTACTAATGTGTAAAGGAAATCATCGAGAACACATTCTATAATACTTTCACTTTCTTGACCAAAGATGTCTCGCATCTCATTCCTTAAGTCAATATCCTTTAATAACGAGGGCGGATGATTTCATCTTGACCACATGATTACCATCAAGCACTTCATATCGTATGAAATCTATAATGTTTTAGAGATCCTATAGCTATATATTCATAAGTCATAGTTAAAACATAATCATTTATCCATATGATGTATTTACTATATTAGATCTAAGGATTATATACTTAATTATGGCATTAATCATCCTAATTGATAATTTAAATGATACTATTAAGGGATTTATGTAATCAATTTAGTAAGTTCTTTATCGAGAGAAGATTAAGTATTTATCATTGATGTCTTCTTACTAATGGCTAGAGGACAAGTTATACTTATCATATGAGTTAAATGAGATAATGTTATTTTTTCGTGATATTTCGATGTCCTTCTTTCCGGCGACGTGCTTGTCACCAATCAATCCGACGTGCTGGGCGGATGAATCTCCCAAATCTTTATAATTTATTATTTTAATTGTAATCCATATAGTTTAATTAATTTTTCAATTCGAATTACTGACCCTGCATCGGCCCTTATCCATAGCTTATTTTCTTTGATGTTACTCTCTCTCCTATCTCTCTCTCTATTCTCCCTATCTCTCTCTCCCTTCTCCAGCTCTCCCCCTCCTTGTTTTTTCTCGCCTTCCCACTCTTTCTCTCCTTTCTCCCGCTCTCTCTCCCTCTCACACACATACACACACTTCTTCTGCTCTCCCTGTCTTTCTTCAGCTTTCCTGCCCTCCCTCTCTCTCTTTCCAGCCCTCCTGACGAGACTAAATTGTATGGTCGTTGAATGCACACGACTTAGTGTCAAAATAAAGTTCCAAACTTACCAATTTATGATTAATCAAAGTAATTAATTAGTATAATAGTAATCAAGGGTCGAATCCACGGAGAATTAGGGAAATTTGAGAGATATCTTTGAAATTCGGTCAAATCGGACGACGAATTGAGGTTAGAAATTGGGCGTTCTAGTATATTTAGAAAGATAACTCAAAATCGAATCCAGGAATCAAAAATCAGGTGATTTGGATAAGAATTTGAAGAGAAATCGAAATTTGAAGATAGGAGATAATTTCGTTTCGAAAAACGATTAAAAATCGAAATTAAAACTAAAATTAAACTAATCTATGATTCTAATACTAAAATTAACACTAAATGATGAAAGATTATGATGAAATCACGCAACCTAACCCAAAGTAGCCTTCGAAATGATCCAATTAATCGCCGGATGCAAGGCTATTCATTCTGAATTTTTGAAGACGAAGATGGAGTTCAAGATGTGAATTCTTCCTTTTCTTTCAATAAAAGTTTGATATTAAGCATTCAAATGATGCGGAAATGAGTCAAGAACGCTCTTGAACAAACGGCGCGCGAATTGATGGAGTATACAAAGAGTATTTTGGATTTAATCGCGAACCCTTTCTCTCGACGCGAAGAACGGTTTTTATAAAAACCGAAAACGAATGTGGGCCGTCGGATTTGGTGATGATCGCGATCAACGGTCGCGATCGCGTGTCTTTTCAAAATGAATCGTCGTGTGATTTGAATCGTTGGATTTCCATCGTGCGCTCGTGATTTGATGGGAGATCAGACATGATCGACGGTCGTGATTCATTCACTTAAGTGAAAATATAGCCACGTGCTGATTATTTGATCTGGTGGATCTTTAGTCCATCGAATCCACGCCGCCCGATGATCGCGATTCTGATCCGACGCACGACAGCTCGCCACGTCGCCCTGAAATAAAAAATAAAGAAAGATTTAGTCCCACACGGGATAAATGAAAGGTAAGTTTTACTATATAATATACGACGGTTATGTGGAATTGAAAATTTGTCTGCCAATGCCCGGGAGACCCATATATTTAATATATATATAAAGATATACGCCCACGTCAGCGCCACGTCCCCTCCGCGCCACGTAGGCGATCCGCCGTCCACGTGGCGTTGCCACGTTTACACGCGTAGGTGAAACCCCATTTTTTGCAATTTTTTTTATTAAATTAAAACGTTTTAAAATCAAAATAAAATCAAATTCAATTCAGAAAAATTCCATAAAATTCCTAAAAATTGTAAAATTCATAACTTTCAAAATATAACTCCAAATTAATTCAAATTTGTTTTGTTGGATTCAGAATTGAATAATCTATCATTTTAAAAGGTCAAATTATTAAAATAATAAGAGAATAAATTTATATTAATTTTATACATTTATGTATTATATAAAGTAAATTCATATAAATACATAAATGTAATTAAAAGTATTTTCTCTTATATTTTCACTCTTAAAACATGATTATAATCATACACATAATTGGAATTAAAGATTACAATGTTTAATTATGCATAATAACTCATTAATTGCTGTATTTTAAGATCTAATCATGAATTTAAATAAAATGATAGAAGTATGCTTAAAAGATGATAACATGCATATATTTGTCATGATTAATCCATTAATTTGCGTTAATAACTATGTAATTACATGCATAAATAGCATGTTATCACCTCCCTATCTCCCGTTCTCTCTTCGGATATACAGATCTCCCAATCTTCCCTCTCTTCCGGCTTCCAGAGTTCACGCTGGCTCAAGCTACCAGCCAGTTCCAGGTTCCTTTGATTTTCCTTCTTTAATAATTTTTTAATTTCGACTTATCCGACTTCCCTCGATTAATGGGTCGATCCAGGTCGATGGACATGTCTAGGGTTGCGCGATCATGATCGAGTCACCGATCTGATCGTCGCTCATCCATCGATCGATCGACGGCCAGAGCAAACTTCATTTTGTGATTGCTCGATGAAATCGCCATGATCGAGCTTTAATTCGCATAAATTAAATTCACCGTTGACTAGACCTTATATGCTCTTATCCACTTTTTTACGAAATGATTTTTGTACATTTCACATTTTTTAATAGTCAACAAATGACATACTTATAAGGTCAATCTCTCCCCCGCCTACCTACATGTCGTCTCCTTCTCCGACGCGTTGAAAAATGCAGCATGGAAGGTCTTATTTATCGTCATGTCCATTGACACTCCGCTTATGACCAAAACACCTTATTTATCATCATGCCCACTCATTTACGAAATGATTTTTGTGTTTTCTAGAAGTTAACCAATTTGCCCCATACCAAGAACAACCAGTAACAGCTTCTCTCTCTCTCTCTCTCTCTCATCTCTCTCTCTCTCTCTCTCTCTCTCTCTCTCTCTCTCTCTCTCTCTCTCTCTCTCTCTCTCTCTCTCTCTCTCTCTCTCTCTCTCTCTCTCTCGCTCTCTTGCTCTCTCAGAATCTCTTCATCAGAAGCTCTCGCGCTCTCTTGCTCTCTCAGAATCCTCTTCATCGAAGCTCTCGCGCTCTCTTGCTCTCTTAGAACCTTTCATAGCCTCTGCTTCTTCATTGCCACTTCTTCATCGCTGCCTTGATACTCTGCACATTTCCGGTGAGCCTCAGTTCTGCATAATTTTTATTTTTAAAATATAAAACCTCCGTGCTTCTTTGTCTTTCTCTCTCTTACTGATCGTCGACCTTTGATCGATCGACGATCAGTCGACCTTGATCGATCGGCGCACAGACCCCTTTGATTGATCGAGGTGTCGATCTTTTGACGATCGATCATGATCGCGCAAACCTAGACATGTCGCACCGGCCTTGGCCCGATGGTACAACTTTTTAGGATCGGTCTTTAGTCTCTACTGCTCTGATCCTCTCTCGTACTACTCTCAGAATCATTATGTTATTGGGCTGCGACTCTACCTGATACGTGGACCAGACCACCGTGGCCCATTAGCCCAAAAGAATTATTCTAACCGAGTCATATTTATGTTATTTGGAAGAACACGTTTCCGTCAAGTTGACTTCCTGCGCATAATTTAGTCAACTGTGTACCGAAAGTTGCCAATTTAGACTTCTTCTCCTTCACCGCGTGGACTCCGCATTGAATATACGCCACATGAGGGATCTTCTCCAAGGAGATGGCGATGATCTGGATCAGGGTTCTCCATTCGCGAGCGCGCAATGGCGAATCACCGCTTTCCTCTCTTCCTCATTGTCCTCACCTTCCTCTCCGCCTCGCGCGCCGATTCCATCGTCAGAGTCGGAGTTATTCTGGACATGCAGACGCTGATAGGGAAAGTCAGCAAGACCTGTATCTCCATGGCGATCGAGGATTTCTACTCCGCTCATCCCAATTCCACGACGAGGATCCGTCTCAGCTTCAGAGACGCAGGCGGTGATCCCGTCGGTGCAGCCTCCGCCGGTATAAAAACCCCAAAATTTTCCTTCTCCCTTTCATGAAATTTTAAAGCGGGGTTCATTTCTTATATTCTCAGCGCTAGGGTTTTTAAAGGAGGAAAAAGTGCACGCGATTTTGGGGCCTCAGAGATCCATCCAGGCGAAATTCGTGATGGAGCTGGGGACCAACGCGCAGGTCCCTGTCGTTGTGTTCTCCGCGAAGAGCCCCTCTCTCTCTTCTAAGTACTTCGTGAGAGCCGTCATGGAGGATTCTTCACAAGCAAGAGCCCTCGCCGCTATCGTTGAGACGTTCAAGTGGAGGGAAGTTGTTCCTATATTCGAAGACAGCGATTATGGTAACGGCATGGCGCCCTCCCTCGTTGAAGAACTCCAAGATAAGGGCGTCAACGTGCCGTACCGCTGCATGATCCCCTTCAATGCCACCGAGACCATGATCTCGTCGGAGCTGCGGAGACTCAAACTGCAAAGAACTCGGGTTTTTATCGTGCATGCCTCCTATGAGCTTGGATCCTTGATATTTCAGCAGGCGAAGAAGATGGACATGATGGACAAAGGGTACGTCTGGATGACGACCTACAGCCTCACCATGGCGTCGAAAATCCTCGGCGGCGACGTCCAAGATTCCATGGAAGGGGTGGTCGGGCTGAGACCCTACTTTCAGCAGACGGAGAAGATGGTCGATTTCAAGCAGAGGTGGGCTAAGAGATTTGAGGTGGAGCATCCTGGGTTGGCGTTGACTGAGCCGATCGCATTCGGTTTATGAGCGTATGATTCGGCCTGGGCATTGGCCTTGGCGGCGAAGAAACTTGACCCGGTCAACTTCACCTTAATTTACTCCAACGGCAGCGGCGGCGACTTTGGGGGGCTAGGGCAGTCACCAGTCGGGCCAGCTCTGCTAGAATCTATATTGAACAGTAACTTTGAAGGTTTGACTGGAAGGTTCCGCCTGGTGGATGGACAGCTAAATTCCTCAACTTCAGAAATTGTCAACATGGTTGGCGGGTCGTTGAAGTCAGTGGGGTTCTGGTCTAACGTTACTAGGCATTTGTCCGAGAATCCTGGTCTAAAGCCTATCGTCTGGCCGGGCGGTCTCCAGGAGTGGCCTAAGGGCTGGGAGTGGCCGCTGAATGGTCAACGTCTCCAGATTGGCGTCCCCCTGAAGCCCGGATTTGAGCAGTTTGTCAACGTGACGAAGAACCCATTGACCGGCCTCTACGAATTCAGCGGCTTCTGTCTAGAAGTCTTCCACAAGGTGATAAGCTCTCTGCCCTACACGGTTCCCTATGACTTTGTGGCCTTTGACGATGGTCAGGGTCAAAATAACGGCACTTACGACGATCTCGTTTACCAAGTCTATCGTCAGGTTTGTTGCTCAGTCAACTCATCTAGTTGATCAACGGAAACAGAAAGTCAACCTTCGGGGTTTTGCAGGTGTATGATGGGGTTGTGGGAGACGTGACGATCCTGGCCAATCGTTCGTTGTACGTTGACTTTAGTCTGCCTTACACTGACTCGGGGGTGACCATGGTGGTCCCGGTGAGGAGTCGTCAAACCAAGAGTTGGTGGGTTTTTATCAAGCCATTCAGCGGCGGTCTCTGGCTAGCTACCGGCGGCTTTATCGTACTCACCGGTCTCGTCGTCTGGTTTCTCGAGTACCGGGACAACGATGACATCAGAAAAGACAGCTTCGCTGACCAGGCTGGCACTATATTCTACTTCGCCTTCTCCACCATTGTCTTCGCCCATAGTCAGTATCCTTGCAGTTGCTTCCTTTGTTGACTTTTACTGATACTATCCTTTGGCAGGAGACAAGGTTGTCGGAAACTGGTCGAGATTCGTCGTGTTGATCTGGGTGTTTGTCGTGCTGATTTTGACCTCAAGTTACACGGCGAGTTTGACTTCACTGCTAACGGCGCAGCAGCTGCAGCCAGCTGTGTCAGATTTAGGAGATCTAATAAAAAGGAACGAGAAAGTGGGGTACTTGAATGATTCTTTCATGCCGCAGTTGCTGAAGCAGCTGAGGGTTGACTCAAGGAACATCGTCCCGTATAACTCTCCAGAGGAGTACGCTGCTGCCCTGGACAAGGGCACAGCCAACGGTGGTGCAGCGGCCATTGTTGACGAGATTCCTTACCTCAAGGTTTTCCTCTCCAAGTACTGCGGCAAGTATACCATCGTTGGGCCCACCTACAAGACCAATGGATTTGGCTTTGTGAGCTACTCTCTTTTCATTTTGCTTCCTCTCACTGCCTGTCTTTGCTGCCGGGGAGTGATAGAAAGATGGATGTACAGCTAGATAGTATAGAGAGTTGGATTTGACCTTGAACTTTTCTCCCATTTGACTTTCAGGCATTCCCGAAGGGATCCCCAATGGCGTCCGACGTGTCGAGGGCAGTACTTGAATTTACGGAAGGAAAAGATTTTGTGGAGCTCGAGAACAAGTTGTATGATAATCAGAACTGCCCAACTGAGACCCTGAAGATGACGTCAGTCAGCCTTCAAGCCATCAACTTCTACGGGCTCTTCCTCATCACCGGCATTACCTCTTTGGGCGCCCTCCTCATCTTCATCATTCACTTCGTCTACAACAACTTTGCTGACCTGGAGTCCATCATGAAGTCCGAGACATCTTTTTATGGAAAACTTGTCAATCTGGTTAGGTTATACCATGGGGCCGAGGGCGGCGCCCTCTGAAACACCAAAAGCCGAGGAAGGAAAAGAGTTGGTTGTACTTGGTAGCCCTGGAGGAGATGGTTCGAGCATCGTCGCTCATGAGCTGCAAAGTTCTCTAAACGTGTCCATTCCCCCTTCTGAAGGTGAGGATTTCCATGATTTCTTGGATACGCCGCCGCCAGAAGACAATGAAGCTCACGTGGGGGAAATAACAGATCCTCAGATACCTGGGCAAACATCAGCAACCAAGGATTGATGCACTACTGATATGGGGTCTTAATTCGAACCCTTTTTTTATAGTATGTATTATTTTTATAGTTGAAAGATAGCGGAAAACAAGCTATTATTGTTAGGGTTATCATGAAAAATCATATCAAATTAAGGAAAATGTTTTGAAATGGCCTCCATGAGCATTCCCCAGGGTATAAAGCCAGAACTTCTCCAGGTTTCCTTCAACCCTCATGGTGGAAGTCACGATTGAAGTTGAAGCAATCATGAAATTGCACAACGTTGATGAAATCATTAGATCATTCACCTTTATCGCAGCTTATTGCGAGAATCGCAGTATTTCCGAACAAGTCGCTGAGAGCATGAGAGAGATTAGGCCTCTTATCTCCCACTCTCAGACCACTTTCTTGCTAGTTTATGATTAGGGTGACTAGGTGTAGATACTGGTTTGCATTCAGAAAAATTAATTTCTTCTAACAGACCAATGATTTTTTTTTTGTTGGGAAAGGACAATCCCATAGGATGAATATTCAACTTCAATGCATAAAACATATTATAAAGTCCCTAAATTTCTTACCTTAAATTCACAGGCTAGTTGTTTACCTAGTTTTTTTAAAATTTCTATGTGATCATCAACATAGAAAGTATGCACAACAATCTTATTAGACTCAAACTGTTTGAAAAATAAAGCATCATCTCAATGGTGTAATTAAGGAGAGTATTATCTCCTTAATGGATTCTATTAATTTATTTATCTTTAATAGCCCTTAATGGATTCTTTAATTTTATTTTAAGTAAGAGAAATATTTCTATAATTTAATATATGTGGGATTAAAGTTTTTTTCATAAAGACATGTGATGACCTGTGGAGTGTTGGATCGCAAACCATGTGATCGAGGGCCTAGATGCTCCCAATTTTCTCTCTTCACAGCAAACCATAGTGCTCAACGTGTTAGGTTTTAAAGTTGATAAGCCTTCAAAAATTTTGATCAAAACATCGAATGTAGTAAAATATATTGATACCTATATTCAAAACATCGAGGCACTAAGAACAGATGATACTATCATCTAGTAGGTTGAACCTAAAGGGTCTTACACATAAGTTCTATAGATGTTGGTACATATAGACATAATTATAAGGGTATTTATAAAAAAATCTACATATCAAATGTTTACTAATAGAGAGAGAAGAACCACAACTCAAGGTGCCTATGCAAGTCTTGTAGAAACTCTCTCTCTCTTTTTCTCCCTTGGTGAAGAGCATAAAGAGGAGATCTAACCATCCGACCATCGTGTGGATATTACTAGAGACTAGACACATGAATAACTAAAAGAAATCCTTTAAGTGAATCATGTAAGTATATTTTCTCATACATACTAGATGATAAGATCATCAATTCTTAATGCCTCAGTGTTTTGGATATCCGATTCAATGCATTTTTGTGTTTAATGTTTTAATCAAAATTTTAGAAGGCTTATTGACCTCAGATCAAAGCATCATTTACCATCATCACCAAAGAGATGGGGAGAACTCCATCATGCCTCTCTAGCAATGACTTTGTCTATATCACTGCCACTCTTCCTCACAGCTTTCTCGGGTGGTGTTATCATCATCATCTTTGGTGAGGATTCCTCAATGTCCTTTCTTCGTTTCCTCCATTGCTTCATAAGTGAAGGGAAGAATGCTATTGTGTCTCTCTAGAAGTATCTTCATCTATTTTACCACCACTCTCACATATAGCATTTTCTTAAGAGCAATTGTCTCTTCAAATGTCTGCTTGAGTTTTCTTGAGTCCTTGTCTCCTTGGTTGACCACTCATGGCGCCACACTACAACATCAACTACCTTGTTTTTGCTTCCTATGTTCCAAGCTGAAAATATTCATGGATATGCTCAAGTTTGAGGGGGAGTATGCAAGTTCATTGCAGCCCAACATTTAGTTATCTCTATCTTCTCTTTCTCATATAGCCATTTATAAGGACCTCCTTGTGTAACACTCAATATATTATGTTTACTCTTATCTTTTGCCTCTCTCACATTTCCATAGTCAACATTATGCAAAACACCAGAGAGTACACAGGCAAGATTTATGCTTTGATGTTGAGACAAGACTAGAAGATAGGAGAAGAGGAAGATATTCTCATGAATGGCTTCTCAAGGTATCAAATAGGGTACAGGATTAAAAAAAAAACAAATCCAACAAAGTTTATTAGCCCATTAGGACTAGTGGGCTATAAATGTGCGAACAAAATAGTTTTAATGATCAATGGCTTGTCATATTTTCAGAGGCCATTATTAAGACTTTAGGGGAAAGAGAAATTTTCAAGGAAAATTAGATAGTGTCAAAATTCTCTCTACTTTGCAGAAAGTACAAAGGGAAATCAACAATCCACTAATCTCTCTCTCTCCTTGGATTTGGGTGGACTTTTTCATGAGACAAAACTCTACAAAAATAAATAAATCAGGATAGCTGGCGTTCTTCTTATATTAAAATCTACTCATATTAGTAGGATACCATTTACTTCAGCCCATAATCTAAAGATATCAATTGATCATTGACTGCCCAAAGTTTCGTGTGCAGTTATCAGGTCAAAGATCAAGGATGATCATCCAATCGACCTTGATTAAATATTTCCGTGCGTTTTGGTTACTGCTTGTGGGGAGCTTCTGCATCAGCTGGGATAGGGCTGAACTTCCTCGTTTTCTTCTGCTGGTATTTGGCGTAAGAATACCACAAGCCACCAGCTGTGTTGATAACCAGCCCAGTCACGTTAAGGGCATGTACTTCCACTCCGCCTAACGTGATAAAGCCAAGGGTCTGGAAAATTCAGGGCAAGTTAGATACTGGTGAAAAAAATCTTCTGAAAGTACAGAAAGAAATAGTAACATTTGAGATAAGGGAAGGAGAGAGAGAGAAAGATGCAGCTGAGAAAGAAAAAGATAGAGAGAGAGGAGAACTTGTGAAATCACAGCAGGAAGTAGATCTTTTATCAAAGCAAACAGGGAAATAACAGCAGTTGAGAAAAAGAAATAGAGAAAAGAGAGTAAGAGAGAGAAAGAGAGATTAATCTCGGAAAGATAACAAAAAAAGTTGCGGCTATAGAGATAGAAATGGAGAATATTTCTTATGAAAGCAGAGAAGAAAGTGGGAGGGATTAAGAGAGATGGTGGGAGAGAGAGATTTCTGAAAGTACAGAGGGAAGCTTCAGTGGTAAGGAAATAAATAAAGAGATCTGATAAAAACAGAGAGAAAAGTTGTCGTGTGAGAGAGAGAGATTTCTAAGCGAAGGGATGATGGGTGCCAGAATTGGGATGGAAACAACCATACACACACATACTTTGTGAAAGGAGAGTAGGATGTAGTAGAAAATGTGTGTGTGTGTGAGAGAGAGAATGTCTGAACCATACAAACTCTCTCTTTCTTTAGTCTTGAAAAGAGAGAGATCTTGTGGAAGTAGGGAGGGAATCAGTAGTAGGCTGGCAGTCAAGACAACTGGAGAGAGAGCAAGAGAAAGAGAGACTATGAAAGTAAAGAGGCAACCAGTAGAGGGCCAGCAGTTGAGACAGAAATAGAGAGAGAATGACATTTTGAAACTAGCGAGATGGTGGCAGGCTTGCAGCTGAGATAGTAGTTGAGAGAGAGATTATGTGAGATTAGAGAAAGGAATTAGTCGCAGGCAAGCAGTTGAGACCGAATTGAGAGAGAGAGAGAGATAGATAGATAGATAGATAGATAGATAGATAGATAGATAGATAGAGAGATTCAGAGAGTAGAGAGGGATGTTGTAAATGTTGATATACAAATATAAAGAGATGGAAAGATCTTTTGAAAGTAAAGATATTGTTAGATTTGGAGAAGGTAAGAGACTCATGGAAGCTATAAAGGCAGGGCAACAGGAGGAGCCTCCCACCCTCGGAGCAATTAGGGGAAACAAGCTCAATGACAATGCCTTAAATAGGCTTACAAGGAAAATTCAAATGATCAAAACGTCCTTTAATTGCTAATTACGTTAAAGATATCCCTAACTTCTAACAGAAATAAATGACTAGTGAGACAGAATTTGAAGGGACAAAGAGAGAAATAGAGGGAGGGAGGGAGGGAGGGCAGGAGTTACACTGTTAGTTGAGAGGGTAGGAATGCAAAGAGGATAGGAAAGGCATGAGAGAGAGAGAGAGTTTCCAAAAGCAGCCGGGAAGTAGCAGTAGATATAGAAATAGAGGAAGGAAAGAGATCTTTCAATAAAGCACAGAGGGAAGTAATTGAGAGAGAGAGGGTTTGTGCGTGTTTTTCTGAAAGCAGTGAGGAGAGAGAAACTTTCTAAAAGTGATGTAGTAGCAGTACCCAGTAAATAAGTTGACATATATATAGAGAGAGAGAGACTTTCTGAAACTGGAGAGGGAAAAAGTACCGGTTGCCAGTTGACAAGTTGAGATCGAAATACAACAAGAGAAAGAGAGATTTTCTGAAATTAGAGACAGAGGTAGTGGCAGTTATGAGAGAGAGAGAAAGAGATTTTCTGAACAGATGTTAGTTGTAGTTATGGGCAGAGAGAGATAGATATACTAGTAGTCGAGACAGAGATCCACACACAGACTTTCTGAAAGTAGAGACATAAGCAGTAGCTGTTAAGACAGAAACACACATGTAGGAGGGACTTCCAAAAGTAGGATGGGAAGTTGTAGAATGTGGGAGAGAGAGAAGAGGGAGAGAGTTTTTGAATGTGTGGAAGGGAAGTAGATGCAGTTGCAACACAGAGAGAGAGAGAGAGACTTTGTGAGAGTAGAGCTGGAATAAGTCTCATATGAGCAGTGTATGTATCTAGAGAGAGGGAGATTCACCTAGTAGAGAGGAAAGTAGTAATCCTTGCCACGAAATAAAGAGAGATGGAAAGATATTTTGAAAGTAGAGAAATAAGTACAAGCAGAAGAGACAAAATTTAAGGAGATACACAAAGAAAAGGAAAGAGAAAGATAGAGAGAAACAGGAAAAGGAGCCAAAGAGGGCAGGAATAATGCTGTTAGGTTGGAGATAAAGAAAGAAATAGATAGAGAGATAGAGAGATCAAGAATAGGAAGTAGAAAGATGAGGTACTCACAGTTGAGCCGACACCCTTAAGAACCCCAACAATGGTTGTAGTGAGAGCCGAGTTGACAATGGTGCAAAGGAACATTGTGAAGTTGAGAATGATTCCCATCAACAGAGAGAGGACAAATATCACAGTAAATGTGGACGACTTATCCTGTTTGAAAGAAGAGAAACATCAGAGCCACCCAAATCAGAATTTTCAACTCCCTCACTCAAACTATTTCTAATCAAACGAATTTTCTTACCATTTGAATTAAAGTGGATACAGAATGAGGAAACTCCCCCGTGAATGAAATGAGAATAACAAGAAAAGGTAGCGAAAGCAGGCTGTTGTAAAACATCAGCTCAATTGATGACAATCCATGCTCTCCTCCAGATTTCTCCACCAGAAGCAAGTACACTGTCTACATGGATGATAAATCTTAAATTCAATTAATTAATCAACATAATCAAGAGCAAAATGATGAACCACTGAACCTGAAAGACGACAGAGGTAAGAGCCATCGTGTACCCGAACAGGTCAAAAGAGAAGTCACCTAATGCAGCAATTATGACCCCCACAGCAACTAAGACCACTGAAAGTGTGACCTGAAAGTTAAAGTTGACCCCAATAAGTCAACGAGTAGATCCCCAAACCAAGGAAGCCTAACTTAGGATCCAAAGAATCTAAGAAGCACATCACCAACGGCACGACAATTCAACAATGCTAATCAAAAACCACCATTCTTCTAACAGTCATCAACCTTGGCCATTCTGGAAGTGACATGATGAATTGAGTACCTGCTTTGTTGGCCTTCCTTTTCCAGTATAGAAGCCAGCAATGAGCACAGCCAGCGGTGTGAGCCTTTTCAACGCAATGTACATTGGAATGTTGACTCCCTTCAAGCTCGCCAGTGCAAATGATACATTTGCGTTGTAAAAAATAGAAAGTGGTAAGAGTTTCTTTGCCGTGTCTAAGTGAAATCCTCCTGCTTGAGTGAAACCCATTACTCGCCCAAACTGGATGAGAGAAGCAGTGCACAATTGCTGATAGAGAGAGAAAAACATGAAGAATGAAGGTGATAATAATATAGAGGAACAAGGTGGTTAGAAACATCAAGAAAACGAATACCTGCAAAGTTAGAAGAGTCATTGTGTAGGAGTACTCCATGAGAATTGCCTTATTGAAGAAAATCATAGCCATGGAAGAGATTCCGTAGGATAAAGCAGCCGTCAGACTACGCAGAGAGTTAAACAGAATCAGATTGGCCGTCAGAGCAGTACAAATAACGACCCCAATAATTTTCAAATTATAATTACGTCGTAGGAAAAACGGAAATTAATTCAGGTATAGAGAAACTCAATACTGCTGCCAGTAAAACAAAAAAGAAATATGAGGAATTTTTGCCTTAAGACGGTTCCCGCTTCCGTTGCTCCTCCGGAGTTCTCCATATAGATGTATCCTGCAGACAAACCGCTAGATCTTCACGTGGGCGTGATCTGTTTGGCAGGAAACATATTGCAAAAGTAACGGAAAAAGTTTGCCATTATTCGATAAAGATAAACGCAACACTCATAAACAGAAGAAGTAGAAGCATGGAAAGCCAAATTTGCCGATCTGGGTATCCTCACCTTATGCCTCCAGCTAAATCGAACAGATTCACCAATGACGAGTGGTTTTTCGGCTACGCCCTCGGCCATTAGTGCCGACTCCAAAATTTCAAGCGGACATTTTTAAGCGGTAGGTTGACTTTGATGACGCTTTTTCTGCGTTGAAAATTAAACCAAATGAGAAAATTTTAGTGTCTGTATCTCTCATTTGACATCTGTATTTAATGGAATACAATTAATACAAAAGTGGAGCAGCAAGAGTTTAAATGTGAAAGTCAACACCTTAGTTTTATCCACAACTATAGAGCAATTTTCTGATTATCATGGTAAACCCAACATCATGTAGCGGCAAATGATGTCAATGGGAGGTGTAACTCAAGCGTGGTAAGAAAATAACTAATTGTCTTGGTTAATCAGAACATTCCCGGTGGACCAAATGCTTGAAGAAAGTTCTTTGGAGCTTGGGAATGAAGGGTCGAAGGTGGGATATTGATGAAAACTTTTCATTCTGGTATATTCAAAAAAGCTTAATGATCTCGTCCTATTTACATATTAGTTTCTAAAAAGAGGATGCTCAAGATCCCACATTATGGAGCATGCATAGTCCTCAAGCATAAATCTCTAGAAGTATTGGAGGAAATCAATTCAAAGTGGATGATGCAGCTCTTATACCCCATGGCAAAGCAGAGTGGATCATGCTTGAAGGTGTCACTTATTGTGAAACCCTTGCGCGTCAAATATGGAGGTGAAATATTACAAGTGCAATCAATAAGGACGAATTCTGAAAAAGGAAATTGGAATGAATAAAATGAAGTCAATTACCTATGGTGGTTCAAAAGCTCATGTATACACCATAGAAGAAGTAGTAACCTCGACAAAAAAAAATCAACACAAGATGCACGTTCAATAACAAGTTATGAATAGTTATTACAATGGAAGTGGAAAAAATTTTGTTTCATTAGATATGATGAAAAAATTGGGAATAAAAATAAATATATACTCACACTGGCATAAATCGTTTGGATTTGCGGAGGAGAAAAACCCTAGAATGCATGCACTTACATGGAGGGCACAACTAATTATTTAAATGAGAAAGAAGATAGAGTGATGGAGAGAGATAGAGAGATAAACATGAGGTCATGAACAAAAGTAGAGATAGATGAGATATAAGAGATAGTGGAGGGAGTAAGATATGTAGCCCATATAGGCCTCCATCATATTTCTACACACTCCCTCAAGTTGGAGGGTATGAGACAAACATGCCCAACTTGAAACAAAAGGTATTTGATAACTCTAAAATAAATGTCATATCCATGCATTACATGCCATGTCTAGGTGATAATTTAGACTCAAATAATGAGAATATGTATTTCCTTATGACCGAATATGGTATAAATATGAATATGTCCTAACATGCAACATAATATCTATTTTATCTATATCATGAGACTAACCTCACTTGAATTCTAAGAAGTAAAGTGTTTGAATTCTCACATTTTTATTATTTTTTTGTGAATACAAGGACATGGGTACGCATATGGAAGAAAATAGATGCAATTATCAATCAGAAAGAGGAAGAAATGGACTCTCTATCTTTTCAGGAGTCACTTCAACCTATTTCAATGAAGTCAAAGGTGATCAAAGGAGGTCCAAAGGATTTTGTGAAGGGTCCAAGGTGGTCAAAAGTGATCCTAGAAAATAGAATGATCCACATTTTTACGATATCAAAAGTACTCAACTTCCTTATTTTTTAGGAAGATTGAATCACCCTTGGCTCATCCCTTAAAAATAGGATCTCATTATATTTGGGAGGAGTGGGGGGTCATAATAGGATCTGAGGTTGATAAGCCTTTTAAAATTTTGATTAAAACATCTATTGTAATAAAATACATTCAATCGGATATTCAAAACACCAAGGCACAAAGAACTAATGATCATATCATCTAGTATATATGAGAAAGATACTTATAGAGGTTCACTTGAAGAAGTTCTTGAAGCTATTCAAGTTTATAGCTTATGACATGCATGTCCGATAGTGGTATTGGGCTCTTGGCACATTTATCTTCTCCTCTCATCTTCTCCTATATAAGGACCTATGTACTCTCATTTCCATATACGATTCTAGGGTTTCTTCATCTCATCATCAACAATGCAATTTTCCGCATGAAATTATATGATTAGTAATACAAATTAAGGCATTAAATATTCTATTATTATGCATGTTATGATGTTTCGAGTGTATATCTATCATTCTATGAAATTTTAAGTTATAATCTCAAAATACACTATTTTAGGAATAATCATGAATAGTCAAAGAGATATTTTAAGATTAGATTATTCTCACTTGATATTTAATATTATGATTAGGTTTTAATGATTAATAACAAGAGAAAATATTTTTATATACACTCAATTATTTTTTAACTTTATTTTCTAAAATAAATGAGTGTATTTTTAAAATAAAAATTATTTTTATTGTTATTTATTAATTTTTTAAAATGATAGATTATTTAATTTCTGATCAAACAAGATAAATTTGGATTAATTTGGTGTTTTATTTTAAATTTATGAATTTTATAATTTTTAGGGATTTTTCTAGATTTTTCTAAATTTTCTAGATTTATTTTTATTGAAACACATTTTAAAAAATCAATTTTTGCTCGCGTGACAGCAGATCCAGTGGGCACATGATGTGTCACCACAGATAACATGCAATTTATGCATGAATTTACATGATTATTAATGTAATTTAAGGCATTAAATATTCTATTTGTATGCATGTTACCATATTTTAAGTGCATGTCTATCATTTTACGTAATTTTAGGTTATGATGTAAAAATATATCATTTTATGGATAATTATGCATAATTAAATAATATATTGCTAATCCTATTTATATTTGAGATCATAGTTATATTTTCATGATTAAATGATAAGAGAAAATATTTTTATGTACACTTATGTATTTTTCTATATTTATTTTCTAAGAATAATGAGTATATTTTTGAAATTAAAACTAATTCTCTTGTTATTTAAATATTTTGACTTTTTATAATGATAGATTAATTCAATTTTTGATCCAAAAAAATAAATTTGGATTAATTTGGAGTTGTACTTTGAAAGTTATGAATTTTCTAATTTTTAAGAATTTTCTAGAATTTTTATGAATTTATTTAAACCTATTTTTTATTTTTAAAAGAATAAAATGAAATAAAAAAAATTATTTATCACGCGCTGAAGTGGCGAAGCGTCGCCATGTAGCGACGTGTGTACATTCTACGTGGCGATGCGTGCGTATGGGTGTGTGCGCACGTGTGCATGTGAGAGTGATTAATGGGTTAAAGCATCCTGAACAGATTTACGCTAACTCATGAAGCTTCCTTACCTTATTTACGCGTCAAACCGTGATAATTTATAATGTAGTTTATTCAATGTGTGTGTATTTACTTCATACTATCGTATTTTAAAAAATATTGCATTCATCACTTATCAAATATGCATGTTTGACCTTCCTCGAGCTCAAAACAACCTTGGATTATTCATATTTATTTGATTTTATGAACACAAAAAAAGGTAAAATGAGGACAATGGTTGAGTTGTGCATTGTAAAACCATTGTATTATCTTAGCTTTTGGATTTAGGAAAAAATTATCATTTCATTAAAAACTTTGAACCCCCTTAAATTGGGTTGAAGTGATTTGAGTCCAACTTAATAAATCCTTTCAATCGATCAAACAAGACTCTAAACAGATACACTTAAAGTGTTTTCTTGATCCATAATTCTTCTCTAGTTTCCCAATCCATAGCTCTAAATTCTGCCTCAACACTTGATCTTGACGCATCCAAATGTTTCTTGCATGTCGAAGCAAAAGGTTTCCTCCAAGAAAGGTGCAATTTGTGTGAAGTGGACTTAGATCAATATTTGACAATCTGCATTGTATATATCTCTACTAATAGTTCACTGCCCCATGAATAAAAATCGATCAGCCCATTGTACCCTTCATATATAACAACACTTGATGGTACGCTTTTGTGTGAACTTGTTTGGGATTCTTCATATGCTAGATGAGTGGAGAAACTATAATGTATATCTTTTTGTGGTCCAAGTATACCAGGTTCCCAATCAGCCTTTGATATGATGATTTTTTTACGTGGCTTCTCCCTTCACCTATTCCTAAATTAAATCATGTACTGTTTGGGGTCTCTGATGGTTTGAAAGCCATTCTCTAAGTTTCTTCAGCAAATCAAAAACATATTCATGTCAAGAGATAAATATCCCTTCCTTGGGGTGGGAAACTTCAATTCCAAGAAAGTATTGAGTTTCCTAAAATTTTGAATACAAATCTCCTTTGAAATTTTTCCATTCAATCATTTTTCCACAAAAGCATTATTTCCAATAATTATTACATCATCAACATAGACTATTAACACTATTAGCCCTCCTGATGAGTTTATTTTTTGTGAACAATGTGTGGTCGCCATTGGATTATACGTAGTTTAATTATTTTATCAAGCAAGTAGATCCCAGACTGTGGTTGGAATGATTATTTAAGTCCATAAAGAACCTCTTGTAAACTAAAAAACAGTTTTATTTTATTTATGAGGAAATAACCTAGAAAATGGTATATACGCGGAAAAAGGTATATACTTCTTTCGCCAGCTGTTCATTAAGAACAGCAGCTTCACATAAAATTGGTTGATCTCCCATTTCAGCTTAGGTGCAAGTGCAATTAATATTCTCATGGTATTCAACTCGGTCACTAGTGCAAAGGTCTCAAAAAAATTGATGCCATAGAATTGTGTAAACCCTATGGCTACCAACTAGTCTTTCTATATCTCAAAGGATCCATGTGCTTTGTATTTTGTAGTGTACAGCCACTTGCATCCAATTGGTTTTTTCCTAGAGGTAATTAAATGAGGTCCCAACATTCAATTTTATTCTAGTGAGTTTATTTCTTCAGAAATTTATCTCTTCCATTATTCCATGGAAAGAGATTCTTCCCGATTTTTTGGAGTCTTAATAATTTGATAGAAATGCCATGTAATTCCTCTTTACTTTGTCAAATGAGACATAGTTTCCAACAGAATACTCTAGCACTTCAACACATTTTCTAGTTCCATTTCATAGTACCAACATAATTGATCTTATTGAAATGTCATCTTTGGAGAAATATTGCTTCATTGGACCTAGGCTCAAAATACTTCTACCCCTTCTATGTAGAAGATTAGGTTCAAAACACTTTTAATGGAGTTTGGATGCTATTTAATTCTAACTTGTCTTTGATTGTGTACATTGGGTACACAACCAAAAACTCTTGGCATCACGTCTCTAGTAAGTTTTCCCCGTCGAAAATTCTTTGGGAGTGGATCCAAGCGGCTTCTACACGGCAATCCCTTCGATTAAGTGAGTTGAAATCAGTAAAACTTCACCCCTCACAGACACGAGAAACTTGGTTATACGTCCGGAGGGCCAAGGTATTATCCATCAAGTAACCTATTTTCCTTTTAGCCATTCATTTCTTTTGTGACATCTATTGATGTAGGATAATTTTAGAAAGGTATCTAAATCCTACATATGAGGGAGGATCTATGAATTGATATCAGTGAATAAAATAGAGAATAGATAATTTAAAATGATGGTATATGGTAGAGGAAATAATGGAGACAAAAGTGAGTAAGAGAGTGAATATTAAGAAGAGAGAATTGAAGGAATAATGACAATGATAAATAGAAGAGAGAAGGAGGGGAATGAATTAGCTAATGTATATTAGATATATTAAATAGTGTATATTAGATAATGAGATGAGAATGTATATTAAATAATATAATTAGTGATGATAGAGGCGATAGTATTATATATTTAATATAGAAAATAGGGAATGGAAGTTAAGAGGATTAGTTAAGAAGAGAAGAGAGTAGTAATACTGGAGATGAAAAGAGGATAGAGGATATAATAGAGAGAGAATAGGATAGTAAGAAGAATCTAGTGTTGGACTTACGATGTTATGATAGAACTATCATTCACGAAAATGAGGAGAGGATGATACCTGATATTGAAATGAAGATGATGCTCTGAGATCACTCCACGACCAAAAGAAATCCTCTGCTTGCTCCTTACTTTGAGATGATTGAAAGAGGACAGAAGTGAGGAAGAAAAGATAGGGAGGTAGAATCGGAGAGAAGGAGATGCGGGAGGAACGATGGAGACACAGGGAAGACGATGAAACACAAAGGTAACAAAAGTAACCAAAAGGGTAACCAATTTATCAAAAAAAACATCTTTCCGAGGTCATGGATGAGATTCTGCTCATCGTGTTTGCTTTGTCCATCAAGCTCTCAAATTGGCTTTCGTCCAAGGCATCCGACGAATCGCTGTTGAGTTCTCTCATGCCGATTTCCTTGTTGGAGTAGAATGTTTTGAAAATGAGACTGAGGAGCTGATTAATCTTTGACTTTATTCTTGACTCTGATGTCGTCATACTTCTCAAGACCGTGGATATCTTACCCCCATCAGAAGTAGTAAAGGTACGTTCAGGAGGTCTTCTTGTCTCTGTGTTGTCTCATATCAGCAGGGAGAGAGGAAGTGAAAAGATAGATTGTGATCTCCCGTGGCTTGTGACTGAGATGGAACTTGTCTAGATGAGTCTTCAGTAGATAACAAGCCAAATACTCATCATTCTTGTGATGGTAAGAAGGTAATTTTCCTTTTCTCCTTCAATCGTGTTGGTTGTAATTCAATGCGAGATAATCCTCTTTGTTAGAAGCTTCCCTCATGCCGATTATCGTCATCTGAGCTGACCCCATAATTGCATGGTTTTGTCTTGAAAATGTTTCTGTAGATATTTACTTTCATATAGATCTCTCCTAGAATTCTAACTAGAGGTGGTATTCAAAGAAAGAAGGAATTTAGAAATCAAGGATGTTCCTATTGACTTCTTGAGGTCATTAATTTATAAATATACAAGGTTCCTCTGATATAGTGGATAAGGTTTGGAAATTGGGAACCTATATCAAGGTAGAAGGTGGTTGACTTGATCCATTCAAAGAATTCTAGGTTTCTAAAGATAAGGATTAAATGTTTGACCAAGTCAATCTTTAGATCAGTATGAAATAGGAAAAAGAGGGAAGATAATTCCCTTAAGATCTACACTCTCTTTAATTATCTAGAGAGGTCTTCTTCATCCATTTAAGGAATGGACAATTTATCAAATTGGTGGATAAGGAGGAGGAGGAGGAGGATAGGTTCACTTATAACCCTTGTGTTTCATGTTTCAAAATAATTCTCCATCATCTATTTACTCACAAGGATCTTGTGCAGTCCTTTACGAAAAGAATGAACCATCTACACTCCAATACACTAGAAATTATGCATGGTCCCAAACATTAAAGTGCATAATATCTAGTTGTTCCTTTTATGTTTTCCCAATCGACATTTTCACAAATTAAGTTTTTAACATCTAGTCCCTTAAAAAGTTCAAAAGAGGGATGAAGAAATGAATGGTCCACCCCTCAAGTCTCCTCCTTGTCTTCAATTTGCTCACAAAATGTTGTAAGAAAATTGGAGGTCTTGACAATTCTCTAATGAGTCCAATCCTCTTGCCAGTCACCTTGTCCTATAAAACACGTCCATCATCATCGAGTGTTGTCTGGAACTTGATGGCTTTAACGAATATTTTAGCTGAAATTATAGTCGCCTTCGATCAAAGAATATCTACAGCATTTTATAGTACCAGGATTGTGGATTTTTAGGTTCATGATCTCTTAAACAAGTAGAACCTCACCTCCAAAAGTGAATACCGTCCTTTTCCCATTTCAGTTTTCCCACAATAATTCTATTCGTAGAAATAGAATTTAGCGGGTTGTCCACCAGCTCCACCACTTCGCACCGGTTGCGCAAGTAATGGAGCAGCAACTTGTGCATGTCCTTGCTGCTGCGACCTACCCTGCAACTTCCACCACATTTCCATCGTATGTCTCTTTTTCTCGCCGTAGGAGCACCATTCGTAGGCCTTTTGATAGTTTTTCGGTGGACAAACCTGAACTCCCTCCATCTGACCAGATTTGGCGCCTTTGATTAGTTGAAATTGTCGACGGAGCTCTAGACTCATTCTTCTTGGTCAAGAATGGTGCAAACTCAGTCTTTGGCGGGTCACCAGCCGAGGACAACCGACTATTCTTCTCCATAGTTAGATGAATGGTCTGGTGAAGGTCAGTACCACTCACCTATCAAGAGGATCACGACTCAACTGCTCAAAATCTAGATTCGAACCCATGAAGCACTTGTACAGTTTATTCTGTACAATGCTCTAGGGCTCTTGAAAATGTAGATTTTTCACAAACCAATAGTGGTCAGTCTCTTTCTCTAGATTGCCTTCAGCTCATTGGAATATTCTTGCACAATTTTTTTTTTCTAGGGATATATTCTAAGTTTCGGTCACTAGACCATAGATTCTTGAAGCATTTTTCTTCTTTGAGAATCTCTTGTGCACCTAATCTCACAACTCCTTCACAGGTTCCATAAAGAAGAAGTTTTCGTGGACTTTTGGAACCTTTGTGCTTGGCAGCCGTGCATGAATAATGGCGTTTTGGCGCTCCAATCTTTGTACTTTGGATCTGACTTCGCCTCTAGCTCCCCTTCCAAGCGATTTGTCAAATACTACCTAGAAGCGTCGGCTCCACAAAATGTCCCCATCAATGAAGATTCATCCCATTGAACTTCTGATTCTCAGGGACAGGAGGAGCTGGCACAGCTTCTCTTTATCAGTGGAAGAAGAATCACTCTGGTTTGAAGACATCTTGAATTTGCTCCAAGAAACCATAAGCCATATTTCTTCTGCTGACACTTTGTTTTTGCCTTTTTCCGGATGTCCGGGCTAGCTCAAGGAAGATATAAGGGAACCGGGCTCATTGATTTTACCTAGAGAGAAACTCTGATGCCATGTTAGACCCTAATGGAGGCAGGTTCTACAGAAGCTGACAGATTTGCCTTAGGGTTTCAGGGCAAAAGAAGTCAATGGCATTACAAATTTTGCATTCAAGTTAGTCAAATGGTGAAGCTATGCGCCACAAAGCACTCAAGCTAGCTGGTGCTCACTATATTTGGGTGGCCAAGTGGCGTATACGTGGCATTAACTGCCTTGCTGGACCCTGTGTGGCGCATGGGAGGTGCCACACAGGCACTCAGGCACTAAGTCCAAATGACTTTCTGATAAATGATATTTTTCAATTTTTTGTATATCTAATATCTTATGAAATTTTGTCCATGCGCGATCAATCATTCACTTTGTGCAAGGAAACATGGCAACATCTAAAATGTCAAGAGGGGCAATCTATTTCTGGCCATTGATCTTCGCTTAAATGACCCGATCTCTCTCCCCTCCTGCCTTTGTCAATCTCTCGGTTGTTGGGTGAGTTGTTTGACCATGCCTCTTCCTTGAGATATTGAGATGTTTTGGGGGCCCGTTGACCTTTTGTTTGGTCTATAATGACATTATTTCCTTGAGGTCAGCTTAGACGAATTTCAAGTTGACTTGAAAACAAGATTTCTTGGGTAGAATTAGCCTTGATATGGGCTGCCTCCTTTCAAGCATTAACTCGGGAAATTTTTTCTCTGCATTGACAAAAATTCCATCATGCAAGATCCACGCTTTTCATTTGTCGGATGGATTGGTTGGGGGCGTTGACTAACACGGTAACTTCATTCATTTCTTCGAGATTAAGAGATTTAAATCCCTTCAAAAATGTTTATGACAGTCACAATATTCACTTTGAAGGATGCGCAAGAATGAGGAGTTCATTTAAATTACGCCAGCAGGAACTGAAGAGATCATTTTTCCATAGGACTCGGAAAATTTGTTTTCTTATTTGTTCTTGTTCTGTCACCAGGAAGATGAGGGGTTTCTGGGTCCAGTGTCATTCTTTATGATTGGAGATTGATCATACAGCTCGCTATTCCTATTCAAGTTTGAAATATTAGATGCCCGACTATCACCATTGGTAGGTGGTAAATCATCCATTTAATATTCATTTATATGACCAGCCATTTATCGATTTAAGCTTTTGAGAATCGCTCGAGAAAGTGCGGGAAACGGGATGATCCGACCTTCGATACACCTCATTACTTCACAATGTTCAAGGTGCAATTGTGGGTCGATTGATCTGGGCAAGGGGTCTTCCAAAGGCTTGGTATCACTGAGTTCAAAGACGACAGGCCCAACCCGATTCTCGTCTTAAGCGCTTCTTCAGGGTCGCAAAAGAAGCAGAGGCCCATGATCTTCATTATTTTCGTGTTGGCAGGCCCCTGGAGACTGGATCTTGCGAAATGACGAATATAATCCCTTGCAAGATTGAGGATGCGAGATGCTTTAACACAGTCAACACTTTGCTGGCGAGCTATGCTACAGAGCTGATTCCAAAGGCCACGGCGGTGATTCCAAATGCCACAGAGCTGATTCAAGCATCTCCAAGATGTGATTATGGAGGTCCACCAAAGTTGGCCCATTGGTGCCAAGCAGTAGCATCGTCTTCCAAGTAAGAAGCCAGCAATAAAATTTTGGAACATGGGGCAATAGTCGGGCACAAAGCATTCTGGAACAAATGAGATTTAGGCTTTGGGCTAGACATTAGAGCACAGGGCTTGAAGGGAGTTGATACATGAGAAGGGACAGGATATACTAAAGGGTGATAGGGGCTAGTTGACGAGCAGTCGTCTGCCAGAGTAGCATGGACGAGGAGATAATTATGCTGCAGCACGACGAACACCATCCACCAAGCATGGGCAAACAGGAGGTGCACCGGCATGCACAGTAGTGTGATCCCATTTGCGGCAACATGAATACTGCAAACAATGGTGGTGGCGAGCAGTCATGGCTCCAATACCAGGTGATTGGGACACTTCCATCCAGGAAAAGAGATTTACTCGGCCCAAAGGAGGCAATCAGAGAGGAGACTACTGCAGGAGTTACCGAGGAAGAAAGATCTGCGGGAAACATGTGGTGGGTAATGATTGGAATTCTTTGAGAAGCTCAAATATCGACTGAACTACGAACTACTAGGCACTCTCTTTTATTCTGAATAATCGTCGCAAAAACCTGCACGGAAAACAGTCAGCAGACCCACAATCTCTCTCTTACTCTATTTTCTTTTCAAATCTCTCAGCTTCTCCACTGATGGAGGCATCCGCAGAAGACCCACAAAGAACTGACAGGTCATAGATGCAGAGGTACTGAGAGGGCAGCCAAGGAATTGAGGAGAGATCCGTCCAAGAGATTCCAGGCCCTGTAGCTGCTCAAGTGAGAATTTAAGGAACCTGATCACAGAGCAGATTGAGTTACCTGCCGGCGCATTCAACAAGTTTTATCAAAGGGGCGCGGCGAGGCCGAGAGAGGAGCACAGTCAAAGGGTGATGACCTCATCCACATACATGAAGACAACAAGTTACAGGTCTCGGAGGCAGCCAACCAGTCTTAATCAGAACGAGTTCCCCCCCTTTGATAACCACTAAAAAACAGTCTAAAGCAGTACGATAGATTAAAAAAAATATAAAACTGCAAGAAGAAAATTAGACCATGTTCAGGCGTGGAGGGCATGTGAGATGATAGTTGAAAGCATTTACTCATCAGTCGCAGGTGAAAGCATTTACTCATCAGCTCCTGTCCTCTGAGTTGCTGCATTAGATGACAAAAAGGATGCCATGAGCATTCAAGACATTGATAAAAATAATAAAAAATGATTGAACTGGAATGGAGGCTTACCCGTTGGTATATGGTGATTCACCGTTTTCAGGCTTGTCAGATGGAGATCGGGACCTGTCGTTGACTGGAGATACACTGCGATTGCTACCTGGGGAAGCACTGCGATGACGAGGAGAAAGGCTCTGTTCATGATCTCTGGGAGAGGCACTTCGGCGAGGGGAGGCTTTATTGTTTGGAGGGGAAATGCTTTCACCACGGCGGGACACCTTGTGATTTGTAGGGGAGATGCTACGAGGTCTGGGAGATATGCTATGATCTTGAGGGGAAACGCTGCGCGGGCGAGGGGAGATGCTGCGCTTGCGAGGGGAAACACTACGAGGACGAGGGGACATGCTGCGGTCACGAGGGGAGACACTGCTTGGACGGGGAGAGATACTACGGCGACTAGGGGAAACACTACGGCGGCGGGGAGATATGCTTTGGCGGCGAGGGGAGATGCTGCGGCGACGTGGCGAGATGCTGCGGCGGCGCGGGGAGATGCTGCGGCGTCGGGGGGAGATGCTGCGGCGGCGAGGGGAGATGCTGCGGCGACGGGGGGATCTACTGCGACGACGGGGGGATCTACTGCGGCGGCGGGGGGATTTACTGCGGCGACGGGGTGAACGGTCACGTGGGCTGTAGCTCCTGAAGATGAAAAATACAGTTTTCTTTAGACATAGGAGACAATTATAATTACCATTAAGTGAGTTTAAGTATCAGTACCTTCGACCATAGCTAGGGCTCCTGCGGTACCTAGGGCTTGGACTACGGCGCCTACCGCTTCCCAAACCCCTGGAACCAATACGAAGGCGGCATTCCCGGGCAAAGTGTCCAGGTTCACCACATTCATAACACTTCATGTCAGAACCTCCATGCCGTTCACGGGTGTGGGCACGTCCACCATGGGACATCTCGACCCTCCATCCATTTTTACCTATTACAAGAGCTTATATAAAAATGTGCAAATAGTATAAAATCACGCTACCTTTGTTGAAACTAGAAAAAATCAGTAAGTGGACACGTTCATTATCATAAAAAACAGATAGGATGCAGATTATTTACCATCGAGTTCACGGATGGCATCAAGTGCATCTCGTTTGTCATCAAAGTCAACAAAAGCATAGCCTGGTGGTTTGCGGGCAACCCATACACTGAAAAAATTAAAATAATTTTCACTATTACAGTGGATACTTACAAAATAAGAAAGATAATATAGAAGCAAAATAACACGAATAAGTGAATCAAACCGATAGTAATCAGCATTTTTTCAAGGAGAGAAAGACTACACAATGATATGAAAACAGGATATTTGATCAACATGCTAAATGAAAGTAAATGAAACGAGAAGGAAATCAATAAAATGTTTGCTATGAGTAAGAAATAATGATAAAGATTCAGACTCTTTTCAAAAAAATGATAAAGATTCAGGAGTTTGATCCACAGATTGGAAATCTGGTACTTGATCGAATACAAAGCAGTATCATTGACAAAGTGGCTACAACGATCGAGAAGTTGAACATGAAAAACTCACTGCAGAAAAAAACTGAGTGAATAATTTGCAATCATTACTTTTCTATCAAATGACACCAGTGGTAATGTTTGCGCATAAAATGATATAGAGAAGAACGGTCACTCAGGAGAAAAAAAATATTTGCATTTTGCGCACGAGACTATTTTTCAAAGTGACATAACAGAAAGAAGAACAGAGCTTCTTTCTTCAGCAATGCAATGAAATAGGTGACGCAGTAGAAGAGTTTCTGCAGTCAATGCCACTTCCAGGTGATGTTAAATACATCGAGGAGATAAGTCTTGGCTACCAAGAAATTCTGCGTATTTGCTTGTGATATCGAACAACAGAAGGTTGAATGTGCATTACGTTAAGATGAGGCAAAGGCAGAAAACCAAAGTCCGAGTTTTCATCGCTGAGGGTGAACAAAATAACCTTTAATGAAAGAAATGCAGATATAGTTATGAAAAAAGCCAAACGGCAAGAAAGGTATATCAAACACGTTCTGCAGCACAAGAGCCGACCAAGCTAATCATAAATATGGCAAACCTTCTCAAAACGCCAAAGGCGCGAAACTCATCTTCGAGCTCTCTTTCAGTCACCCGTGAGTCAAGATTACCCGACATAAACACGAGCCATCTCTGCAGAATTCAAAAATATCATGGAACTTCTTGAATTCTGCTAAAGACTTCAAATAACATGCTGAAAAAAGAAATTCCGCCACAGAAATTTCCCAGAAGCAAAATCGGAGCGAAGAATAGTGTAAACCGTAGGGGCTTCATTTTCCAGAAATTCACCAGATCTTATGAATGACCTAAAATTCTGGATTTAGACACCAGATAAACTTAAATACCAAGTAGAAATAATTTCATCGTTCGACTTTTCCAAGTAGAAAAATCGGAGAAAAAAATGTGAGACGAAGTTAATTAAACCTCCAAAAGAGGCAAAGACAATAAAGGGCAAAAGATACGAGATTAAAAGAGACATTCAACACGGCGAAAACGAAAGACGAATAGAAAATTATATAATATGGTACGAACACCACGTTGCAGATCAAATCTTAAGAGAAATTCGCCGTCAGATCGCGCAAAAAAATATATCAGGCTCCGAAGGGTCGGAATCGTACTGGTGGAAATAAAAAACCGTAAGAAGCAAAAAGCGCACGAGATACGAACCCAATTTTCAAGAGAGATTAAAAAAACTCCAATTACCACCCCCAAGAAGGCGCTCCGATTCGTGTCCCGATTGCCCCAGCGTCGAGCGACCGCGACTTCAGAAACCCTAACAAACCCCTCCTCTACAACTACCCAGAATTTTCATTTAACGGGCCTGATCTGAATCACCTAATGAACTACCGGGCCGAAAGTCCCCCTAGACAGATCTCGTTAATTTGGTGTAGGCCCTACCATTTTTGGGCTTGACTGATTAAAAGGAGCATTATACGGCTTGAAGGAGATTAGGGAATGGCGATCAATGGCCTTCATTGAATCTAATCCCCTTGATTCAATCTGATCGTCATGATCAAATTCATTGATGATCCGATCGATCACATAAAGTTTGCCAAGATCAATCAGTGATCAAAGCCAACTTAGAGATCACATGAGTGATTGATTCCACAATCAAATACTAGTGACTACCTTATATTAATGAGTCAAACAAATTTTTTTTTTTTTCGGGGGTTTTTTGTCTTTTTTTATTTATAGGGGTACTTTAGTCAAAACATTTTTAATTTTAATTGCTAATAATTTTCTGGTCAATGAGCAGATCGACAATCACTTATCAATCGTTTATCGTCAATCTTTATCGATTGCCTATGATTGATCAACAATAAAATGCTTGATCATATTGATGGACATCAATCACCGTGACCATCAGATCGTCATAGTGATCCATTGATGAATGATCTCTTTCAAATATCTGATGGCTAACTGATATAATCCATCGATCGACCAATGAACAATCATGATCATGACAATTAGACCGGATTGCAAATTCTTATCACATATGACATTTTCAACGAATATAATTTATCTTAATTAACTAACTATCAGCTATGGAAGATCCATCTCTTCGATGTGAAAACTTTAATTTTTTTGTGACATCATTGTTCTGCTTGACTAATATCCACTTGAGAACCATTAGAGCGTAAATTAGACGAAAACTTGGGTGTAAAATAAAAAAGTGATCCTCGTAAATTGCATTAAAAATAGAATTTCATATGAAAATAATTTGTGAAAATATTTTAACCATATGGAGCCAAAATCAACTTGAGTTGCACAAGGGGTGAGATAATTTGCCTCGTTGTTTGAATTTGTAATTTTTTAAAATCTCTATACCATTAAATTTATAATGTTCTTAGAAATAGCAAGATATACATGTATGCTAACGCAGCCTTGGCGAATGAAAAATGTTGAATATGAACTTGAATCCACGAGCCTTGATCTACAAGAAGGGTTAGTGTTTGAATCCGCATAACTAACCTCTTCAGTCCCTTAAATCCACGAAGAGGGTTGCACTTGAATCCACGAGCACAAGAGCACTTTTAAATAATGATAGCACTTAAGGAAGAGAAAGCAGAGCTCTCAAAAAAGAATAACTTCAATCGTGTCTTCAAGTGCTACAATGGGGGCCTTACATAGGCCTCAAAAAGTGAAGGATTTGTCCAAAGGGCAAAACCTTTAGAAAAGATAACTCAAAAGTTTTGGAAATCTAACTCCAACAGTAGACATGTGTCAGAGATAAAACTGACAAAAGAAAAACGAAGCTTCTATGCTCTAGTAGACCCGAACAAAGATATTCTGCAAGTTCTAGGAGTTATATAGCCTCTGACACAAAAATATTTCGTGTGTCTCTAGTTGATCTTTTACAAATATTGTCAGCTCCTAGATATTCTCACCTGGCCCATTAAGCTTTGACTAGGCCTCACATGCCGCTTTTGTGGGACTCTTGAGCTATAACACTCATAATAGGATTCATGGGCTCTTAGATGCCATCTTGGGCTACATCATATACACATGTATAGAGCGATAATCTATATTATCATGTACATCCGAACATATAGATTACGTAATCTCAATCTAGCACGATGAATGACACTACAAATGACTACCACTAGCATATGAACGACAATTACATGTTATTTCCCGTCGATTTAGTATAAAAGCTCGTCGACAATGCAAGCCAAACCATCATTTACAACATGTTTTATGGTAACTAGTTTTCATGGTGGTAGATGTATAATCAGCTCTATGTGTCCACTATTTTTAGTAAATGTTCAAGGTGACAAAAAATTTTGAGCACCTCCGAGGATATGAGAGACTAAATTTACACGATGCTAGGGATATTAATTTCTACACTCTTTACAAGCTGTCTCATGAAGAGGGGATGGTGAAAGAGCTGACTTTCATCGGGGTCGCAACAACCAGCGGTGCCTCCGGAGAGTCAACGCTGACCGCGAAGTTGTCGTGCATGAAGCGACTGTCGACAATCGACTCATCCCTGGGGACCACCTTATAGCAGTAGCAGCTCTTCAGCCCCTGCTGCAGCCGGGTAGCACGCGTGCCGCCCGTCCTTCACGCGCGCGAAGTTCCACACCACGCTGAACTTGCCCACCGTAGCCACCACGTGCCGCTCTTGCTTCCCGCCCTCCGTCACCTGTTTCAAGTCAAATGGAACGAGTCTCCGGTCAACCCTCCCACAAACCCTGATATCTAAAACCGTCAAACCTCGCTTACAATAAATAGAATTTCATAAACGGGAACCTGAGTTTTACTTACCCAAGAGAAATGTCCGCCTTTAAACTTGCTATATTCCCCTGACAATTGGGAGTCAACGGGAGTCAACTTCAACAGTCTCGGCGCTGCAATCCTGTTCCCCATTCGCCCACCGAATCCAGTCTTCTCCTTGCCATCCTTATCCTTGAAAACCGCAGAAATAAGCACAAGATAGCTATCCGTCGTTCCAAGTATCCATCTCCCATCAAAAGTAACATCCACGTGAGTGATGGGCAATCCGAAACCGGGAAAAACAGTCTTCGCCACCCTCATCGAGCTCTTCGAATAAAGCCGGATTCTCCCATCGAAAGACCCAACGACGATCGACCCGTCTCCAGTCGTAGCAAAACACTGAAAATTCGTTCCTCTGGAGAACTGGTGTCCTTGATCCCACTGCAGTACAGGAGAATCATTTGACTTTGCAATTGTCTGGACCATGCCTTTTCTTACTCTCATGTCCCACCTGCATAGAGCATTATCGTCGAGTCCCAGGAAAGTTGACTCTGATGGGTCCAGCTGGGAGGCCTTGCTATCATTTGTAATGTCCTTCATTTTAATATTCGTGCCGTCTTTTTCGAATTTCCACTGGCCCATTGACTTCCCCGTTTCAATGTCAAACTGTTGAAGGCCTTCCGAGCGAGGATTTCCATCCAATCCAGGACTCATCACCAGCATATTGGTCTCAGATTTCATCAGTAAAGCCTTCGTGGGACTGAAAATTTCAGAATTGGAAAGCTTCACCCTAACTCCTTTCCCGTGTATCCCATGGTTGAAATTTTTAACGACTTGGATACCGGAATTGCTCACGAGGAAGCTATTTTCCAGAGCTCCTAAAGCCAGACTCTGGATGCATCCCTCATCTACCACCTCTTCGAATTCTTTAAGCAAATCTCGATGATTTTCGAAGCTCTCTTCCGCGTCCTCCCAGATCGCGTCGTCAGCCAGTTCAGGTTTCGCCCAACCCATGAAATCCCGTCCGTAGATTATTATTTTGTTCTCCTCGGTGGCTTCCATCCCGAACACGTTCTCAAATAAGCACTTCTGATACTCGTTGTAAAAGGCCACGTAATTATCAAAGGACGCAAACTTCAGCGCCCAAACGCCGGCTGCCAGAAAATCCACGCGCCGTTGCTCCGGAAAACTCTTCAACTGCATGCGCGGATCGACGCGCACGCGAGTTTTGGATCCGATCTTCAAGACCCAGGAGTCGGATTTCTTGAAAGAGTAGGAGACGAGCTTGTCGGAGAGGACCCATTTCGCCGTCGATGTGGAGGTAGAGTTTTGCTGTGTTCGGGAGATTAGCGTCGGAGACCTCCCGGGAAGCGGACGCGTACTTGAGCGAGAGCGAACGGAGTTGTGATTCGGCGTCGTCGATGTCGGATAGTTTTCTGATATCTTCACGGTCACTTGTGCCTGGTCTTTTTTGTTCCTCTTCCTCGGATTCCGTGTCTGAGACTTCGATCTCTTCTCGACTGTGAGATCCTCCCATGTCAATTCGAACGAAGAGAGAGAAGTCCGACTCGGACCGAGCTTTTGTATTATAGATGCTCCGACTAGGACCTCATCATCTCGATATTCGCGTAATTCCCACGCACGGGATGCTTGGAGGGGAAGGAACAAGATTCATGTCGGTTGGGAAATGATGGGCCCAATTTTTTTAGAATATGGCCCAGATTACTATTGGATTTCCTTTGGCTCTGTGTCACTATGATCTTTTGACCAGATGAATGTGTCCCTTGGAAGTAACAATCCCACACATCAGCACTTTGAAAAGTATTCCATAGCAAGTTAGAAAATAGCGAGCTCTCTGAAGTGGGTCTTAGATGTTCTAATACTTCAGCTAATCTAGGGTTTCAGGGGATATGTCTAGAGAAGGTGGTGGTTTATGGGTTTTCAAGCCTCGTGTGGCTATCAAAGCGAACTAACTTGATTTGATTCAAAATTGATTGATCCATAGGTTGATCCTCTTTATGTGCTCAATGTTTTTGTTCATTAAGCGTATAATTATTTTTTGCAAATATTAATACATAGCCACCAGTGTGTTTGGACAATGAATTACCCTAGAGATACTGGTAAATATATTTTATAAATGAAGATATTACTATGAGGTGGTGTGAAACATCTTTGCTCATCTTGGGCTAGAGAGTTCTCTAGAAAATTCTTGAATGATTAATGAGGGCTAAAAGCCTCCCTTGAGAGATAGAAAAGAGAAGAGGGAGACATGATGGAGATATTTCTCCTCTTCTGATGTTTCAATGGAGCAAGAGAGATCTTTCCTTTATATTTTCCTCTTGAGAAAGCATAGAGTGTGAATAAAAAAGAAAAAAATCTCGTAAGATGGTTATTGACCGCTTTATAACAATTGCCCCCATCAAAACAGAGGAAATAAGGATAAACAAAAATGGGCCTCACACAAATAGCTTTTGCGATATAAGGTCGATAAGCCTCCCAAAATCTTGATCAAATAATCAAATGCAGTGGAATAGATTAAATTAGATTTTCAAAACATTGAAGCACCAAGAACTGATGAGGAAGGCCATCATTATATATGATGTAAAGATAAACGACTTTAAGATAGATCAGATTCACAAATAAATTTTATTGATTAAAGTCCTAAAAAAGTGGAGAAGTATAATAGCAAAAACGGGCCATGACTCAATTGATGAAGCTTAGGATTTAAACCCTATAAGGAAAATCCCCTAAACAATATCAATGCATACTTGCATTGGTTAAGAACTATATGTTGGAGTTTTTTCTTCCAAAGACACTTGGATCCAACATACATGCAAAGATAAGTACGACCATAATTAGGATGAACTTTTCAAACCATGCTTAGGGGCTCTACTTCAAACCATAGGTGGAACTTTTGAGTTGATAGACCTTCAAAGGACACTTTCTTGAGCAGCATGACCTGAATGTTGATCCATAAATATGTTGGATAAGTCCCCATAGATTAAGGCATCAGAGATATCGAGTTGACAAAGGATCTAGTATTTATCAACATCCACAAAGACGAGGACTCAAAGCACGAATTGAGATGAACCACTCGAGTGAAGGTCTCGACGTAGCTCACCTCGCATATGCACATGAGCAACCAGATATGCTTTGCGGCAGTCGATGGCGTTGCGAGGATTGCACTTGAGACCGATACACACCTTCAAAGAACCATGTTGGTACCAGATGAGCAAGAAATCATTTTTTAAACACAAATCAGTACAAGGCTTTTATAGGCCAACAATATTTAAATGCCAAGGCAGAGACTTTTTCACAATTTAATGAAAAAAGATACAGTGTCAAGTTCATTCTTGAAGTCGAGTCTATGTGGCTCTTTCTTCGGCTCATTGATCTTTATGATTGCCCTCTTGCATCCCTGAACTAAATTCCATAGACAACAGCAACTTCAATGCTCGAATACAAAATTCAAAAAATGGCAATTTCTAGAAGGATAAATTGACAATACCCTCTAAGGATAACTAGTTTTTACACCAAAACTTTAAAGCAAATACCAAGTCCTCCAATCAAGCTAGCAAATTGGCAATCAGCTTCAAGTCATTAATCTCAATTATCTTGTTGACATAGAGATAATTTCACACGAGGCGAAGTGATCCTCAAGAATAAGAGATAGTTATCAGGAGAGAGACATGAGAGAGAGAAAAGAAAAAAAAACTTAATTTTTACCATTATCGGAGGACGAACGGGCGATCGTCATCGATTCAGGAAAATTCTTTGATTGCTAGCGATTTGATTAGTCCATGGATAAGCACAATTTTCGAACAGATGAAAAGTATATTTAATACAATCGACGTTTCCCTGACGGGGCTTCTGTCCAGCAATTTTATAATATTTTCTTGCCTCTCAGCTGTCTCTTCTGACCACGTCAACTTTCTCTCTCCTGATAGGACAGTTACTGCGTTGACTTGAATGAGCTTCCCCGAATTTTCCACCTCGCAGTTTCCAGATCTTCTCGTGCGTTTATTCGCCGTAATTTACTTCGAGTCACCATCGTCAAAACCAGGAAGGGAAGAAGGGCGCTCAAGAACCCCACGATTACCTCCTCCTGGAAAGAGATACAGCTAGAGAGAGAGAGAAAAAAAAATCGTCTTCCCCAAACGCCTGTTTAAACTGGAGGTTGCAGAATCCGTGAACCTCTACCAACTATCCCCGACTTCAATTCTCCGGACCCTCTTCACGAAAATTTCAGAATCATGAGAATTCCTCCTTTTCGGCCTCTTGCTCTCTTCCAAAGTCTTGGGTAGCGCCAAATTTCTGCCATAAATTTGAACTTTTTTCATGATGTTTTCATCAAGGGTGGAAGATGAAATGGGTCTCAAGCGCCAGCGAAAAGTCCGGTGAGTAAAAACCGAAAAACCCACTAAAATTTCCTCTCTTATTCCAAATTATCCCCTTCTATTACTAATTAATCTCGATTTTCAAAGTTTCAACTTTGAGGGGAAGCAAAATCGATCAAAATCTCTAGTTGACCGGTCACCCAATTACGCTGGATTCAAATCAAACGAAATCCAATTGCGCGACGAAGATCAGGGGCCATGGAGGAAACGAATTCTGGATCCTCGAAGCGAGATCATGTTAAAATGGAACTGGATTTTCTTGGTGATGTGTCTGGTGGCTCTTTTTGTGGATCCTCTCTACTTCTACTTGCCATTTATAAGAAAGGAAAGCGACCTATATCCATGTGTAAAACTGGATCATAAGCTGAGGGACGTGGTTACTGTATTCCGGTGTTTTGCTGATGTTTTCTACGTGATGCATATTTTTATAAAGTTTCGGACGGCCTATGTTGCTCCGCGTTCTAGGGTTTTTGGGCGTGGGGAGCTTGAGATGGATCCGAAGCTGATTGCCAAAAGGTATCTTCGCTCCGATTTCGCAATTGACCTTGTCGCAGCGCTGCCTCTTCCTCAGGTACCTCTCTCTCTCTTTCTCTCTCTCCCACGACCTCCAATCATCTATCTCTAGGTGCCCCATTGGAGAATCCAAGTCCCTTTCTCCTCTCTCTGTATAGAACCCCAATTAGCTCTATTTGTCCCATTTGAGTATCCAACTCTCACTCTCTCTCTCCCTCCCTCCCCTGTTTAGAACCCCAATAAATCTTTCTTTGTGAACTATTTGAGAACCCAAAAACTCTCTCTCTCTCTCTCTCTCTGCAGATCCCCAATTATCTCTCTTTGTGACCCATTTAGGAATCCAATTCTCTGTCTCGAACCCCAATTATCTCCCTCTTTGTGAACCATTTGAGAAAAAAACTCTCTCTCTCTCTCTCTCTCCCATGCTCTCCTCTTTCTAGAGCCCCAGTTATCTATCTCTTGGAGAACCATTTGGGAATCCAATTCTCTCCCTCCTCTCTCTGCCCGGTATTCAAATGGCCCATTAGAGGATCCAACGGTAACGTTCTCGCCTTGTCTGTCTCTGTGCTCCAGCCTAAAATCCAACGTTGTCTTTCTTCGTGGCCAATTTGAGTATCTCTCTCTCTCTCTCTCTCTAGATATATGTAATATACATGTATATGGATATGTGCATATTTCTTTGTATCATCCTCAAGAATCCAATTGTATTATGTCTGCCCATTATTTCTGGATGTATGCCCATTTGGGTCAAATTGTTTCTCTTTCTCTTTAGCTTTCTCTCTCTATCTATACTGCTCTGTTTCCCCCATTCCTCTCCGTCCTGAGCTCTAGCTGCTCACTCAGAAAGGGAGAGAGAAGTTCACCCTTTATAAATTATTTATCATTATAGTTTTCCAAAAATATTCATTTCCTTTATATTTTCCAGATGGTCATCTGGCTGATAATACCGGCCCTAAGAAGCTCCAATTCAAACCATGATCACAACGGTGTAGCTCTGATTGTTCTTCTCCAGTACCTTCCTCGCCTGTACTTGATCTTTCCTCTCAGCTACCAAATCATCAAAGCAACTGGCTTCGTCACCAAGACTGCGTGGGCCGGGGCGGCCTACAATCTCCTCCTCTACATGCTGGCCAGCCATGTGCCCCTCCAACTCAATCTGTCAAAATTCAACACCATTGACTTGTATCGTTGACTCTTCCGTTGACTTTAACAGGTATTGGGAGCATCATGGTACGTGCTCTCCGTTGACCGGCAGGCAACATGCTGGGAGTCAGAGTGCGCCAAGGAGTTGGTCAACGGGACTCAATGTCTTCCAAAGTTTCTGCAGTGCCAGCCGGGCCGCGAACCTGATTATCAATTGTGGGTCGGGAATACTCAGGTTTTTGCCCGCTGCAATGCCGCTGACGATGGCATTGACTTTAAGTTTGGGATATTCCAGAACGCGTTGACCAGCGGCGCCGTCTCCACTGTCTTTGTGAGGAAGTACCTGTACTGCCTCTGGTGGGGTCTACAGAATCTGAGGTACATTTGACGTAATTTTTTTATAAAACTGAATTTTTACTCGGAGTTCATACGGGCAAAATCTTGTGGCAGTTCATACGGGCAAAATCTGATTACAAGTACTTTCGTGGGAGAAACTTTGTTTGCGATACTGATCGCCATCGTCGGCCTGGTCTTGTTCGCACAGTTGATTGGAAACATGCAGGTGACTTGGATTGCCCTTCATTTCTTTGTTACACTTTAGTCTCTTTCTCACGCCAAAGAATTTCCTCTTCAGAGGTATCTCCAATCGATCACGGTGAAACTGGAAGAGTGGCGGCTGAAGAGGAGAGACACCGAAGAGTGGATGAGGCACCGCCAGCTGCCTCCCAACCTAAGAAAAAGAGTGCGTCAGTTCGTTCAGTACAACTGGCTTGCAACTCGCGGAGTCAACGAAGAGTCAATCCTGCAGTGCCTGCCGACCGATCTAAGGAGAGATATTAAGCGACACCTCTGTCTCGATCTCGTTCGAAGAGTCCCCTTCTTCGCCCAAATGGACGACCAGCTTCTCGACGCCATTTGCGAGCACTTGGTCTCCTCTCTGAGCACCGAGGACGATTATATTGTCAGAGAAGGCGACCCGGTATCGGAAATGCTCTTCATTATAAGAGGAAGGCTCCGGAGCTCGACCACTAATGGCGGTCGAAGTGGGTTCTTGGATTCGATCGTTCTTGGGCCGGGAGACTTTTGCGGAGAGGAACTGTTGACCTGGGCTCTTGACCCCAAGTCTTCAGCCAGCCTTCCTCAGTCAACGCGAACTGTACTCGCGCTTGTTGAAGTGGAGGGGTTTGCTCTCGGGGCGGACCATCTTAAGCAGGTCGCTAACCAGTTCCGGCGGCTCCATAGTAAGAAACTGCAGCACACGTTTAGGGTCTATTCCCACAGTTGGAGGACCTGGGCGGCTTGCTTTATTCAGGCCGCATGGCGCCGGTTCCAGAGGAGGAAGTCGGCTTGGGATTTGAACCGCCGGGAGGAATCAGCCTATGATCAAGGATATGATGGTCATTATGGAGATGATGACGATGGGCGTTCTGGGATGCATGGAGCGGGTGGCGTTGACTTGGTGGATGTTGGATCTGCTTCTGTGGTCAACCAGGCTGGGGGGAGGAGGGGGTCGTTCAGGGTCAACGCATTGGACCTGCCCATATTGCCGAAGCCCCAGGAGCCGGATTTCTCCCTAGACGCTTATCATTGAAAGGAATTTGTCCGCGATGTTTAGAATTATTCTTGCATTCTTCCTGATTTTCACAGAGTGTACCGGGTACTCAACGGAAAGGTGGCGTTGACGAAGAAATTGTCAAGAATCTGTATTTATTGTTATATATGGCAATATCATTCGTATTCTCTTCGTTTTGATATTGTTTGTGATTCTCTTACAGAAGAGTAAAAAATTTCCCTGGCACAGCCGCACAGGAGAATTATAGGACAAAAAGGTTTGATAAAAGACTCGAATAGAATCTGACAACCTCTCGGAATCAGAATCCTGTTCTTGAAAAAAAGCAACATATAAATACATACAGGGTCGAATTTACTCGAACCCCAAATTAAATTTGCAACATGTTCCCATGATTCAGAAACTTTGCTCAGATAGGATACTGCATGCATCTAGAGAGTCAAAATGGCATAGACATCACACAGAGATAGAGAGAGAGAGAGAGAGAGAGAGAGAGAGAGAGTAATAAATAAAAAAATCAGCAAAGTACCCTCATTGCCCTACGCTGCAACGCATTGAAAAAATCTTCAGTCCTCCCACAAAGATTAGACCCTTTCTATTTCTTTAAAACAAATCCTTGTTTATACACCCCGTGCTTGTCATTTCAAGGCTTGGACAAGGATAGCCCTAAAATTGCCTTCGTAGATTCGGAGTCTTTACTCCTCTACAAAGATAACTGGCAAGCATGTGAAGTAGGATATGTACATGATACTGAAAACTCGAGAAATAAAGACTGAAATAACTCATTGATCATATTTATCAACATCGTAAAACTCAATGTTCTTGTACTTCTGTGAAATTATCTCTGCCTGAACTTTCCTCGCAGTGTCAGTGGCACATCCTACGAGAATGAGAATTGAAGTGCCAGCGAAACCTCTGAATGCTGCCAAATGGGTGATCTGTTCCACCACAGCCGGACCGGCAGCCAATATGGCGAGAAATCCAGATCCCAATACTGAAATTCGACTTAGAACCTGTACGTTAGATTATAAGTTAGGACTTTATTCAGAAATTGATGATATGACACGACAATGCCATGCACTATTCACATGATTAGTCTTCCACTATTCAAACAGATCATGATAATTTGATGATCTTCATGATCATTATGGTTGAGAGGCCTCCCTCGCCAATGTCGAAAACTGCTCAATAAAGATGATCAAAGTGGTCAACACACTAGTTTATGGGCTATACCAATAGACTCCCATTTTTCTCCATCTCATCAATTGGCTGTCCTAGCACAGGCAGGAAGCTTCATTCTCTCTTCAAAATGTGATGAGCTTCATTTTTACTTTTCCTCAATCCTAAAATGGTTGATCACCACTTCTGAGCGGTGATCACCAATTGGTTATCAACTCATCAACCGACACTATCTCAGTAAATCAATCGATCCCTTAAGTCTAACATGTATACGAGATTTCATAGGGGTTGCTTGCTCTTTTATCTACAGGGGTTCATCATCTACCAAGTTTGATTAATGATAAGAAATCAAATACTTATTAAGTTGACAAATAAGAGAGACAAATGTTTGACTGCTGGTAAAATTTGGGGATGTGGAGCCCATTACCGTCCTGAGGAAAGATGCAGTGCTTTTTCCAGGACGGACGAGGGGGATAGAAGCGCCTGTTCGTTTTCAACTGCTCGCTGACATCATCAGGGTCCAGTTGCAAGAAGGTGTAGTAATAGTTGAAAAAAAGGCAATAAGCAATACATTTGTGGGAATGTATAGAGGGCCTGAAAGAAAAAAAAATTACCAGCTTTGAAAAAGAATGGAATGAAGAAAGAAAAAAACCAAAAAAAGTTATAAATTTTCTCTCATCATTAACCTCCGGGATTCAATGCAACAGCAGCAGTCTTGAGGGCAGCTATGCCAGTGAATCTCGCTAAAGTACCAGGCAAAGCTAAAGATGAAGTGGAAAAAATAATAGGCATCACACCAGAGCTATTTACCTGCAAAAGTGGAAAATCTTTATGAGACGAGGTCAATAAAATTATGTTTCACAGAATTCCAATTGATTGAGAGGGAAATATTTTATCAGAAATACAAACAGACCTTAAAATGGCAAGTAGGCTGACTTTTGAAGCCCTCCACTTCTACTGTTGTACCGTGATGCATAGTTAAGAGGAATCTTCCTCTCAGCTTCCTGACCAATAACACAAAAATAGTAATCGATAACATTAAATTAAGAGAAGATGAAAATTAAGAGATGCAAGTTACCTGAACATAAACAATACCAAGAACTAGAAGAACAAATGAACAGACTATGGTGACCAGGCCACCATAATTTCCATCATTAAATGCTTGTGCTACTGTCCTCCCAAATGAGGCGGGCAGGTAGGAGATAATATTCGTAAAGATCAGAAGCGATGTTCCATTCCCAAGCTTCAGATCCGATATCCTTTCACCTATATATGTGGTGAATACGGATCCCAGTGTCAACAGAATGATAGTCGATAGTGCCCATTCAGTGCTAAAGTCATTGACATACGGGCGTAAGAAAAGAACTTGCCCAATAGCCTGAAATCAGAGTTGACCAAGATTTAAAAACATTTCATGAAGAGATATTGTTAATAACATCAGATTTTACCTGAACTACTGCGAAACCAACTGACGCATATCGTGTGTACTGAAGAATCTTCTTCCTGCCTGCCTCCCCTTCCTTCTTCTGAAGCTCTTGCAGCTTGGGATATACCTGTGCTAGAAGCTGAAACACGATCTGAGCATTGATAAATGGAACGATGCCCAAGGAGCAGATTCCCAGCCGTCCGATTCCTCCGCCAGAGAAAGTATCCAGAGTGCTCAAGAGATTATTCTGGTCAAAATTCCCCAAAAAAGCTTCACGATTGACTCCACCTAATGGAATATAAATTCCGAGTCTTGATAGTGCAAGATACCCTATGAGCATCAGGAACTTTCCCGGAAGCGGGCCCTTGAAGAAGTCTCCAACATCAATGGAGCTGTCTTCAATAGCAGCTGTCAGAGTAACCAAAATATTGTCAAGAGACATAAGATAAGATTAATTTAATAATAAATCAGAAAAGGGATGTATTAATCAGAAATTTTATTAATCAGAAATCAAAATTGTGCAGAGTTTGTTGCTATTTGGAACAGAAAATCACAGATTGGTCCATCTAAGTCCATCTTTTGCAAATTTTCTCCAGTACTTGCAGGACCCAAACTGTTCCCATGAGCAGACATGCACAGACCCTTCGCTTGTCTCTGCCATGAAATCACCAACTGATCTTTCTTCCTGCACTGTTTGGCCAGGGTTTTGGAAATTACATTTTCTCCATTCACCTTGACAGGAAGGACAATAATATTACAGTTAATTTGTGGGAGGATTCCATCATGCCAAGAAGGGCGACACATGGAACTATGGAAGTGGGGTCACAGGTGAAGATGCCAGGCATCACCAAGAACTCCCTACTTCGAGCATGTGCGTGTGAGATAGAGAGAGGTACGTAGATAGATAGATAGATAGATAGAGAATGACAGAAAGAGAGCAAAAATGGGTCAAAAATGATTTAGGATTGACTTTATATCAACTTTTAGGTTTACAGGCAAAAATGATGGGCAACTGTGGCTGGTTGGATCAATGGGTCTCAGCTCGCTATGATTGATTGACATCTCGATTTAGTCAATTTGATTGATTGATAAAAACTGCTTGTTAATGCTAATCAATGTGCGAGCGATCAATCGCCAGATCAATGATCTGTAAATCATTCAATCTGGATTGACCATCCCTGATAACAATTACCAAGCCCCTGGTAGTTATCAACTTGCCATTTGAAGGCTTCTTGATCAAGAATACTTTTAATGGCTGGAAACGCCATTTTTCCATCTCTATGGATGTACATTTTCAAATTGAACAGTCAGACCTCTCACACAAAAACTCATAAAATCAACATCTATCTCCTCTCTCTAATCCAATATTGAAATCCCCTCTATCCCTCGCCCTTCAAATATGATGATGCTTAAAAATATTTGTTCCAAATTGAAAATTCTCGACTCTAACCAATCCTCACAATAAATTGCTTCTTATGATAGGAGGTGATAAACTCAGTTGATCCATTGATCTCGATTTAGCAGGTTGTCTGGAACATCCAATTCTCAAGATCTACAGGTAAGATACAGTACATGCCAGACTAGTTATATCAAAGAAACTAAAGAGTAGGACATGGAACAAGTGAACGAATAACCATAGAGAATGTAGAACTGAGTTATGAGTGTTACCAGCAACTCCTCTCGATGAAGCTTTATCCCTTTTTGTACTTGATGAGCTTTCAAGTCTCTGGAACACTAGATGTTTGATACTTTCCCAAGCGTTTCCAAAATCCATTGATGCATCTTGATTATTAATGCCCAAAGGATCAAATGTAGAGCCATCAGCTTGATAATCACTTCTGAAAATAAACCAGTTTATGGAATAAATACAACCGAACAAATAACAAAAATAAGTAGAATCATACACTGGTCGTAATAGCCAAAAAACGTTCTAAATTCAAATTCAAAACTTATACAAATGATAATAACACTACAGGAAACTAAGTAAACGGTGAATGTCACAATTTTCAGCAAAAGCACTTGATTCCTATGGATACTCATTCAGAATTTGCGCATCCCCCTCACAGTTTCAGCACATTCATAAAAAAGCACAGAGAAAACAATTAGAGCAACCAATGTGCAACGACTAATCAAAAACCAATTGAGGAACTCCAGTAAACCTTACACTGTATACTTTAACAGTAGAAGCACTTGATTGCAGTAGATAATTTGAGCTTCCCACGCAAATTTTCAAAAAAACATCATAAAAAATCACGCAGAAGATGACTCAGTAGACTACCCAATGTCCGGCAAACTTGGTACAAAAATCCAAAAACAGAAGCCTAAATGACCCCCCAAAGGTGATAGAACAAAAACCACACGCACCTACTTCTTCCGGGAAAAGGATTCCATCTACCCTTTTCTCGGGGATCCCTCTCAATCGCCGAAGATGACGCAGAAGCCGCAACAAAACTTTGGCGGCGTTGGGACCTCCGGATAGAGAAAGTGGAGTCGGTGGAAATGGAAGAAAAGCGGCTCGCCGGAGAGAGAAGGGCAAGAGAACAATGGCAAGCCGCCGATTCCCAAGTAGAGAGGAGCATCGTATCCGAGACTTAACGGAGGAGTTAGCTTAGCTCCTCGCTGCCGAGGAAACGGGAGAGGAGAGGAAGATAGAGGATACGGCACACGTGCTCACGTGACATACGATCTTTGTATTATCCAAGAATGTGGTCGTCATTTTCCTCCAAAGCCTTTACCTTTCTTAGCTCATAATGTCCCACCCGCCCGGGACGACCGGATTCAGGGATCGGCGATCATGTCGAATCGGATCGAGTGGTCGTCGACCACGATTCTTGAATTCATGCTCAGTCACAATGGTCACGGTTCTTCAAATGTCAAACTCGGATAAAAAGAGCGAGATTTCCATGGTCAATGGCAAATTTCCGGAGAAATTATTTTCACCGAGCTCCACTTTACCCAAATTCTGCAGATTCGAAATAGCCCGGGGAATTGTCCCTGGAGATTATTGCCGCGATCTCGATCACGTCTACGGGAAAAAGACCAATCCGATCCCGATTGCGATTGAACTGGAAACGATTGGATCAAAATCGCCGAATCTTAAATGGAAGACTAGGATCGATGGGATTATTTGATGCAAGCAGGTGAGAGCGAGAGAGAGAGAGAGGAGGCGGTGACGAACTACTAGAGCATGCAATTATTAATTGATCAACCTCCAAAGTACATCTTTGAGGAAGTTTTCTAAAATTTGTCATATTAAGTGCTCTATCAATGGTTTGATTAGAGTTCTTGAGCTTCGTTTTGAAAAACTCAGCTGCTCTAAGATTTTGCCCTAGGATTTTCGTCTGGTATGCTCGATCCTATCGTCTTCCACAAGCATGCTCTTTCTGAGAGTATTATCCTCTTTCATTTACAATGATGATATTAGTGACGAGGCTGGGATTGCCCAAGCCAATGAAGATTTTCTTACGCATTTCATCATTCATGATCTAGACATACCTTTCTCGTACATTGGGAATTAAGTTTGTAGATCACCGCGGGAAAATGGTGCTCGGCCTAATTCCTAGCTAGCGAGAAATTGAGCGAGGGAAGGATAGAAAAAATTGTGCGAGAGAGAGAGAGAGGGGGAGAGAGAGAGATTTTGGTTGAGAGAGGGATAGAGAGACTGAGCGAGAGATATAGAGCAGTTGAGCGTCATAAATTGAGGGAGACAGGATCGAGCTAGACAGAGAAAGAGCAAAATTGAGCAACAGAAAGAGATAAATGCGGGACAGAGAGATGGGGAGAGAGAGAGAGAGAGAGAGAGAGAGAGAGAGAAATTGAACGATCATGCGTCATAAATTGAGGACGGGAGAGATTGAGCTCGAGAAAGGGATAAAAACTAGGCGATCGAGAGAGAGAAATTGGGCAAGCATTTACCTCAATCCCTCTCCTAGGCAAAGCGAGAGATGAGAGAGAGAGAGAGAGAGAGATTGGGTTTAGTCAACTTCTGAAAATAATGTGGGCATTATTGATTCTTACCGAATCGGTCTAGCTTCGGGGAAAGACCCAGCTCACGGGAAGCGTCAAATCTGCGAGATCGCGGACGAAATTCGTCCGTCACCGCCCCTGGACATTTTCTGTGAGATCGCCAAAGCTGGGACAATTACCCAGGTAAAGCTTCGGGGAAAGATCCAGCTCACGGGAAGCGTCGAATCTGCGCCGTTGACTTAAAAGTCAAGAAATAATAAATAACTAGCCTGGTGAAACTTCCATGGCCTTCAATTGGTTGATGGAGACAACCGCAGAACGAGCAATAGGGAATCCACAAATGCACCTTCCTCGAAGGCTCCAGAAAAACTAACACTACTCTTATCCGAAGAATTTGACGAGCATAATTAGCGAACGAAAGAAAGATAAGCTCCAAGCAGGAAGACAGAAGCCATGGCTCTGGATTCAGATGGTGGATCATCCGGCGGATTTAAGATCATCCGTCGATCAGGAAAGGCCATGTGGAAGAATCGCAAGCCAGTGATCGTAATCCTTCTTTCCTTCCTCCTCCCTCGCTACGCCACACTCTCCGCTTCCTTCTTCAATATCCGCATTCTGGTAGATCTTCTGGTAGACGTCTTACAGATGATCTTAGACACCCCGCCGACCATGTATCCTGAGTTTATTCTGGTTATCGTTGGGAGCAGGCTTATTGAGTTCCTCTTAATCTTTCTAGGCTTCTTGCTCTCCTCGTTGCTTTCCCTGACTGTCATCCACACTGTCGACATGGGTTTGAGGGAGGAGGAGCTAACCCTAAGAAACCTGATGCTCGTGATCAGGACGAAGCTGAAGGGCGTGATGGTGACCAAGCTTTACGTCTATTTTCTCTCTCTAGGTTACCTCTGCTTTTCGTTATGGCTCATCTTGGTCGTTCATCTTGTGGGAGGTCTCTCGGAGGGTTCTCAATTCGGTGGTTATCTAATGGCTATCTTGAGCTTTCTGCTATACGTCTACCTGGAATTTGTGTGGTCCCAAGGCGTCGTGGTCTCGACGGTGGAGAGGGGCCAGAAGGGGCTGATTGCTGTGGGGAGGTCAGCTGATGTAGTCCAAGGAAGAGGGGCCCTTGCTTTTGGAGTTAACTTTCTGGTGATCCTCGTCACCGGTGGCGTCGCATTTCTGTACTCCTATGCAGTAAAGTCGCTTCAGTGGGAGGCGACGGGCAGTCTACTTTTTCCAGTCGCTGATTTCGTCTTTTGTGGTATTACTATATTCATGGAAGTCTTCACCCTCGCCGTGTGCACAGTATTTTACCGTGAGTGCAGCAGCAATCCGGCGGACGAGCTGGCTGTGCAAGAGAATCTGATTTACAACGGGGTTCCGTCGGCAGCTCCTTTTCGGGAAGTTATTGCTTGAATCTCAACGAACGCTGAAGCTCGGCGACTGCCTTTTTTTTTTTCCGAGAGCGCCTGCTTATCTATCTACCTATCTTTTTCTTTGTGATCTCTCTCTCTCTCTCGCTGTACATGAAAATGGCCTGTTTTTAATCCTCTGATCCTGTCTTGAAGACCGGTCAAATTGAGACATTGCTATAATATTTTAGGACATAATTGTAATTTTTAATACTATAAACCTTTTTTCTGTCAATGGTGTGTGGGTGAATGAAAATCTCGATTGTAATAAATCAAGGCATTTATTGACAGATTGATTAGATGCAATATTCTAAATTATTTATGATCCAAAGATCAAAAGCTTATTATTTGGAACTCTAAAAAATAAATGTAAGTTTCATCTTTGGATTTAGATATTCGATATATATCAATCTTAATTCTTCAAATGGTGGAGAAGAAAAACAAACGAGGGTTTTGTGCTCCAGCGAAGAAGAAAACGAAGACGATTTCTAAATCGTCATCTTCAGCGAAATCGAAAGAAGGCGACAACGTCTCCTCCAGCGGAAGCTTGCTCTTCAACGTCTCCTTCTCTTTCTAAAATCTGTTTTCCGTTTTCTGTGTTTATTTTTGGACTCGTGTGGTTCATAAAATCGGTTTTTCTAGAGTTTGCGTTTTTCGTTTTTATTCTTGAGTGGATTTTGATTTCAGGTTGCTTCAAATTGAACTACGTTTTATTTTTGGATTTCCCGTCACGGTTTCTCTCCTTTCGGTTTCTTTTTTCGATTTTTCGGTAGTTTTAAAAATTTGGGTTTTTACAAATTTCATTTTTCTGTTTTCTGATTGTGGTTTTTTTTTTTCGATTGTCTGATTTTGTTTGCGATTTGAATATTCTGATTTCCGTTTTATTTCTTTTGTTGAGACGAGTTTATTCGGTTTAGATTTTAATTTATCTGTTTTAATTACTGCTTTAGTCGAACAAGTGATTTGCCATATCTTTTAACCTGAGTTGATTAGTGCTCTTCAGATTTCTCATTTCTCAGTTTCGTTCTTTTCTATTTTACTCTTTAACTAAATCGATTCTTGTTGAACATCGTGTAAGATCCGTAGCGAACTTAATCAGTTTAAATTATATTTATTTCGTTCATCGAATCACTTTAAGTCATAGTTATCTAATTTCTGAATTTCTGAGTTTCTAAATTTATTTTGAGGTAAATTGAGTCTAGTTTTATTTAAAATGAGGAAAATATATCGTTCAGCCTAGAAGTGAGTTTGATCTCATATGATTTGAGATCTCATCTGATAATTTTTATAAATATAATCTGAGATCTTATTTAGCAAATCATTACACGTATATATTTATAGATATCTTCTGGTTTGTTGTTAGATATTTCAATCGTTTTATAAACTTTCAGGTTTGATGAGACCTCATCAAAGTGAGATTAAAGGTGGTTTGATTTCCAGTTAATTATTTATCATTTATCAGTTAATTTATCAAATATACGAATTCCATTCATAGAGAGGATATTTGAAGAATTACTCTGGTTTGTCGTTGCATTTCTCTTTTATATTCAAGGGAGAATATCGTAGAAAGTCAAAGTCAACCATAGAAAGTCAAAGGTCAACACTATTAGTCAAAGTCAAACTACAGAAAGTCAAAGGCAAAAAGTCTAAGTCAAGGTAAAAGTCAAAGCCAAGATAGAAGTCAAAGTCAATAGACGTCAAAGTCAACAGAAGTCCAAAAGTCAAAGTCAAAATAAAAGTAAAAGTCAAAGTCAAATCAATAAATCAGGGGGTTATCTCAATTTGTTTTATTTTTTTAATAATTCTTATAAATTTGTTTTACGCACATCATAGTTACATTATTTGTTATTGCTTGTTGTGATTGATTTAGTTTGTTTTAGTATTTTTCCTTATAGATTTATATTTTATAAGTTTTATTGAAGTACTAGGATAATTAGATATGTCATCATATTTTACGAGGACTCTTGGTGAGTCGTACTTACCCGTGAGGGTAAAGGGGAGTGGTGGCGTACGACCCCCGTCGCCACCAAGACACGATACTACGGCGCCGGAGGAGCCCTTTTGCGCGCGCGGATCTATCCGCTTATCTTTATTTTTTTATTTCTTTATTATGGACCTTTTGACCCGCACGTGTTTAAGCGGGTCCTCGCTTATTTCCCTCTTCCTTGTAGGCTTTCGGGTGGGTTCTTCCCTTTTCGGGATCCCATTCGTGAAGCCCTTTCTTTTGTGAACCTTTGTTTTCTATGAGTATTTTGGGTTTTGGGTTGTGGGCCTCAAGTGGGCCCTTTCCCCTCTCGGCCCATTATGGGCTCTATAAGAGGGGAAGGGACCCCCCCACAAACCCTAGCCGTCATTTGAAGAAAGAAAGGAGTGATCTCCCTCTCAAGTGGCTGCTCAAGGAAGGCCGGGGAAGGAGTCCTACCGCCGCCGCCGCCGCCGCCACCGCTGCCGCCGCACGCCACTGTGCCGCCGCCGCTGCCGCCGTGACGACCGCTGCCACTCCTTGCCCCGGCCACGGTTCTTCTCCGTTGTCATCTCGACGCCGTCGTCCTCCAGCCGCCGCCGCCGCCGCCGCCTCAGGCCGCCGCCTCCGGACCGCCGCGCCGCCATCATCTCCACCTCCATCTCCATCTCCGGCCATCCCCAGCTCCACCTCCGGCGAGAGCATCTCCTCCACGGACCTCACCTTCCGCTCATCCCTCCCACCCCCATCTCCAGCCATTCCCGCTGCCCAACCTTCCCTGCATTCCAACGATCCACCCCGTTTCCCCCACTTTGCCATTCCCAAAAATCTCACCGTCATCTTCTTCCTTGCTGCATCTTCCCTGCGAGCGTTTCCTCCAGACCTCCCTTCCGCCATTCCCGATTCCCATCCCGATCCGTCACCCAGACAAACATCTTCCGCAACACCCGATTCCTCGCCATCCCCACTTTCTCACCCTGCGATTCCTCTCCACGTAAATCCCTTCTCCTCTCGCCCTGCCCCTTCTTCCCAGTGAACCCTGCATTTTTCCCCCATTTCCGTGCCTCCTCCCTCTCCCGATTTCCCTGAATTCCCCTCCCCTCTCAGGATTTCCGCCGGTCACGACCCCTCGTCTTCCCCTCTTTCCCGTTTTCCCCTTCTCCACCAACGCCAGCCCCTCCACATTCCTTGATCCGAATTCCCGGAATACCCCTACCGTCCTGCCGCTTACACGCATTTTTTCATCCGCATCACCATCGCACGTCCATCTCCACATATCTCCACTTTCCGATTCCAGTTCTGCCTCTACTCCCCACTCCAGCCATCCCGCGCATAATTCCTCTCCCCTCCCGTCGAATTCTCGTGAAGCAAATCCTCCGCGCTTTCACCTTCCCCTACCCCGATTTCTGAGAGACGTCCGAGCTCATTCCCTATCTCTCTTCCCGTCGCCCCACCACGTTGCCCCTTCTAAATTTCCCTTTACGCGACCTCGTCTGCCACTACCTTCCCTCCAACGCGACGCCAGCTCTTTGAAACTCTACCGTTTCTCCTCACCTTCGCGCGTCGCCAGCCAGCTTCAACTCGGCGTTCGCGACGGTGAATTCTGTGCGGATTCGACACTGCCGAATCCCCCGTCCAAACGCCATCGCGAATTCAACCAACGCCCAGCCGTGTTCGCACCTTCCTCACCTCCCCGTTCCGACATTCCCGCCAATCCCGAATTGCCCGAATTCCCGGAACTTCCCTCCCATTTCCGCAACTCGCACACGACTTCGCCCAGCACCTCCACTCCTCTTCCCATTTCTGGCGTCGGATCCACCTAGCGGGATCTTACACCTCCCGTCACCTGAATTCCCGGCCAGCGCCTCCTCCTGCCTTCGCCCGCCCAACCGTCCCCTTCATCCGCACCCTGCAGAATTCCCGGCGGGAATAATTCCGTCGCCCGCCTCCCCTTCCGCGGATTCTTCTACAAACGTCTGCCCGTGTTCCGTCACCCACCCTCGGACTCCCCACACATTTACCCTCACTCCCGAATTTCTCCTCTCCCCTATTCTCTTTTCCGTGCCACTTGTTGACCGCAGAAAATTGAGTCCTTCGTGGAATTCAGGCGGTTGCAGACTCCATCCGCTGCGTATCTCCTGACCGCGCGACTGCTCCCCCCCCTCGCGCGGCCAAAGTCCCTCTCTCGCGCCCTGCTCGAAGTCAAGTTGTGATAGAAGAAGGGCTCATTTTGTTTGGGAGCGCCACGATCTGCCATCCGTATCTCCTCCTGGAGTATCCCACGCCAACGTCAAGGTTGACCGCGCCCCCCCCTCTCAGGTTGACTGCCCACTTCCCCCTTTTCGGGCTGACAGCAACGCCCCTCAGGCTGATAGCACTGCCCGAGCCCCATCTGCGCTGCCCTGGCCCTCCAGTGCCACCCCGGACCGACATCATCCCCCCCCCTCGACGTTCCGCTGGTTGCGCCTCCCAGGGCTGCCAGTGCCGCCCTGACCTTACTGCGCCATCCCGGACAGATGCGATTTACCGGCGTCTCCACAGACTAATCCGCGCCGACCCGATCTGCCTTCACCGCCTTGGGGGTCTGCCCGAGCTCGCTGGTCTCCGCAGGATTGGTTTGTCCCGTGCCGCCCGGGTTCGCCCCATCTAGCCCTGGTCGACTCCGTGTTGATCCAGTCTGCCCGGGCCCGTCTCTTCCGCTGCGATCCCGACCGTCATCCCCTCCATCGCCCCCTTGCGCTCGAGACTGTCGCCTCCCCCTCTCCGGTTGACACTACCGAGCCGACTCCCCACGACGCCACGACCCACCGGGCTCGCGCCCCGCAGGTTAGCTTCAACCCCTCATTCAAAGTTAATTACTTTTCGAGCGTTTCCCTTTTACTCGTCTCCACCGCCGACGGAAGACGTAGATAGGGTAGTACGGATATAGGTTCGAGAGTTCCCACGCGTGCGTCAAGTCCAGCACTGAGCGTGAGCTGCAGCCTCCTGGCTACTCCACGACGAGTTTCCCCGCCTTCCACGCCTAAAGGCGTGGATCGAGAGGACTTCACTCTATCCATCATCGCGAGTTTCCCCGGGTCACCTGGAGTCGACTCCGCTGATCGGCACGCCTGCTTGCACTTAGGTTAGGTTAGACATCATACTTAGGGTCTAGATTCACCTTCCTGTAAGTTAGGTTTGACCGGCTATCCTTAGTCATCCTCAGAGTCATTGATCAGGCACGAGGGTTTTCACCACCGTGTCCTGCATCAGGGAGATTCCTTGGGAATTGTAGTGAGTCGAGATGACTCTAGTGAGTTGACTAGAAAGTCATCTCGAGGGAGATTTGTTCTTTGCCTTGCAGGATTACTCGAACTCAGGGACAAGCGACTTACATGGTGCGTGCGTGGATCGGTGCCGAGACTTGGTGACTTCAAAGGGTCAAGCTAACCAGAAAGAGAGTAGGGAGCGGCGTGTGGAGCTTTGGGAGTCGGTCCAGAGGACGGGACGAGCAGAGGAGTACCGAAGTATGGCGACGAAGTAAGGTTACTCGACTGAGAGCGTGAGTGAGTCAGATCGAAAGATTGAGTAGAACTTTTGATCTTATTATCCCGGCCAGCTAGTTGTTGCTACTAGGATATTAAACAAGTGAGGAGTGACTCTAGGAGGACTATCTCCTCCTAGGACTGGCGCGGGGGTCTAGATACCTTGTCCAGTATAAAAAAATCTGGCCTACGAGTGACGTGAGAAAGTTGAGTGATAATAAACAAATTCAAAAAGGGATTAGAATAACATAAATAGTAAAAAGAAACTAATTCACCCCCTCTCTTAGTAATTTCACCATCTCATTAGGGAATTTCAATTGGTATCAGAGCTAGAGTTGCATTTTTGATTTCATCAATCGGCAAGTCGATCTAGAATGGGTGGTGATTCAAGACTCTTTCCTTCGACCCTCGATAGCATTAACTACGTCATCTGGAAATCAAGAGTCGAAGCCTATACTATGGGAAGAAGTATGTGATATGGAATGCCATTGTGAATGGCTTCAAATCCGACTTCGATGACTTCACAGAATTAGAGAAGGAGGTTAATGCTAGGGCAAGGAACATACTTCTTGCCATGATAGATAGTAGGCCCATCATCAAGTCTCGAGTTGCAAGACAACAAAGGAGATATGGGATCATCTCACCGTAGCACATGAGGGGCCCTCCCAAGTACATGATACCTAAGTAGGCATATTAATAAACAACTTTGAGTTATTTACTCAAAAGTAAGGGTGAAACAATTAGGGAAATGTAAGGACGTTTCAATGCCTTAATCAATGCATTGAAAAATATGAGTAAGGACTATTCAACCCTAGAAAAAAGGAAGTTCTTAAATGCATTATCTTCCAAGTGGAAAATCAATGTTATCGCCATTGAAGAGGCAAAGAACCTTAGTACTACACCACTAGTAGAGATAGTTGGGTCACTCATCACATATGAGATGAATGAAGCACGTAGAAACCCATCAGCTGAAAAGACAGAAAAATCAGTTGCTCTACATGCGGAGGACACTTCATCAGACGATGATGAAGAGATAGCAATGATGGATGTTATGTGGCCTGCAAGCTAATCACACTTTCATCTTTTGTTTATATTCATTGAAATGAACTTTTATTCATTGTCATTCTTGAGTGATGTTTGCAATGAAGTCCATGAACATATGTAATAATCAAGTTAATTATGACGAGATCATAGTACAGTGATCACTGGTCTTTAAACATATGTTCTAAATATTCCTATTCGTAGGATATTCGAGAAGGACATCAAATTATCCAGAAAGAATAGCACTATCTGATCTGAATCATATGATGAGTATGGCTGATCTTGTGGCCATTAGTGTTGAGACACCAAGGATAGATAGCGGGTGCTCTTTGGAGAAAGAGTTCACTGAATTGATCCGTATGAATCCCTGAATGGTAATATACCTAACTGTCAATCAGGTTGATTCATGTCATGGTTGTGTACGTGGTCCTTTGACCTGGGACACCAAAGACATCTTGAGGATGGATGATCATGTTTTGACTATGACTTACGAATCCCTAGTCATGGGATCTCCAAAATGTCATAGATTAGATACGACATGAAATCCTCGAAGATGATTGAGTGGTTAAGATGGGATCATCCACCCTCAGTATATGAGGAGATTGACTCAAGGAATGAGATGTGGTTAAATCATTGGCCAAGGTAGTAGAAATAATAGAGAAGTTGTTCTCAATGATTTCCGACTCGCATCAGTACTAAATTGAGTGACCAATTAGGGTTTGACAATTAACCATATCTTGAGTCATTCATGAGCCTCGTGTGGATGAAGGATTATACGTACACGGTAACCAATGACGGCAGGGTTCCATGAAAGAGTTTTAATATACTCCATATCTCCCAGAGCATGTGGTGTAGCTTGGCACCCACCGGGCTGGCGACTCAACCTGTTGATTAGGTTAAATCGATCCTTAGATAATTAATCTATATCTTGATATAGTTAATCGATAAGAAAGACCAATAAGTGTTATTGAGTTGATAGAGTCATTAACTGGTGAGATATATAGACCTAGAGGGTCACACACATAAGGTCAATGGACGTTGGTGGATATAGACATAATAATAAGGGTTTTTATGAAAATTTCACATTCCTAAAGTCTATAAATAGGGGGAGAACGACCATTATAGAGGTGCCCATGCAAGCCTAGTAGAACTTCTCCTCCCTCTTCTCTTCCTCTCGTGATGATGAGTGTTCAAGAGGAGATCTGATCGTCTAAAGACTGCGTGGATACCCATAGAGGCTGGACACTTGAACGGTTGAAGAACTCTTTCAAATGATCCAAGTAAGTATGAATTTTATTCTATACTAGATGATAGGATCACTTAGAATGGATGATGAGATCATCTATTCTTGGTGCTTCAATGAGGTTGAATGTTTTGATTCAACACCTTCCGCTCAAATCATTATTTTGGACAAAGATTTGGAGAGCTTTTGAGTCTCAAATCCCAGCAATCAATGTTATCTAGAAAAATAGAAAAACTAATTATGAGTAAGAGAAGGATAGGAAACACATCTAAATTATGTTTTGAGTGCAAGAAGCCAGGCCACTTCAAGGTAGATTGTTCGAGGTTGAAGAAGAAATAAGAAGGCAAGGACTCGGAAGAGAAAGAAAAGCTGAAAAAGAAATCTGCATGGAAGGACGATAAGAAGAAGAAGAAGGCATTGAAGGCCACATGGAGTGACTCAAGTGATGGTGAGAAGAACAAAGATATCGAAGATGAAGAAGTAAACTTGTGTCTAATGGCCAACTCTAGCGAAGGTGAGTATGATATTAGCGATACCTCAATAGAGGAACTTTAAGAAGCCTTAGAGGAGGTATTTATGAAATTGAAAAGCACTAGGAAAGAACTAAAGAAGATTAAGAATGAAAATCTATAGTAATTAGTGAAGATTTCATGCTTAACTGAAGAATTGGAGATTACAGATAATACTCCAAAGGAAAGTGTAGAAGCACTCCAACGTATAAGAGAGTTAAAATTAGAGAACATGAGAATAGTTAGAGAGAACATGACTCTTGTAGAAGATGTTGAAAGCTTAAGATTAGTGACACCTACAGAACCGCACATAGCTGAAGCTCATGATGAGTTCATCCACCTTCGAGAGCTCTATAAAAAGCTTCTTTGTAGTCAAAAGGCACTTGACATGTTATTAGGTAGCCAAAGACCATCCTTGAGAAAGGAAGGGCTTGGTTATGATCCAATTAAGGTCAAGGCCAAGAGAGTAGAAAAATAAAAGTATGATGAAGAAAGTAGAAAGATAATCTTAGAAAATGAGGAATTAAGATCAAGGAAAATGGCTAGAAAGTATGAAATAGATGATAAGGCTAGAAATGATAGGAGATATAGGTACTCCCACAGTTTTGGACTTATAGGACAATGCAGAGTAGTTGACATTCTAGTTGATTCCACTCATTGTGATAATGAGAGAAAACTTGACGATATAACATTAACAATGAATGCCACTCCATACCCTAGGAAGATACAACATAGGAGTGTGTCTCGTGCACCTAGTACATTTCACATACCTCATACACCAATATATTCCATGATTGGCCACCATAGGTTCCCTACACCACCGATGGTACTTGATTGTAGATTGGGTCTAGGAATAAACATGTCACCCTATCCATATAGTCCCCATGGATTTCATGGTTACCTTACGGTTCTGAGTGTTGGGCCCATGTGGGGTTCGCCGCCTTGGTACTAAATCTCTCAACCTTTTCTGGTGTGTCTCTAGTGGAAAAAAAATGGTACTTGGACAACGGGGTTCAAGACACATGACTGGAATAAAGAGATGGCTTAGTAAGTTAGAAAATAAACATGGAGGGAACATTACGTTTGGGGACAACAACATAGGAAAAATTCGAGGTCTTGGTGAGATTTCTATCGATGATGATGTTTTAGTGAATAATATTTTGTTCGTGGATGGTCTTCATCATAACTTGATCAATGTTAGTCAATTGTGTGACAATCAAATGATTGTAGAATTCACTAGGATAGGATGTAACATCCTCGACGAGGAAACTAGGAAAGAGCTACTCGTAGGAAAAAAGGTAAAAAATATCTATCTTATTGACCTTGAGGAGATTAGAAACTCTCGAGTTTGCCTAGTCACCAAATACGAAGAAAACGAGGTCGATCTATGGCATCGTAGATTAGGACACCTTAGTTATCATAGTCTTAAGAAACTAGGGTCACTAAAATTGGTCCGAGGATTGCCTTTAGACTTAGAAGAGAAACATGAAACTTGTGAGACTTGCATCAAGTCTAAACAAGTTAAATCTAGCTTTGACAAGAAGATAGAGATCTCTACTAAGCAACCTCTAGAATTACTTCATATGGATCTCTTTGGTACAAATCGAGTCTCTAGTTTAGGAGAAAAATCGTATGGATTAGTCATCGTAGATGAGTATTCATGATACATTTGGGTCCATTTCCTATTTTCTAAAAGCGATACCTTTGAAGTCTTTGAAAGCTTTATCAATAGGATACAAAACGAATTTGAGTCAAAAGTCAAGATCATTCGGACTGACCATGGCGGTGAGTTCGAGAATAAGAAGTTTGGTGAACTGTGCAATACTTTAGGCATATTTCATCAATACTCAGCTCCAAGAACTCCACAACAAAATGGAGTGGCTGAACGTAAAAATAAAACCTTGATAGAGATGTCTACGACCATGCTGACCAAGAATCACGTCCCAAGTTACTTTTGGGCAGAGGCGGTAAGTACCGCATGTTATGTGGCCAATAGAGTCTTGGTACGTCCACAACTTAAGAAGACCCCGTATGAGCTTCTTAAGGAAAGGAAACTAGACATCGCCTACTTCCGGGCGTTTGGGTGTAGGTGCTATATTCTAGTAAATGGAAAAGAGGATTTAGGAAAATTCGACTCACAAAGTGATGAAGGTATCTTCCTTGGGTACTTCGAGAGATCGAAGGCGTATCGGGTATTCAACAAACATAACTTATTTGTTGAAGAATGCGTTGTTCGTGATCAGATTGCTTCTCATCAATCGACGTACATTAAAGAGAAGGGAGATGATCAAGTCATACACCATGACGATAAAAGCTCACATGAAGATGACGCTCCACCAAATCACGCTACAGAAAATTCAGTGGATGAGATAGATATCCCACTTCCACGACCATGACGATTCTCTAAAGCCCATCCGTCAACATCCGTGATTGGTAATGTTGAAGATGGAGTTAGGACTAGATCCACACTTTGAGAAGAGATGCACTTTGCTTTCACATCTCTAATTGAACCAAGAAAGGTAGATGAAGCCCTTCTTGAGGTAGAATGGATTAGAGAGATGCATGAGGAGCTCGAACAATTTGAGCGTAATCGTGTATGGAGTTTAGTTCCACAGCTTGATCATCAGAATGTGATCGACACCAAGTGGATTTTCAAGAATAAGCTAAATGAAGAAAGGCAATGTCGTTCGCAATAAAGCTCAACTAGTTTCCCAAGGGTATGTCCAAGAAGAAGGGATCAATTATGAAGAAACGTATTCCCCGGTGGCACGCTTAGATGCCATTCGACTACTCCTATATTTTGCTTGTTCAAATGATTTCAAATTATTTCAAATGGATGTCAAGAGTGCATTCCTTAATGGAATTAAGGAGGAAGTGTATGTTGAACAACCTCCTGGATTTGAGGATTCTGATCACCCCGATTGGGTATACCAACTTCATAAAGCCTTGTATGGCTTGAAACAAGCTCCACGAGCTTGGTATGAGAAATTGAGCCATTTTCTCATCTCTCATGGGTACGTGAGAGGACACGTTGATACAACGTTGTTAATTAAGAAGGTAGATAGTGATATGATAGTTGTCCAGATATATGTTGACGATATCATATTTGGATCTCGAAATCCAAATCTATGTGATCATTTTGCAGATGTTATGCAAAATGAGTTTGAAATGAGCTTGATGGGCCAACTTAACTATTTCTTGGGCCTTCAAATCAAAAAAACTCCTAGTGGGTTGTTCATCTCACAAGAGAAGTACACACGTGAACTTCTCAAAAAATTCAAGTTTGACTTCAAATCAAAAGCCACCCCTATGGCTTATGGTGTCAAACTTGATGTAGATGAAAAAGGGAAAATTTTAGATCAGAAACAATACCACGACATGATTGGCTCGCTGCTATACTTGAATGCCAGTCAACCTTATATATTGTTTAGTGTATGCCTATGTGCATGCTTTCAAAGCAATCCAAAGGAATCGCATTTATCCGCAGTCAAGCGAATATACTGCTATCTTATAGGTACTGAAGACTTAGGGTTGTGGTATCCTAAGGGTCAAGAACTCAAGCTCCTTGGCTATTACGATGCTGATTTCGCCGGATGTCGAGTCGAACAGAAGATCACTAGTGGCTTGTGTCTATTCGTCGGTGGTTGTCTAATATCTTGGAATTCCAAGAAGCAAAATTCAATTGCCTTATCGACAGCTGAAGGGGAATACATAGCTAGTGGTTTGTGTGGCACAGATTCTTTGGATTAAGAATCAGCTTGAGGATTATGGGATTAATTTGACACAAACTGATGTAGGATAATTCTAGGATCGAAAGTATTCCTACAAATGAGGGACGGATCTATGATTGGATACCACTGAGAACGAAATAAGGTAGATAATTAATATGTAGGGGATGATATGTATGAAGGGTGATACGTGAATAAGAGAGTGGCAATGGTGATAAATTTATGTTAGTAGAGATGAGATGGTAGGTAGGAATAGACGTAAAGGATAGGGTAGATGTGAAGAAAACGATATTATAATATAATAAATAGATTTAGAGACTGATATTAGTGATTGTTATAATACTAAGATAAGAGATTTATTTAGGAGGATTATCGGGTAGGAAAAAGACTGGAGGCGAGGATTAAATAAGAAAACCCGAGAGTCGGTGGGAGGAGAGAAGGAAGCGGAATAGATAATAGAAGAATACGTGGGGAAAACGGGGCGAAGAAGTGAATGGGAGAAAATTAGTGTAGCGAGATAGATATCACGTGGAAAAGAGAATCGTTGGACTTAAGATAGTCGGATGCGAACTTTCACCATTGTGAGAGGAATAGAGGACGATTACCTGATTGGCGATGAAGCGTGCCTCGGGTTTATTCCAGATGATAAAATATTTCCTCGATATCGTCTCTGACAAGAGATGTATGAAAGCGACAGACTGGTAGGGAGAATAGAATAGAAGGATAGAACTCGGGAGATGGGTGCGGAAGATTCACGTGAAGATGATGGAGATACGGAATGAGCGAGAACACACGGGTAACCAGAAGTAACCAAGAAAAACTTTTCATTCAATAACAATATCGTCTTTCTTCTCTTACATTTGCCTATTTATGGAGTAGTAAAGATAGAAGAAGGGGAATGAAAGGATGCTTCGAGAATTAGCGGCAGTTTACGGCGGTTGCAGCGCTCTCTCGTGGATGGACGTCGTAATTCTTCCCCGTCGTTGTCGTCACGTGAGGTGAGTTACTCGGATGGCGGTTATTTCTCCGCAATGGTGATTAGTCGAGTTTAGGCCTGTCCGAAATCGTTGTAGTAAGAGAATCAGCTGCGAGATGAAGTAGATGCTGTGGCAAGTCTCTCTGTAAAGACGTCCGTGTTCCGCGAATTAGTTGCGTCTGGACTGTTCCGTCAGGACTTGACGATAGAGCGAGACGACGGAAAATTTCGGTTGATCCTTGAATATTGAATACGCACGTTCAATAACATGCTTTCATTGGTGATACAGAGTCAACGGGTTTGACTTCGTGCTTCATATTCACGCGAGTCACTATGGTAGGTCGAGAGAAGGCAGAGACGGTGACTTTCATCTGCTATGTGGACGCTCTCAAGAATATAGTCTTCGCTTGGAACGGTGGATCGGCTTGCATTCCTCGCATGGTTTTCCGAAATATCCTCGGCAGTAGACATATTGGTTCGATCGCGAGAAGCTTCACGTCGGTGAGTTACAGGTAATCGTCTCCGGATTGGCGCATGTAGCTGGGATTCATTGTCGCCGTTTACGCTACCCTGGGGTAAGTGATAGGCCCTGACGGAAGTCTCCTCGGCAGTATTTCTGACGATAATGTTGATGAAGTTTGCGTGGGTCGACAGGGTTGCACTGTGGCGGGTGGTGCTTGAAATATCCAACTCCCTTGCGGTTTGCCTGAGTGAAGTAAGAGAGGCTGATATCAAGATGGTCCTTCAAGCTGAATGTCGATCTGTGACTTTGTCGTTCTGTTGTGGTCTTTCGGCAGAGAAGTAGATTTTGCTTCCTATGAGTAGGCGGCGATGTCTCCTTTGTTTGGTGACAACATGCACCATGATCCCAATGCAACAGAAATTGTAGAGGACTGTCCATGGTCGAGATTATGTGGAATCTTCTTGATTGGAAATCCATTGCTGCTGATAGTAGTATTTAGATCTCTCCTAAACTTTCTATCTATAGGTGGGTTTTCAATGAAAGAAGGAATATTTAACAATGGTGTTCCTATTTTCTTGAGATCATTATTCATAGCTATATAAGGTACCTATGACATGGTGGTGGTGGGTTAGACAATTGGGAGCCTATATCAAAGGTAAAGGGTGGTTGACTTGGTCCATTCAAGGGATTCTAAGTATCTAAGGATAAGGCTAATTCTTTTGACCAAATCAATCATTAAATCAGTGTAAAATAGAGGAAGGAGGGGAAATAAATCCCTTAAGATCTACACTCTCTTTAATTATTTAGAGAGGACTTCTTCATCCATTTAATTAATGGATGATTTATCAAGTTGGTGGATAAGGAAGAGGAGGAAGAGGAGGAGGAGGAGGAGGATAGGTTCACTTAGAACCCTTGTGTTCATGTTTCTAAAATAATTCTCCATCACAAACCCAATCTTATGTGATAACACCAGTGCGATAAATTTAGCCAAAAATCCTATTGTGCATTCTAGCACAAAGCATATAGAGGTCAAACATCATTTTATCTGTGACCCCATCACCAAAGGTGATATTGAGTTGAAGTTTGTCAACACTTCAAATCAGATTGCTGATGTTTCCACAAAACCCTTGGTAGGTGAACGCTTCACTACTTTTGTTAGAGATTTAGGTATGCTTAGAGGTAGGGATCTCGATGTTGATCGTAATTTGAATTGATGACCATCTCATGAACTTTATTTTCTCACATTATTCAACTACGCAGTTTTTTCTGTTTTTCTTTCATGGTGATTTGTGGACATCCCTTCATGGTGTTCATGCCTCACTATTGTCTTTCACCTTAAAAAGGCACAGGTCATGATGAGCAATCGCAATGTCTTATCATCTCGATTCATGCACACCGTGATTGCGATGTTACGATGAATTTTTGTTTTTTGTTTTGGTTTCAGTCCCGCATCTCCGTATTGCTTGGATTAGTTTTCTCTTGCTCATCATGACACAACACTGTCTCGACATCCCAACCAATACCAAATTTCCACAGTTATAGTCCCTTTAGATGTTTCCAAAAAGGGGGAGAGAAAATGAGGGTAGAATTGTAATAGATAGGGGGAGTCCGATTCCTGATTAGCGGGAGTCTAGTAATCATTATGAGCATTATAAATTTCCTAACATTAATTCTATGCATCATTTCTTGCTACATTTTGTAAATCATCAAAAGGGGGAGAATGGTAGTTTAATCTAAGCTTGATAATTTACCTTGGTGAGTTCTTAATGTTTATGAAATGTTATATTCAGGAGTTTTTAGCTTTTGATTAATAGCTGTTTATCAAAATGATTTGAGAAGGGTATGTTTGTGTTAGTACAGGTACTGATGGATTGATAGATTGACCCACGTCGACTTGGGAACACAGATGTCACTAAGAATAAGATCTAGATTACCTATTTTATAATCTGCTATTAAAAACACTTGAATAAGAACATCTAAGGATATGAGTGAAAACTTCATAAAACCATGAATTATCCTTAGTATTCCTATTATCTTTAATTTCTATGTTTAATTTTAAATCAATGTCATCTTAGAACATCTATGTTAATACTTATTGGAAAAACCTTTTATTGTTTTCTTTTATCAATGATATTTCCCCTTATGTATTTTCATTTGCACTATAGTTCATTTTAAATTAAATGCTATCTAACCTTTTTTTCTTTATTTTCAGGTTCTATTTAAAAAGAAAAATAAACTAAAAGGCTACTAATGGCATTCTCTCTCTCCCACTCTTTAAATAAAAGCAACCCTAAAATCAAAATGCAGATGCTTCTCGAATAAAAAAGAAGAAGGAAAAAATGGCTCTCTCTCTCTCTCGTGCAAAGAAGAAAAACAAACGAGGGTTTTGTGCTCTAGCGAAGAAGAAAACGAAGACGATTTCTAAATCGTCATCTTCAGCGAAATCAAAAGAAGGCGACAACGTCTCCTCGAGCGGAAGCTTGCTCTTTGATGGAACGAATTGATGCGATCGTTAATTGCACACTAATTTCTGTCAAAACTAATACCAAACTCACCAATTTTAAGATTAAAACACGGATTAAATAGTATAGTGGTGAATAAGGGTCAAATCCATAGAGAATTAAGATAATTTTGAAGGATCTTTTTCGAATTTGATCAAATCAGATGATGAAATGTGGTGAGAAATTAGGGAAATTGATAGATTTGAAAAGAGAACTCAAAGATGAATCCACAGAATAAAAAATCACTCTATTTGGATCAAGATTAGCGGAGAAATCAATGAGCGAATTAGAGAAAAATTTCCGAACGCGAAGAGAGAGAAATCTAAAATTAAAAATAAAATTAACTAAATCTACGATCCTAAATTATAAATTAATGATACATGGCGAAAAAAACATTAGGAGGAAAACACATAATCTAACCCGAGATAACAATTGAAATGATCCAAATAATCGTTGGATTCAAGGCTTTTCATTCCGTGATTTCGAAGATGATTATCGGTGTTTAAGAGATGAATTCTCCCTATTGGATCGATGAAATCTCGTTTCCAACTACTACGTCGACGCAGAAATGAGTCTAGAAGTGATTGGAAGCAAGAGATTCAAGGATGGTGGTGTCTAGATAGTTTGATTAGTCAAAATCATCCAAAAATGCATTAAAATGTTGAAGAACATATCAATTTATTACTAATTTCGGGCCTAACCGTCCGATGATGCGTTTGATCTTTGATCAACGTCTTTGATGAAACACATCAATGCAAATCATTACGGTTAAGTCGTGGCCGTTGGATCGGAGATGAACCGCCGAGATTTTGTCACATCGCGTGTGAAGAAGAAACACATGAAACGCCATCCGTCCAATCATGATCTAACGCTCCGGATGCGTTTTCGTCGGTTTTAGTCTCAACCGTTATAACTCTTTTGATGAACGGCTATGATTAAATCATTTTTAAAATGATTCGTCGAAGAGTAATAATGCACCACGTACCCTCCCCGCCTTTAAGTGACGATCGATGATCGCGATTTAATCGCGGGATTAGACGCTCCACGTATTGTCACGTCACCCCCTGCCTTGATCGACATTGCGATTTGATCAGACACTCCAGATTTTGCCAAGTCACTTGCGCGATTTATAAAATCGATTTTAAATTAAATAAAATCGATTTTTAAATTCATGAAAATTTAGAAAAAAATCTAAAAGATCCCTAAAAATTAGAAAATTAATAACTTTCAAAATATAACTCCAAATTAATCCAAATTTTTTTCATTGGATCAAAAATTAAATTATCTATCATTAAAAAAAGTCAAATTATTTAAATAACTAGAGAATAAACTTTTATTTAAAAAATAGACTAATTTCTCTTAAAAATTAGAAGTGAGAAAAATAAATGAGTATATAAAAAATATTTTCTCTCATTATTTAACATTAATATGCAATTATAATCTCAAATATAGATGAGAATAATCTAATTTAAAAATATATTCTAAAAAATACATAATTATCCCTAAAATAGTGCATTTTGAGATTATAACTTAAATTTGCATGAAATGATAGATATGTACTCAAAGTATGATAATATGCATAAAAATAGAATATTTTATATCTTAATTTATATTAATAATCATGTAATTACATGTTAAGACTACATGTTATCATACCCCCCAACTTGAATAATTGCTAGTCTCTTAGCAATTTACTATATAATCTCCTTAGAAGGTCCTTTCCACTTCTCAATCCTACTACTAAAAGAGGTGAAATGTATAAAAGTATGATTACTCTTCCTCATAGTGTGGACCATAGTGATCTAGATTCCATTTCTAAGTTGACTTATTTAGTGCATATAAGGGTAGTGCTCATCGGCTAATGCTCGAGTCTAATTCTCAATTGTGATCGAGGTGAGCATATATAGGGTTTAATGCTATGGGGATGAAAATATCCTTACACTCTCATAATTTGATGTAATTCCTTACCCTCTCCATAGATACATCACTTCTTTCCTCAAAATGGAGGCTACTTAGTGCATTAAAATTTCCCTCAACTCGTCTTCCTCCTAAAAAGAGTGAAATTGCAAAGGTATTCCTCTATTTGGGATGCAGTGTGTGAGGTGGCTGAAAGAAAATTAAAATACACTATATCTAAAGGAATGACGTGGTTAAAAGCAAATATGCATGTAAAAAAATAGATTTTAAAAGCAAAGGTGGTACCACTTATGATAATTTAACTCCCAAATGATGTGGATAATGATGGATGATAAGGATAGATGGAAATGGTAGAGATGGTGGTGGAAGAAGAGAAGATATTCCCCGTAACTTATTCTCCTTCTTTTCACTTCTTCTTATTTCTCTCTTTTTCATTCTTTTTCTCCTTCTTTTTCCTTCTTTATTTCTTACTTGCATCAAGTTTTTATTCATAACATCAATTTTTGGAGAAGAAGAGCTTAAATGAGTTTGGCTAAAGATGTTAAACTTAGTGCTTATTGGGAGGCAACCCAAAGTTATCCTTTTTGTGTTTTTGCTTTATAGTTTTTTCAGAATAAAAACATTGTCGAAAGAACTATATTATAAGGGGCGCATGTGCGAGAAATCTTGTGAACAAGCATCAAAAAGCCCAAATGAGTTTTTCTAAACCCTTTTCTTCTCACCACATTTTGACATGATCGATAGTCTTTCCATCTTATCTACTGAAATCCCTAATAATTTAACAATCCGAAAAAGATAACTTTGGGTTGCCTCCCAATAAGCGCTAAGTTTAACATCTTCAGCCAGACTCATTTAAGCTCATCTTCTCCAAAAATTGATGTTATGAGTAAAAACTTGATGCATGATAAGAAAATTTCTCAAGATCCAAACCATAATTATCCTTGCTATGAATAATAAATTATTATACTCTATGGTTTGAAGGTGAAATTCAGAATTTATGTGTGAAATTCAAATCATATCATCAAATTAGATTCATGTAATTACAAATTAATTGCAGGTAAGATTTATATTATATATATTATATTTTATATATAAATATATAAATATAGATATCTTTTTATAGAAAAATTTCTATCAATTGAGTGGTTGGAATTTAGATCACTTCGAGTCTATCATAGGATAAGTCTACCCAAAGCATGACGACATCGAAGTAAGGTTACTGATAGAGAGCGTAAGTGAGTCAGATCGAAAGATCGTGTAGAACTTTTGATCTGATTATTCCGGCTAGTTAGTAGTTGCTAATAGGGGATTAAAAAGGTGAGGAGTGACTCTAGGAGGACTGTCTCCTCCTGGGACTGGCACGGGGGTCTGGATACCCTATCCAATATAAAAAATTTGGCCTACGAGTGACGTGAGAAAGTTGAGTAATAATCAACAAATTCAAAAAGGAATTAGAATAACATAAATAGTAAAAAGTAAACTAATTCACCCCCTCTTAATAAGTTCACTATCTCATTTGGGAATTTCACCATGTACGCAAGAACATCCACACCTTGTTTGAGGCGCTCAACATCGATGAGTAAGCAAAGATCGAGAAACATCTGCAAGCTTAATGGATAGATGCCATAAAAGAGTGGAGCGTACAAGTGAGTGAGCAACTTCATGAGGTCATTGATAACATGCATATTTAACTTAAATTCTTATCTTATTTAACTAATATTCATGCTTATTCTATATAATTATGATGCACATTATCATAGTTTTTATAAATTTTCTCCATTTGGTATGCCATTCTACTAAAGTCCATATTTATGCATTAAGTAAGGGTTAATTATGTGCTTTATGGATGTTTAATCTTTTACATGGTTAAATAAATAGAAACTAATTACTTTCCTTAATTTATTTTGACTTTAGTAGATGATTAAAAGGATTAATTCTAAGAAAAGAATGATTGGATGATTAAAAAGAGAGAATTCTCAATGAATTACCAAGTATTATTTTCAATCCATCCCATTTTCTTGTTTGAAATTATATTTCTAAGTGGCATAATATTAAAGATGAAGAAATTTGTGATCCAATGGAGAAAATTTGAGTTTAAAAGGAGTTATATTTTTAAAGATATGGATTTCTAAAGTTGTTGGATTTTTCTAGATTTTTCTAGAATTTATTTTTGATTTTAATTCCTTTAAAAATGACAAAAAAGGGGGTTTATTTCTCCACAGAACCCGCGGAGCTGATGTGACGTGGCAGAGGACCCGCGCGGATGCGACATGGCACGCAAGGCCACGTGGCAGCGCCATGCGGGCCCACGCAAGCGCTTGCGTGGCGCGGAGGTGGCGCAGACGCGTGGCAGGGCCACGCGAGTCCACGCGGACGCCCGGGTGGCGCCTATGTGGTAGTGTGAGGGGCTGGCAGGTGATGGGCCCACGGGTATAGTGGGCCCTAGTTAGATTATTGGGGCGGTAATGCAATTGCGTTATATCGCCCCACCTTTTATACTTGAACTTTCCGTTTATTTCCTCCGTGTGGGACTATGTTCCCTTTTAATTTCTTATTTGCAGGACACGTAGCGTTACGATAGGCATCAGATGAGATCGCGTTGATTAATACGCATCAATCGAGTGTACGAGTCCACCGGATCTTCATCAGCGCACGTGGCTAATGCGATCCGTCGATTTTATTAGTGAAATTGAATTGTTGTGATTAATCGGTTACCCGATTAATCGTGGGGGCGACACGTGGACTCACCTCGGCGTGACGATGAAAATCGGATGGCGGAAATGGCTAGATCGTGAGATCGTGGCCCATGATCATCGCGCGATTGTGGCCATCGATCGGTCTTCATCGGATCAAACGACGCATATTTTTCGCACGAAAATTTCCTTATAAATACCGATGTTCTTCCTTTGTATCGTCACTCTTGATTGAATCGTGAAGAAATTAAGCAGTTTTTGAGCAAAATCTTGAGTTCTTTGTGATCCCCCCGTGTTTAGACATGATTGCGATCCAATTGGGGCAGGATTAGTCACGAATCATTGCTTGATCTGATCGAATTCTCCCCTTGAACACCGAACGTACGCTGAGGAAGAAACCGAGCAAATACTCTTCAATCCGCGTGAATTGAAGCCAAATATTTACGTCAATCGGGTTAGTAGTGTGAATCGATCATTCATCTTTAAGAAATTTGCATTTAGATTAGATTTAGGTAGTTAATTTCATGATTTAAGTTGAATTATTCTTCATTTTTGCCCAAATTTGGTTTAGATTTTTTCTGATTTTGAAACAAGGATTTCTCCCCAATCTTATGTCAAAATCATTTGATTCTAGTTTCATTAGATTCCTTGTTTCATCAGCTTTCTATGGTTAAGCAAAAATCGTAAAATTTCATTATCATTTGACTCTTCAATTTAATGTTTGACCATCTACTGTTCATTTTCAATCCGAAATTTGAATGATGACTTGCGGGTGCAATTACTTTCAAAATGCAAAGTAAAATTTAATGATTTTGGTCTCTTTAGAATCCTCCAGTTTTTAGCTTTCCATTCATAGGTGAATTGCAAGATTTGGATATCATTTGGTTAGTCAATTTGAAGATTTACTCCAAAGTGTTTATTTTGGAGATATTTTCTGATCTTTGATTTTTCAATAATTCATAATAAATCCAATTCTTCTCGAAAAAAATCACAAATTTTATATCAATAATTTTCATTTTCTATTTGGCTTATGAAATATATTTTTGTAATATTTCAAGCTATTTTTATTCTTTGATTTTCAGAAAGTCAATTGTTGGTTAAAGTCAACGCTTTGACCTTGACGTTTGACAGTTGTTCGTCAAATTAGTTTCTAAAATTCTTAAAATATCTTATATAGTAAATTTATATCATTTCTATTCATAAAATATCATTTCCACTTCTTAAAAACCCTAATTAAACCAAAGTTTGACCAAGTCAACTCTATGATCAAAGTCAACTGTGTTCTCTGTGGATTGACTCGATCTTTACACTATACTTGATTTTATATCTTTGTTATTGTGAGTTCGGAATTAAAAATTTTTTTTGACCGACATTTGTTTGTTTTAATGACCACATAAAACGCTTCGTCAGTCATGCAATGAAAAGGAGATGTACTATCTCTAAAAATCTCACATTCAGCGGCCATAGGAGGGTGATCAAAATATACATTTCTTTCCTGCTTTGATTTTTAACCAATCTCAATCTAATTTTATGACTCTCCCGGAGGTTCATGGTGAGAAGGCATCCTACAAGCAGGAGCTAGGGATCGAGTACTTTTGAACCCTTCTAGCTTCCCAACGATAGATATGTCTTAACATATGCTCACCTCAATTCCATCCCTCACGACCCTTGAGGAAACCTCAATTGCTAATCTTCAAATTTTGGTTTGCACCAATGCTAGGTGAACACTCTTGATCCCTTTGTTTGCGATGATTATCTTTATCCCAAGTATAGTGCATCTTCCCACTTGATTCCAAGTCAATTCTCAAGTCAAATATTGAGGATTGACAAGTACATGATGGATAGCAGCTATGGACTTGATGTATGATGCCTTAATACATCTAAATTTTAGTTGTAGTTGGCTTGTGAATGTCAAATACAATCCAAACAAGATCATCAATTAAAAGAAAAGCCTAACATGTACCTCATGGATTTACTCAAGACGTGGTGTGGATTAAAATTCAACCTTTCCTCATGTAGTTCGACTCAATTTAGGTTAAATACTTCTCTCTCTAGCGATCAACAAAAACACCACACTTTATTGAACTCATACCTCCAATGCATTCTCTATGTAGATTTTTGACCATGCAAGTATTAATAGATCAACATCTAAGGTACATAATTTTTTTATTGCGACTCATTGCCAATACTCATTCTTCTACCACTGCCATTCTCCTTCTGCCTCTCTCTCAATCTCTCTTCACCTTCTTTCTCACCATCTTGTCTCCTCTCATGCACAAGAGAATCGCGCAAATAGATACAAATTTCTTTCTTTTGGGATTCCTCCTTTTCTTCAATCCACCAATCACACCCCACTTTTTCCTCTCTTCTTCTCCCCCTCTTGATGGATATTATGTGGCCTGTAAGCCAATCACACTTTCATGTATCTTGTTTATGTTCATTGAAATGAAATTTATTCATTGTCATTCTCGTGTAATGTTTTTCAATGAAGTCCATGAGCATGTGAAATGACAAAGTAAATTATGATGAGATCATAATATAGTGATCACTAGTCTTTAAACATATATTCTAAACATTTCTATTCGTGGGATATTCGAGAAGGACATAGAATTATCTAGAAAGAATATCACTATCTAATCCATCTCATATGATGAATATAAATGATCCTATAGCCATCGGTGTGGAGACACTAAGGATAGATAGTGAGTGCTCTTTGGACAAAGAGTTCACTGAATTGATCCGTATGGATCCTTGAATGGTATTATGCCTAACTGTCAATCATGTTGATTCATGTCATGGTTGTGTATGTGGTCCTTTGACTTGAGACACCAAATACATCTTATGGATAGATGATCGTGTTTTGATTATGACTTACGAATCCTTAGCCACGAGATATCTAAAACATCATAGATTGGATACGACATGAAGTCCACGAAGATGATTGTGTGATCAAGATGGGATCATCCACTCTCGGTATTTGAGGATATTGGCTCAAAGGAATGAGATACGATGAAATCCTTGGCCAAGGTAGTAGAAATATTGGAGGAGTTCTCGATGATTTCTACATGCACTAGTACTAACTTGAGTGACCGATTAGGGTTTGACAGTTGACCATACCCTAAGTCATTCATGAGTCTAATGTGGATGAAGGATTATAAATTTATGGTAATCGATGACGTGAAGGTTCCATAAGTTAGTTCTTACATACTCCATATCTCCTAGTATACGTGGTGTAGCTTGGCATGCAACGGGCTGGCAACTCAACCTATCATTTGGGTTAAATTGATTCTTGATTAATTAATCTATATGTTGATGTGGATAATTAATTAAAGTTGTCCAATAAGATGTTATTTGGTCTATAGAGTTATTAACTAGTGAGATATATGAACCTAGAGGGTCACACACATAAGGTTTATGGATGTTGGTGGATATAGACATAATTATGAGGGTTTTTATGAAAAAACCTCATATCAAATGTCTATAAATTGGGGGAGAACGACCACAACTGAAGGTGCTCATGCAAGCCTTGTGAGAATTCTCTCCTTTCTTCTCTTTCTCTCTTGGTGAAGAGCTTTGAAGAGGAAATCCAACCATCTGGAGACTGTGTGGATACCGCTAGAGGCTAGACACTTGAATAGCTTCAACAACTCCTTCAAGGAAACCTTGTAAGTATGTTTTTTTCTCATTCATACTAGATGATGGGATCATCTGTTCTTGGTGGCTTGGTATTTTGAATATCCGATTCAACGTTTTCCGCTGCATTTGACGTTTTGATCAAAATTTGCAGAAAGTTATCAACCTCAGATCCCATCACCTCTTAGCTCTACTCCTCCCCATCTTTCCATAAAGAAAGAATTTTTTTCTTCGTCTTATATTCCCTCCTCTCCTCACCTTCTTCTCCTCCTCTCTCTCCCCCCTCTCTCTGTCCCTCACTCTCTTGCTCTCTTGCACATGAGAAAATAAAAGAGAGAGTCTTTATCCCCTCTCTTCCTCTCTTTCCCCTTCTTCCTCTCTCTTTCTTCTCCTCTCCTCCTTTGGCGTCTCCTGTTTCCACCTCTCTCTCTCTCTCTCTCTCTCTTGTAGAACCCCTCTTGCGTGGTGGAATTTCCATTGCGCGTGGAACTTCTCTCTTGCACAGAATTTCTTTTGTATAACGAGAGAAGTTCTCTCCCCGTCTTCCGCCACCCTCTCTCTATTTTTTGTGCGCACTCTCTATCTCTCTTCTTCAGCTCTCCATTTCTTCCTCTTCATCTGACATTCTCTCCCCTGCTCATCTCTCTGGCTCCTTATGCCGTTCTCCTTCTCCTCTCTCTGATTGTTGCATGCGTGAGAATCCCTATCCCTCTTCATCGTGTGCCCTTCTTGCTCACTTCTCTTGTGCGTGGTTTCTCAACTTTCTCTCATGCTATTTTTAGGGTTGACCATTGACCATGAGAGAGATCATGATCTAATACGAAATTTGAGGTAGCTAATAAGGAGAGAGAAAACTAATCAATGATCTAGATTTATCTGAATTATAATTTTGATATCCAATGATCTTGATTGAGTTTGGAGCTGAAATTTCATGAATATGACCATCATTCTATCCTCCACGTCATCATGGGCTTGATTATAAATCTGAGGCAAAGAGGTTAGGTTTTTTAATATTTTCATTGCGAGAGAGAGAGGGGGGAGAGAGAGAGATTTTGATTAAGAGGGATAGAGAGACTGAGCGAGAGATTTTGAGCAGTTGAGCGTCATAAATTGAGGGAGACAGGATCGAGCAAGAGAGAGAAAAATTGAGCAAGCATTTACCTCAATCTCTCTCTCGCACAATTTTTGAGAGGACGAGAGATTGAGCTCGAGAAAGGGATAAAAACTAGGCGATCGAGAGAGAGATTGGGCAAGCATTTACCTCAATCTCTCTCCAAGGCTGAGCGAGAGAGAGAGAGAGAGAGAGAGAGAGAGAGAGAGAGAGAGAGAGAGAGGGGTTTAGTCAACTTCTGAAAATAATGTGGGCATTATTGATTCTTACCGAGTCGGTCTAGATCGAATTGAGAGCCTAGATCGCACCGAAATTCGTCCGTGACCTCCCGTGGACCTTTTCTGTGAGATCGCCGAAGCTGGGACAATTACCCAGGTAAAGAAAGCTTCGGGGAAAGACCCAGCTCACGGGAAGCGTCAACTCTGCGCCTTTGACTTAAAAGTCAAGAAGTAATAAATACCTAGCTTGGTGAAACTTCAATGGCCTTCAATTGGTTGACGGAGACAACCGACTAACGAGCAATAGGGAATCCACAAATGCACCTTCCTCGAAGGCTCCAGAAAAACTAACACAACTCTTATCCGAAGAATTTGACGAGCATAATTAGGGAACGAAAGAAAGATAAGCTCCCAAGCAGGAAGACAGAAGCCTTGGCTATGGATTCAGAAGGTGGATTATCCGGCGGAGTTAAGATCATCCATCGATCAGGAAAGGCCATGTGGAAGAATCGCAAGCCAGTGATCGTAATCCTTCTTTCCTTCCTCCTCCCTCGCTACGCCACACTCTCCGCTTCCTTGTTCTGTATCCCAATTCAGGTAGAGCTTGACGTAGGCAGCTTTCAGGTGATCTTAGAAACACCGCCGACCATGTATCCTGAGTTTATTCTGGTTACCGTTGGGAGCAGGCTTATTGAGTTCCTCTTAATCTTTGTAAACTTCTTGCTCTCATCGTTGCTTTCCCTGACTGTCATCTACACTGTCGACATGGGTTTGATGGAGGAGGAGCTAACCCTAAGAAACCTGATGCTCGTGATCAGGACGAAGCTGAAGGGGGTGATGGTGACCAATCTTTACGTCTATATTCTCTCTCTAGGTTACAGCTGCTTTTCTTTATGGCTCATGTTGGTCGTTCATCTTGTGGGAGGTCTCTCAGTAGGTTCTCTATTTGGCGCTTATCTTATGTCTAAGTTGAGCTTTCTCCTGTACGTCTACCTGGAATTTGTGTGGTCCCAAGGCGTCGTGGTCTCTACGGTGGAGAGAGGCCAGAAGGGGCTGACTGCTGTGGGGAGGTCAGCTGATGTAGTCCAAGGAAGAAGGGCCCTTGCTTTTGGAGTTAACTTTCTGGTGATCCTCGTCACGGGTCGCGTCGCATTTCTGTACTCGTATGGAGTGAAGTCGCTTCAGTGGGAGGAGAGGGGCAGTCTACTTTTTCCAGTCTCTGATTTCGTCTTTTGTGGTATTACTATATTCATGGAAGTTTTCACCCTCGCTGTGTACACAGTATTTTTACCGCGAGTGCAGCAGCAACCCGGCGGACGAGCTGGCTGTGCAAGAGAATCTGATTTACAACAGGGTTCCCTCAGCAGCTCCTGTTCGGGAAGTTGTTGCTTGAATCTCAACGAACGCTGAAGCTCGGCGACTGCCTTTTTTTTCCGAGAGCGCCTGCTTATCTATCTACCTATCTTTTTCTTTGTGATCTCTCTCTCTCTCTCTCTCTCTGTCTCGCCGTAGATGAAAATGACCTGTTTTTAATCCTCTGATCGTGTCATGAAGACCAGTCAAATTGAGACATAGCTATAATATTTTAGGATATAATTGTAATTTTTAATAATATAAACCTTTTTTCTGTCAATGGTGTGCCGGTGAATGAAAATCTCCATTGTAATAAATCAAGGCTTTATTGGCAGATTGATTAGATGCAATATTCTTAATTATTTGTGATCCATAGATCAACGGCTTATTATACAGAATTCTAAAAATAAATATAAGTTTCATCTTTTGGATTTAGATATTCGATATGTATCAATCTTAATTCTTCAAATGGTGGAACTAGCATGCACTATGCAGGAACATCCACACCTTGGTTGAGGCATTCAACATCGACGACTAAGCAGAGATCACGGAACATCTGCAAGCTTAATGGATAGATGTCATAAAAGAATGGAGCGTAAAAGTGAGTGAGCAATTTGATGAGGTCATGCAATGACAAGGAGATGTACTATCTCTAAATATCTCACATTCAGCGGCCATAGGAGGGTGATCGAAATATACATTTCTTTCCTGCTTTGATTGGTCACCAATCTCAATCTAATTTTACAACTCTCGCGGAGGCTCATGGTGAGAAGGCATCCTACAGGTAGGAGCCCAGGATTGAGTACTTTTGTACCCTTCTGGCTTCCCAACGATAGATATCTCTTAACATATGCTCACCTCAATTCCATCCCTCGCGACCCCTGAGGAAACCTCAATCGCTATTCTTTAGATTTTGGGTTGCACCAAGGCTAGGAGAACACTCTTGATCCCTTTGTTTGCGATGATTATCAATTTCTAGCTAGAGGAAAGAGGGCACTGACCAATCATTCTTCTTTTACTAAAAATTATTTTCTTATAAGTTTCTTCTCTTTTCTATTCATTCCTCATGTTGGATGCATGATGCCAAGTGCAGGAAAAATTTACAAGCTCTCAAAAGTGTGTTTGATCAAAGAGCATCACTAGAGTGTGTTTTTGTTTTGAATATTTTGATAAGAATCATTTTCCATTTTATTGATGTTTTTATCAATATTTTAATATTTTCAAACCATAAATCAATTTTCAAAGTTCAATCAAAGGTTTTTGATCTTTGAAAGCAGTTAAAAAACGTTTGATCTATTCATTGCATCTTCTGCATACATCTCCTTCTTTCATCTATCATTTGCACTTTCTTAATCTAAAAAATACCAAAAATATTTATTGATTTCAATATTTTAATCATCATCCTTATGGATTTGACCTCAACTCGTCAATATTCTAAATTTTAAAATGTAAATTTGAAGAGTTGACTATAATTTTTGATACGTGAACTTGCATTTTCAACAACCATGATTATATGCTTATTGATGCCTTTATACCAATTTACCTATTAGAATTCTAAATAACTTTCAATTTTTCTAAAAACAAAAAATTAAATGAACTAAATTAGAATCATCTCAAGATAAAAATTATGTAACCCTTTAATTTTTCTCTTAAAATTGACTTTTTCATACTTTCTTTATTCAATATTATTGAAATTTATTTTTAATTATACTTTTTTTATCTTACTAACGGTATCTTTAAAAAATGAGAAAAACCCTAACCTCCCTAGAAGTAATACTCTCTTTCTCTCCACGACCCTCAACAATTCACTCTTATGCTCTCCAAGCGATTCTTAGTGGTGATCACTCTTGTGGTCTTGGCAGTCAATCCTTCTCCTTCATGGAGATCTAGGCTATTCCCTACAAGGTGATCAGAGCTCTTCATCAACATCGACGCTCTCACTCTCTCTAGGCGGCAATTACACTCTAAAATTTACCTCAAAATCAGACACCTCCAATCAAATCTGGTTTTTATTTGTTTCTTGAAACAATTAATTAAAAAAGGGTTTTTCTCGAAACCAATTTTTTTTCAATTTTTTTATTTTTCTGCATTCTAATTGTTCGATCTAAGATTTTTTAGATTTTGATTTTCTAATCTTTTATTGATTGATCTGAATTTTTTAAAATATTTTCATTTCTTGTATTTTTCATTTTCAGTTTTGATTTCACTCTCTAGTTTATTATTTTATTTATTTTGGAATTTGTTTTTCTGATTGTATTTCAATCTACCGATTTCATATTCCCAATTCTTGTAAGTTAAATTTCTCTTAGTTCTATTTCTGATTTTCAGTTTCTGGAGATTTTATTTGTGATTTTCAATTTCCAATCTGATTCTTTATTTTAACTCTTTGATTTTCTATGTTTTCTAAATCTGAAGCTGTCCATTTTGATTGTCTAAGTTTTGATTTTTCCAATATAATTTTTATTTCATGATTATCAAGTTTCTGAGATAGAACTAATTGTTTTAAACTCTCTTACAACCTTGATTGTGATTCCTCTTAAAATACCTAATTTTGACATTTTCAAAATCAGATTTTCATTTATCAAAATCAAATTTTTGCCTTTCGCAAAGTCGATTTCCGTTTTATAATAGTCTGATTTGTGTTTAAGAAAACTTGATTTTTGATTTGATAAATCTTTGATTCTATTTGTTTATAATTTCTATTTGGGTGACGACAATAATTTTTTCCCTTCTTTCTTGAGTGAATTTTTTATTTCAGCTTTTTGAGAGTTCATAGGAGTTTTAATTTTCTCATTCTTGATTTAGCTTAAATTCAATGGGGTTGTATTGAGGTTTATTTGTGAATCTCATATTGGTGTATTCTTGAGTTAGATTTAAGTTCATCTCAAAGTTTGCATTTTACTTGATCATTTTTAGTTTATTTGAGTGATAAATTCCATGCTATTCTTATTATTATTTTCAGATCATTCTTGACACAAATTTTGAAGTATTATAGAGGTTTGTTGACTGAAAATTTCAACTGATTCATAGACTCATCATTTTGACACTTAAGATCATCATTTAAACTCATTGATAGGATTATTTGCATATTAGATTATTCTCTATATCATCAAAATTTAAGGGTAGCTATGCTGAAAGTTAAAGAATTCAAGTGGAAAGGTCAAAGTCAGCTTGAGAAAGTCCAGTCTTGAGTAAAATATCAAAGTCAACTACAAAATTCAAGGTCAACTCAACTGGGAGAATCTTGATTGATACCTTTAGTTCAATTTTTTTTCCTGTCTTTAACATTAATTAAGCTTGATATTTTATTTCTATATGTTGTGTGAGTCTATTTTGGGGATTAATGATAATTACAATCAACCACACATACTAGGTTGACTCCGGGTAAGTCATACTAATCCATAAGGGTGAGGAGAGATTCTTTAGTGAATTAGTCCTAGACTAGATGAGTCTAGGGAGTTGACCAAATGGTCAACTCAAGTCATACTTTTTCTTTACCTTGCAAGAGCATGCATGATTAGGGACGAGCAACCTACATGGAGCGTGCATGGACTGGTGACGAGGCTTAAGGACTTTAGAGAGACAAGTTGGCCCAAAGGGGAGAATGGAGTGACATGTAGAGTTGTAGGAGTTAACCTATAGGAGGCGAGACAAGTGGTGACATAACAAAGGAAAACAACTAAGTAAGGTCATTAACTAAGAGCTCATGTTTGAACTTTGATCTAACTAACCCAATTAGTTAGTAGTTATTACATGTGGACAAAAAAAAGTTAGGTGAGACTCCATGGGGACTATTTCCTCTTAGTGATGGATATTATGTGACCTATAAGCTAATTATACTTCCAAGTATCTTGTTTATGTTTATTGAGATGTTTACAATTCTTGTGTGATGTTTTCAATGACTTCGTGAATTATGAAGTGATTATAATATAGTGATCGAAATCTTTAAACATATGTTCTAAACATTCTTATTCGTGCGATATTATAAAAAGACATCAAATTATTCATAAAGAATAACACTATTTGATCTGACTCGTATAATGAGTGTGACAGATCTTGTAACCATCAGTGTGGTGACACTAAAGATAGATAGTGAGTGCTCTTTAGAGAAAGAGGTCATTGAATTGATTTGCGTGAATCCCTAAATAGTGTTACGCCTAACTGTCAATCAGGTTGATTTATGTCACGGTCATGTATGTGATCCTTTACCTTGAGACACAAAAGACATCTTGTGGATAGATAGACAGCTTGTGGATGAATCCTTAGCCACAAGATCTCTAAAATGTCACATATTAGATACGACATGAAGTCCTCAAAGATGATTGTGTGGCCAAGATGGGATCATCTGCCCTCGGTATTTGAGGAGATTGATTCAAGGAATGAGATATGATGAAATCCTTGGCCAAGGTGGTGGAAATATCAGAGAAGGAGTTCCCGATAGTTCCCTACAAGCATCAATACTTATATGAGTGATCAATTAGAGTTTGAAAATTGAACATAACCTAAGTCAATTGTGAGTCTCGTGCGGATAAAAGATTATAGATACATGGTAACCGATAATGGAAAGGTTTTACAAGGGAGTTCTTACAAAATCCATATCTCCTAGAGTACGTGGTGTAGCTTGGCACCCAACGGGATGGTGATAACTTGTAATTTATACTAGTAATTATATGATTATTAAAACATTCTATTCTTATGAATGTTATCCTACTTTGAGTGCATATCTATCATTTTATAAAATTTAGAGTTATAACATCAAAATGAAACATTTTAAGTATAATCATAAACAATTAAAGTGAGATATTTCAGACTAGATTATTCCTATTTTATATTTGACATTATCATTAAGTTTTAATGTCAAATTATAAGAAGATATATTTTTGTCTACACTGATTTTTTTTCTAGTTTTATTTTCCAAAAGAAATAAGTATATTTTTGAGATAAAAATTTATTCTCTTGATATTTATTAAATTTGAGTGTACTTTTTAGAATGATAGATTATTTAATTTTTTATCAAAAAATAAATTTTGGATTAAAAAGAAGTTATATTTTGATAGTTATAAATTTTCTAATTTTTAAGGGATTTTTCTAGAATTTTCTCAAAATTTTCTGAATTTTTTGGATTTATTTTGGATTTATTGAAATTTAAAAAGATAAAAAATTCAGAATTAATATATGTGCTAACGTGGCAGGATGACGTGGCGAGCACGTACGTTTTGACAAGTAGCGACGTGTGTAATCAACACTTGGCACACATGCACACGTCATTAGCATGCATCATTAGTGGTTAAGCACCCTATTTGGGGCATGAGCTAACCACATAAAACCACACACCTCATATACACAACATTTTGCTTTTATTTACTCCATGTGGGACTATTTTTGTTTTTATCTCTTTGCAGGTGACGTGGCATGATATGAGACATTTGATTCAGGGAGTTGATCGTGAATGTTGAATTTCACTTACTCGAAGGGGTAATAGTGCAATACAATTGGATGTTGATAACATGCAAATTAAACATGAAAATATATGATTATTAATACAAATTAAGGCATAAAAAATTCCATTCTAATGTATGTTATCATATTTTGAGTGTTTATCTATCATTCTATGAAAAAGTCATTATAATTTCAAAATGCATTAATTTAGGCTATTTATGATAAATGAAGAAGAATATTTTTTTATCCATATCTTTAATTGGGATTATAATTAGTTTTTAAGGCTAAATAATAAAAGAAATCATTTTATATACACTCATATATTTTCTAAGTTTTAAATCTAAAAGAAATGAGTATATTTTTGAAATAGAAATTAATTCTCTTGTTATTTCTTAAATTTGACTCTTTAGAATGATAGATAATTTAATTTTTGATCCAATACATTTTTTTAGATAAATTTGGAGTTATATTTGAAAATATATGAATATTCTAATATTTAGGAATTTTTCTAGATTTTTTTTGAATTTTTATGAATTTAATATCGATTTATTCGAATTAAATTTATTAAAAAATTACATTTTTTATTGTGTGTTGATGTGGCAGCTGATGTGGTGCAAGCGGAAAAAGTGGCGTCATGTGGCAACATATCAGACCGCCACATGTCACACATGTGTATTCATGCGTGCATGTGTTCACGCGCGTGTGTTCACGCACGTGTGCGCGCGCGCATGTGTGGGTATGTGATTAAGGAGAAAGCATCTTGTTAAGGATTTTTGCTAACTTTTTAATCGCTCATTCCTTATATACACATGATTTTATTTGAGTTTCTCCATGTGAGACTTTGTTTCGTGTTTTAATTGCGTAGGTGACGTGGCGTTACGAGGAGTGTTCAATTCGCGTGATTAACGAAGACTGTCAATCTTCGCTTAAGTCAGGGGGTACCCAGCGTGATATTATTTGTCGACGAATTGTTTTTAAAATGACTTAATCTCAGCCATCAATCTAAGGAGTTATATTAGCTGAGACTAAAACCGACGGAATTGCATATGAAGCATCAGATCAAGATCAAACGGCAAGCATTTGATTGGGCGTAACCGTCGCGATGTGGAGAAATCTCGACGGTCCATCTTAGATCTAACATACGTGAGTTAATCATAAAGATTTGAAGCCTGGCGTTTCATCAGAGCTGTTGATTGAAGAATTAAATCTTGATCCATCGGTTATGCCCAATCTGCCCTATGCATTTAGATGTTCTTCAACATTATAAATCATTCTTGGGTTCTTTGAGTAATTGAACTATCCAGACACCAAATCCCTTGAATCTCTTGCTTCCAATCGCTTCTAGATCAATTTCCGCGTCCACGGTGTCTTTGAAAGTGAGATTTGGTTGAGAGAGCATGATGAAATCGACTCTTGAACATCAACGATTGTTTTTCAAATTCGTGAATGAAAAGCCTTTGATCAGGCGAGTAATTGGATCAATTTGTGCATAATTTTGGGTTAGAAATCGAGTTTCTAACCCAAAATTTTGGGTAATTTTGGATCAATTTTTTGTATAGCTTTAGATTTTAATTTCGAATCATAATTTTTAGTTAATTTCAATTTTAATTTTGGTTTTTCACGATTTTCAAATTTGGAAATTTCTATCTCATTAACTTGATTATTTCTTTGCGAATTTTGATCCAAATTTCATGATTTTTGATTCCGAGGATTTGTCTTCGAGTCTTCTTTAAAAATAATAATCAATTTTCTGAATTTCTTACCATATTTCATCATCCGATTTGATCTAATTTCATAAGATATATCAAAATTCCCTTATTTCAAGGTGGATTTGACCCATATTCACCACTATGCTATTCAATTCATATTAATTTTATTAAATTGGTGATTTTGGTATTAATTTTGATATGAATTTGTCTGTATTCAACGACTACATGAATTAGTTTTGTCAGACGTCAATTCAACTTATAACTCACGATGAATTGTGGTCGTTCATCGAGAGTTAAATGACTAAGATTAAAAGTGACCTGTGGACTCCTTGTAATGTGTGGCTCATTCAGAAGCATCCGATTAGGATGTGATAGACGAGATTAGTCAATGCTTCATCTTTACCCAACGATGTGGCAAGATCTCGACGCTTCATCAAAAATCCAATGGCCACAACTTAAAGGCATAGATTCATATTCTTGCATTACATGTGAGCCATTATTGAAGATGAAGAGGCAGATCCAACAGCGAAACCCAAATTTCATTTATTTATCCCTTCTTCTTCGACGATGTCAACCATTCTCATATGTTTCGATTAATAAAATTGTTTAGATGCCTCAATCCTTAAATCTCTTGATTTCTTCCTCTTCTAACCTCATTTCTACATCCGAGGAGTTTTTGAAATCAAGATTTTGTTGAGAGAATAGGGATAATTTGCCACTTGAACTGTGGACTTTTGTTTTTTCAAAATGCGGGATAAAAAGGCTTGATCTAGCTATGAATTGGATCATTTCAACCATGATTTTGGCTTAGATTACGTGTCATCTTCATATTCTTTCTTCCTATAGAATTATATTTCATATTTAAATAGTAGATTAGTTGAATTTTATGATTTTTCAATGTTTTCTCTCGCTTCGCGATCGATTTTTCTTTCTTGATTTCGCTCCTTGATTTCTTTGCGAATACAAATCTAAATTGAGAAATTTTTTGATTATGTAGATTCGTCTTTGAGTTTTCTTTCTCAACTCATTTCATCATTCGATTTGATCGAATTTTGAGAATACCTAAAAAATTTCCCTAAATCTTAGTGGATTCGGCCCTTATTCTTCATTGTACTAATTAATTTTTGATTTAATCTTAAAATTGGTGAGTTTGGTAATTATTTTGACATGCATTTGTGTGTTTTCAAAGATTGCACAATTTCTTTTCGTCAGATGACAATTCAGCCTATTAATTGGGTTAAATCGATGCTTAAAAAATAATCTATATGTTGATGTATATAATTAATTAAGGTTGGCCAATAAAGTATTATTGGGCCTAAAGAGTTATTAACTTGTGAGATATATAGACATAGTGGGTCACACACATAAGGTCTATATATGTTGGTAGATATAGACATAATTATGAGGGTTTTTATGAAAAATTCACATACCAAATGTCTATAAATAGGGGGAGAACGGCCACAACTCAAGCTGCCCATGCAAGCATTGTAGGAATTCTCTACTTTCTTCTCTTTCTCTCTTGGTGAAGAGCTTTGAAGAAGAGATCTAACCATCCGAAGATCATGTCGATACCGCTAGAGGCTAGAAACTTGAATAACTTCAAGAACTCTTTCAAAAGAATCCTGTAAGTATGTTTTCTCAAACATACTAGATAATATGATCATTTGTTCTTGGCGCCTCAATGTTTTGTATATCTGATTCAATGCATTCAACTGCACTCGATGTTTTGATTAGAATTTTAGAAAGCTTATTGACCTCAAAACCCTACAAGCTCAACCTATCAATTGGGTTAACTTGATCATTGATTAATTAATGTATATAATTAATTAAGGTTGACCAAAAAAATGTTTTTAGGTGTAATAGTGTTATTATCTAGTGAGATATATGGACCTAGAGGGTCACAAATACAAGGCCTATAGTTGTTGGTAGATATAGACATAATTCTGAGGGTTTTTATAGAAAAATCTGCACACTAAATGTCTATAAATAGGGGGAGAACGACCACAACTCAAGGTGCGCATGCAAGCCTTGTGAAAATTATCGTCTTTCTTCTCTTTCTCTCTTGGTCAAGAGCTTTGAAGAGGAGATCCGACCATCCGGAGATCGTGTGAATATCGCTAGAGACTAAACACTTAATAGCTTCAACAACTCTATTGAGGGAACCCAGTAAGTATGTTTTCTCACACATATTATATGATAGGATCATTTGTTCCTGGTGCCTTGATGTTTTGAATATTCGATTTAATATATTCCGCCGTACTCGTTCTTTTGATAAAAAAATTTGGAATGCTTATCGAACTTGTGGGGAGGGTTTGTATACCCTGTCTAGCGTAAAATAATATGGTGTATGAGTGACGTGAGAATTCAAGCTGATAATCAACAAATTCATAAAAAAATAATTGGACAAACATAAATATGCAAAGGAAACTAATTAGACCCCTTTTTAGTGAAATCGCCATCCAATTAGGGAATTTCAATTCCATCAATTTTTCGTATGCCTCCTAGGGTGTGAAAAGTCTTTAGATTTTTTTAGGATTTATATAATTTATAAATTAACAATAGGAAAAAAATATTAGGAATTCAATGCACTAAAGAGGTTCAATAATTGACAAAAAATGCCTAATAAATGTTTGAATGGTGAGATGTAAGTAGAAACAAATGAACTGCATAAAAATTCATTTGAATAGAAAAAGAAACTAGAATAATTTTTTTGATTCACTCAATATTGCTAGAAAAATGTTTTTATGTCTCTCTTTCAATTTCCTTCCATATTAAGTGATCCATTAGTTAAAATCCTTCAAATTCTAATTTGATACATGTTAGCAAAAATAAACTTGTGTGATGATAAACATAAATTAATTTTTGCATTCATGCATTAAAAGACCATATTTAGGTGCTAATTATATTCTATAAAATAAATATCTATCTAAGTGAAAAAAATATGACATAAATACGATTTTGAAATTTAAATCTGATGATGCAATTTTCCCTATTTAGTGATATTTGAGACCAACTCCACATGAATTCTTTGAAATCAAGTGTTGAAATTCTCACACTGTTTGGAGATAAATTGGATGTAAAGGTGCAGATGAGTTTAGAAGAGGACTCAGAGTTGAATGAAGGGGACTCGGAGTGTTAAAGGGTTTGTCAACTCACATAGAAGGTCCATATTCATCATGTCCAAGAGCTTAATTGGGGTGGCTTCCACTTGACCAACCCATATTTGCTTCCACTACTTATGGCTTAGTCCCACATGGGCCAAAGGAGATCAAGGACACACATATCTGAGCCATTCATCCTAAATAAAAGGTGAGGATTGATCACTAAAATTGGCTCCACCTTACCTATCCTTTTCAAGTAATAAGTTGCATCAAATCTGGGCATCCCATCTCTTCATTTCTGAATTTCTCCAGTTTTCATTCTTTTTCCCTATCTCTCCTTCCCCTGTTTCCCCAAGTTCCTTTTTATTTTTATTTTTCACCCTCTACCCGGTTAACTTTCTCTCACTCCGTATTGTTCTCACTCAACTCACTTCTTCCTCTTTATATAGATTCGCTTCCATTTTCTTTGCATCTTGTAGAATTGTCTACTTTTCTCTCTCCTTCAACCTCCATCTTCTACCCAACTCTTTTTCTCTCCTCAAGTTTTCTAAGTGCATCCTTCCAACCTATTTCCAAATATCTCCTTCTCTCTTTCTCTTTCTCTCTTCTCTTCTTTCCCTTCATCTCTCTTATTCTTCTTGCTCTCCTAGGTTTTTCTTTGTTGTTGGATATTCTTCATGATGTCGGATCACTTTGGACTTGAAGGTTAGGTTATAGCTTCATGATATTCTTCATGTAATCAGAAAGTTAGGTTATAGCTTCTCCTTCTATCTCCCAACATTCTTAATTCTTCCCTCTTCCTCGATTTCATATTCTCCATCCTATCTATTTCAATCCCTATTCTTAAGGAACTCTTCTGCTATCTCTATTTTTCTTGTTTGTTTTTCTTAAAAACTAATGTTGTTGTAGGACTTGAAGGATCAAATAAGCACATAAGATTATCAAGAGATTGCTTACAAGAAATTCAAGATCATACACTTCTAGGCTAAAATATGAGAGAGAAAGAGAGAGAGAGAGAGGAAGAAAAGATGAAGACTCTCACTTAAAATGAAGAAAACAAACCTTTATACCTCTCTACCATAATTTTTCCTATTACAAGACCTCTATTTATAGGTGATAACATGCAAATTTTAACATGCAAACATACGATTATTAATGAAAATTAAGATATAAAACAGTCTATTCTTATGCATGTTATCATACTTTGAGTGCATATCTATCATTTCATACAATTTTAAGTTGTAATATCAAAATGCACTATTTTAAGGATAATTATACATTTTAGAGTAGATTATTCTCATCTATATTTGAGATTATAATTGGGTTTTAATGTTAAATAATATGAGAAAATACTTTTTATAAACTCATTCATTTTTCTAAGTTTTAATTTCTAAGAGAAATGAGTATATTTTTGAAATAAAATTTATTCTCTTATTATTTAAATAAGTTGAATTTTTTGAATAATAAATTATTTAATTTATGATCCAACAAAATAAATTTGGATTAATTTGAGTTATATTTTGAAAGATATGAATTTTCTAATTTTTAAGGATTATTCTAGATTTTTTTCTGATTTTTAATGAGTTTATTTGGATTTATTTTGAATTAAAAAGAATGAAAAAATCAGATTTATATCGCGTGTTGACGTGGTGCGAGAGAAAATGGCATCGCCACGTGGCGGTGTATGAACACGCCACGTGGCGCACACACATCTATGTGTGCACATGTGTGCACGCATGTGTTCGCGCGCACGTGTGTGCGCATGCATATAATTAGTGAGATAAAGCATCCTATTAAGGATTTGAGCTAACTCACTAATTACATATATCTTATAAATCTGTCATATTTCAATTATTTTTGTCATGTGGGACTATTTTTTCTATTTTTATGCGCTGGTGATGTGGAGACATGTGGAGCGTCCGATCGTCATGCATGTGATGTGGCGATTTAATCTAGATGGTCGATCGTCTCTTAAGTGAGGGGGGTACGCGGCGCATTGTGATTTGTCAATGAATCATTTTAAAGCAATTTAATCTTTGCCGTTCATTAAAAGAGTAATAACAGTTGAGATTAAAATTGTTCAGTGGACCCCGTGGACATGTGGATGTATCTAGAGTGTCAAATGAAGATCGAACGGTATGCGTTTCACGTGTTTCTTCTTTACGCGCGATGTGATGGAATCTCTAGCAGTTTATCTTCAATCCAATAGATGCGATTTAAACTTAACGATTCACATATATACGTTTCATCACAGCGGTTGATTGAAGATTAAAAGCTGAATCCGACGGGCATGCCTAATTCTCCCTATAAGTACACATGTTTTTCAACAATGTAAAGAAATCTAGGATGTTTCGAGCTATCATATTATTTAGACATCTCAATCCTTGAATCTCTCACTTTCTTCCTCTTTTAGACTCATTTCCGCGTCAAAGGAGTGGTTGAAAGTGAGATTTCGTCAAAAGAATAGGAAGAATTCGCCTCTTGAATGCCGACGATCGTTTTCAAAATCACGAAATGAAAAGCCTTTGATCCGGAAATCAATTAAATAATTTTGAGTGCTATCTCGGGTTGAATTGTGTGTCTTCCTCCTAATCTTTCATCTTGTATCATTAGATTATAATTTAGAATCATAGATTAGGTTAATTTCTCACTTTATTTTGGATTTCTCTCTCTTCGCGATTAATTCTGATGTAGGATATTTTAGAAGATGATGATAAGTATACGAAGATGGAATAAATAAGAAGTGATGAGTGATAATGAATAGTGATGATAGAAAGATGGGTGAGATAAGACAATATTAATTAGATTTAAATGTGTATCTAAATCCTACAATAAGAAAGAGGACCTATGAATGATACCACGAGGGAATACTTACTTATAATGGTGAGTAATTAATGTATGATAGTTTTGAAAATAAGAGATTAGTGGATTGGAGAGTATTAAGGATGAGTTGAATAAGAAATAGAGGTGAAGAAGATGTTGGACTTAGATATTTTATATGAACTATTAATACTAAAAGGGAGAAGGGCATGATTACCTTGAAATGGATGAGAAGTGAGGCGGTTGGACTTCACCAAATGATCCAGGTAATCCTCGTAATGCTTCAGACTTGAAGTGGTTGAAAGCGGAAAGCAGTGGAGGGAGAAAAGCGGGGGAGATAGAACTTGGAATGAAGTTTGGAAGGGAGAAGGAACACGATCACACGATGGACACAGTAAGTCAAACCAAGGAACGATTTCATTTCAATCAAAACAACTTTTTTTCTTGTTTCTTACATTTGTCTCTTTTATAGAGTCAAAGGTTTGAAGAAAGAAAAGAAGAGGAGGCGTTTCACCACAACGAGAGATGAGGCAGTTACAGACGGTGATAGCATCCTTTCGTGATTGCTTTCATGCCGCTTCTCTATTCCACGTCAGAAGGCTTTAGATGGTGTGTCATATTCTGGAATTGATGTCTATTCTTGGCAGTTGTAATATCGTGAAGGTAATGTTTCTCAGTTGGTAATGATTCGGCCGAATCTTTGGACTCGTCAAGCATCGTGGAAGCTTTGCTCACATGGTAGGTAGTCCACCTTTCTTTATATTTTTCATGATCGGCTTCATAACATTTCACATGTTCAATATAGTCCGGTGTCCTCCTTTCACCTCTTGACGTTGTTGTAGTATCATGGAGTCAATAGGGTTGGCTCGATCTTCTACTTTTGGAATCCTGTTGAGATGACGCACTTTCCTTGAATAATCTGGAGGGTTTGCTGGACGTTTGTGCTTTGCCTCCCATTGAACAGATTCCAAAAAGCTCGTGTTGATGAACTACTCGATACACAACGAAATCTTTGCACAGAGGAGAGACCGAGAGCAACCCGTGAACTTGATTTGTAAATCTCATAGCAACTTGAGTGAGAAAATAGGCGCCATCAGTGACACCCCAAGCACATGATCGCTCCCAATTTGAAGACACTTAGCACATCGCGAACTTGGTCAACTTCAGTATCGGTGGAGAGAATTCCGTTCAGGTCTTGATATCGTTCAAGACTGTGGAGTTGTGCTTTGTGTGGGGAGTCATGGACTGATTCGTTCTTGAAGTTGGTGGCCTTCAGGGATTTCACAAGCAATACCGTGAAAGTCTTACTTAAGATAGAAGGTATTTAGGACTTTATTCAAGCTGAAGTGTCTTCTTACACGCTTGATCGGGTTTGACTTTGGCTTTATTCATGCATGGATTGTTGATTTGAAGTATAACCCGAAGATACTTGTCTCCATCAATTGCTATTAGATCGATCTCTTTTATGCTCTTCACAATTAGCTGTGATATGTCTTCATTGCTCTAATAATGGCTGATGACTGACATGGGGATTGTTTTGAAGAGTCATTAGTAGATATCAAGCCAAATCTTCATCTTTCTTGTGATGGTAAGAAGGGTAATTTTCCTTTTCTTCTTCAACCATGGAGATGATACTCTAAGGGAAGATGGGTAGGACTTATCCTCATGATGATCTTCCTTGGTGATAACACTCTTCAATCTGATTTCAACATATATAAGCTCTTCATGAACTTTAGAAATCGTGAAGCTTCTCTTGTAGTCGTTGTCTTCATAATGATTTGAGTGAATCATGGTCTCGAAGTTCTTCAATTATAAGGCTTCTTTGATGTAATCATCTTTATATTCATGGGCTTTGATTTGAGTCGCCACTGAAGTTAATTTCTTCCAACATTAATTAATATGTAGATCTCTCCTAACATTCTAACTATAGGTGGTATTCAAAGAGAGAAGGGAATGAGATAAAAAAGATGTTCCTACTGATTTTCTTTCTTGAGATCAGTAATTTTTACAAGGTACCTATGATATAGTGGATATGGTTGAATAATTAGGAACCTATATCAAGGTAAGAGGTGGTTGACTTGGTCCATTCAAAGGATTCTAAGAATCTAAAGATAAGGATTTAATTTCTTTTGACCAAGTCAATCTTTGGATTAGGATATGATTGGAGGAGGAGGGAAGATTATTCCCTTAGGATCTACACTCTCTTTCAATGTTTTAGAGAGGTCTTCTTCATTCATTTAATAAATGGATAGTTTTTCAAATTTGTGAATAAGGAGGAGTATAGTGTCTTGTTGCTGTTGAGAATGAGATCTCTTCTTTAAGTCACATCTAGGTTCACTTGGAACCCTTGTGTTCATGTTTTGAGATAATTCTTCATCAAATTCTCTATCTAATTTTTGCCCTTTGATTTCTCTACAAATCTTAATCCAAATCGAGTGATTTTCAATTTCGTGAATTCGTGTTTGATTTTCTTTGCCAAATCTACTAAAATCCTTGAATTCTCTCCTCAATTCATCATTCGATTTGATCGAATTTCAAGAAGTTCCTCGAAAATACTTTAAATCTGTGTGGATTTAACCCTTATTCACGTGTATACTATCTAATTCATGATTATTTATCAAAATTGGTGAGTTTGAAAATTATTTTGAAAATTCATGTATTCAACAACCTGTCGGATTTGCTTTGTCAATATGCTTACACACTAAGAAGATTAACCAATAGGAATAAAAGAGGTAAAAGTTGTTTCCCTTTTGTCTTGTAGTGCTGATGTGGCAGTTATGCATCAAAGTTCAACAGTAATTTCTCTCTATTCTGTCTTTTTGTTTCTACCCACGATTTCTTCTCATTCCCATACCTCTCTTCCTCTGGTGCCAGCTTTTTTTTTACTTCCTTCTATCAAATCTATCGCATCTCTTGTTCTTCCTATTCATTCAGTCCAGATTTTCTCCAAATATCTTTCTCCAGATTTTCTCTCTCTCTCTCTCTCTCTCTCTCTTTCTACCCAGTTGCTTTTCCTCTCAAATTTTCTCCTCTTCTGGCTTTCTCTCTCTTCTAGCTTCTCTCTTATCCCTTTCAGATTTCTGGGCAGAGCTCATTCTCCCATTTCTAGTCTTTTCTCCGCTTTATTCCCTTTTCTCTTTTAGATTTTGTCTCCCCCTCCATCTCTTTTCCGCTAAACTGTCTCTCTCTCTCTTTTTCATCCGCAGTACATTTTGCCTGCTCCATTAATTCTCTCTCCCTCTCTTTTCTTTCTCTTTCTGCTCAGCTTTCTCTCCTGCCGATTTTTTTCTCTTTCCATTCTCTGCCTTCCTCTCTCTTTTGAAGCCTTCTCCATCTCACATCCACATCTCTCTCTCCCTCTTTCATTCTCATATTCTCTATCCAGATTCTCTCTCTGCTTCTACTTTTATTTCGCTCTAACTCTCTTCCGGTGTTTTCTATCTCATCCCGCAAATTGTCTCTTGCGATCTCCCTCTCTTCTTATCTTTTTTAAGTTTTCTTTCTGTCTTATATCTCCTTTGATTTGCACATCTCTCTATCTCCTTAGATTTCTCTATTCATCTCAACATCTATTTCTCTCTCTTTTAACTTTAGTTCTTTCTCTCTTCCCTTTCTCATTTATAGTTATACATTTGAAACTCATCTCCACCCTTTTACAGATTTTTCTCATTGTCCCTCTCTTGTTGTCCTCTTTTCTTTAAGCCTTATCCACTTCTCTCCAAGCTAAACTCCCTCTATTATCTTCTCCTCTTTTTCTTTCTTAAAAAACCGCCTCTCCACCCTTTGATTTTCTTTCCTCTCTGATTCTCTCTCTCTCTCTCTCTCATATTCTCCTCCCTGACCTTCTACTTATTATATATCTTGTATTTCTCTATTTTTGTCCGTCTCCCCTTGCCTTTCTACTTAGTTTTTCTCCTTCTTGTCACTTTTCTACAATTGATCAGACCTATCTTCATCTAAATCTTCTCACATATTTAATTAAAGTTAACAATTCCCAAATTTGATGTGTGAGTATAACTATTCCAAACCAATCAACCACTTCATTTGGCAGTCAACTTTTGCTGTTAACTAGTGACCTGTGAGATTTCTTTGTTTCCCATATTCTTATACCTTTAAGATTGATATCTTCTCATTCTAAAATTCTAGTGGACTAACCCAGACAGCCATACATCCTAAATATCTCTATGGAGTCATGGTTTTATTGTAAAAGAACATCAAATTTTTTTGGCTTGAATATGCAATGACTTTGAGCTTAACAATCGCGTTCAAAGATTGTCAAGGAGAGAAAACAATGGCATGTTTTATATTTGTGAAAAATAAAGTATTATTCAGCCTAATATTATAATCAAAATGAAGTTAGATTTGTGTCCAATGACATTTTTTAGTTTTGCTCCATAATTGGGATTTAATCCTCATTTCAGTTTAGTTTCCTCACATCTTCTATTCCTCTCAAAATTGCTACCCTTATTCTCATTGATCACCTTATTTATCCCTTTCTTGCTTCTGATATTATTCCTCTATTTTCTCCCATGAATTTTGTACCACATAGACTAATCAAAGTATTAGAAAATTGAAACAATCACCATTTTCTTTTCTTTTACCTCCCCAATCCTATTCTGCAGGACCTTAAGATGTTTGTGGAGACCCCTTAAGACATTAATCCCATAAATATCACACAAACTTATTATTATAGTATAGCCAAGTAGAGTCCGCCCAGTAGTGAGCCTTAGTTCCACATGGGAATTTATGATGTGGAACAAGATAGGAAAATTCAAAATTTTCACAAATGGAGTTGATATGGGTTGGAACTTTATGGAGACTTATATTGAATCAATGTAGGATATGGATTCCCAAACTTAATCCCATGATTTTGGAGACTAACATAATGTTTAATTACCTTGAAAGGGATCAAATTTAATGCCTCAAATATGTTTTCACACCTAATGGTTAGAAATAAAGAAAGGGTCACACCCTTTGAAGGAATGTGTCCCTTTGTAGGAGGTTGACGGTGCCACCTCTTTGAGTATCAACCTTAACCATTTTTATAGTGAGTTAAATTTAATTTTTTCTCTTGAATTTAATATTAAAAAAAATCCTTAAATCTTTTGATAACAATACCAATAAGTAGATTTTCCATAGTGGAAATTATTTTTCCTCCCCTTTCCTCCTGAATGATCCTTCTTCATTTGGAGAAATAATTGAACTCAAAAGGTTGAGACTGATTACACCAAATAAGTAAAAAAAGAAGAATAACTCTAAATTCCTTTCTTTGCATCAAGTCAGAAAACTTAAATTAATTTAAAATGTGGAAATCTTCTTAAGTTTCTACCATGAGTTCATCTATTTTAAAATATAGATTGAACATATAACTAATTTCAGAGTTATAACCAAAGCTTTTGTATATTCAATAGATGAGTGTGTGTTCATAGCTTCAGTTAGGGATCTATCAAATTTCCTATTACTCTCTTGTATATTTTTTAATAATAAAATTCATAATCAGGGGAAAACTTCTCTCGAACATGGATGAGAAATTCATGTTTTCAAACAAATGGTTTAATTATTCACATATTCATTGATTCCTAATTTTAATCATGATTCTACTTGTTTTTACACGAAGATAAAAGGAATAAAATAAGAAAAAGTTGAAGCCAAAACCTCAACCTTAAAATAGACTTAAATTCTAAAACTAAAGGTACAGGCTCTCTCTAAATTCAATTCGATGCTCCTTGGCACCCCAACTCCACAAGATAGATGAACTCTCTCCCCTTGTAACTCTTTATGGAACTCTCTCTCTCCCTCTCCGTGACACCAATTCAGCAATCCCTTGAGTCCCAAATACCCTGAACATTTAAACTCTCTCTCTCTCTCTCTCTCTCTCTCTCTCTCTCTTTCTCTATCTCTTTGTGACTTTCTCTTTGCACTCTCTTAGAGGCTAGAAGTTTGTCAAGTCTCTAGTTCAAGTTACTTAGTAAATCTATTATTTATCTTCATCATTTATAGTTTTTCCTGATTACGTTCTTGATTTATAGCATGACTTAAGACTCATGAAAATTTAAGATTTTATTTGTTGACCTATCCCAATTTGTAATTGATCCATTTGACCATGATTCGATTAAGCTTTCTCATAGTTTTTCATGAAATATGTAAAAGATTTCTACAAAATCAAGATTTGGTGGAGAACCCATTGCGACATGGTTGAGATGATAGATATGGCCACACCGTGAGAAATATACCTGATGATGCCATTATAGACGATAGCTTGACAATTCCTCTGACTGAAACATTTCAGGATCTTGTGCCATGACACAGTCAACCAACATCACCTGTTGAGGACGAGCCACAATGGTATTTTAGCATGTTTGTAGCTGTAGATAATTCCATAACTTGGTGGCAAGGAGAGGGAAGTCTTCTGTACCCTAAGCTATCTATCAAGGCAAAAGCATTTATTTCCATTTGTGCTACCTGCGCGCCAGCAGAAAGCTTCTTCTCAAGCAGCTGGGGAATCGTCACATATAAGCGTTTGAGATCAAATGCAGAGAGCATATCACTCCTGATGACGTCAAATTGCAGGTTGCGTGCAGATTTACGGGACATTGCTTTGCTTTTGCTGGACATCGACGAGATCAATCCAACAGATGACAAGGAAGAAAAGCCTGATAAGGGACGATGAACTTGTACTTTTTCTAAACTAAATCATTCTGGTCAACCTTACATGATTTTGATTTCATGATTGCATGATTTTGATATATTTAGTAGTACACGTGAAAGAAGTAGTTTCCATGTTTCGTTTGCATTCTACATTTGAATTTTTACTGGTTGAATCTATCTGTCTACGCGACATTTCTGTGGCTAAATTTCTGTGTCTTTTTTCCTATATATCACATTTTTTATTAATTAATAATATATATTATAACATGCTTTTTGGGTAAAAGCCTTATCGAATTGAATGTTTTCGGCAAGACCTCCATTAGAAATCTCCTATTTTTTAAGCCATCGGTAATAAGCTTCTCTTATAAAGCATCAGTAAATTGCTTTTGTTCTGTTGATGAAGGAAGTGAGAACTCTTCACGTTTGATGATTCGTAATTCTACTTAATTGATTAATTAATGGATAGATAATTTTCTTAACTTTTGGACTGTGGAATCCTAAAGGGCCAATTTTTTTTTACTTTGAATATAAGCTGGCAGCAAATAATTCACAAAGCTCTCTAGAACTTCATGCTAGTGGGCTAAAGGTGGCTCAGGTTGTTTGCATCTTTGTTGAGGAGGCTGAAGTCCTTCGATTTTCTTCCACACTACAACCGAACAGGCGGATAAAGCGGATAATCGAGCGAATTTTCGAAAGTCGAACCAGAATCCCAATTTCGGCTGCCCCTTTCGTGCGCGAAAAGCCTCCGTTCGTGGGCGACTTTGCGTTTGCATATACCTCTAAACAATTAAAGTATCATTTTTGTGGAAATCTGCGTTAGATTTTTGGCTATCTAAAGTTCAAGACCTTTTGTTATACCAGATCTTTTCATGTTTATGGGTTAGAATTTTAAAATTCTTCACATTGTAGGCTATCAGTAAAAGGACACGGAAATGGCTGTGAACATTGATAGTGACAGCCATTGAAGAGAGAGGCAAGTCCCGTGAGAAAAGAACGGACGTCTAGACGATTAATTCGTGCAGCATGATTTTTCTCATTTTACCCATCCACGAACAAGGCAAACAGGGCTTGGAGATGGATAAAATCGCATGAAGATGGATGAAAAATTGCCCCAGAGAACGGGCATAAAAGTATCTGAACATTACGTATTTATAAAGGTCTTTCTTGGAGGAGGTAAAAAAAGTGGAAGCAGCGTATTGGTTTTTCTTATCTGGACAGCGTATTGCCTTAAAACCAAAAACATACCCAAGTAAGAAAGATAAGCGATTCTTGGATAGCCATTTTCGCCATTAATTTTTTTCTCTATCATTCTGATAGCGATTGGATTCGTAAACAGTAAAAGCTTCGGGAAAAAGACCACATCTCACCTCATCTGCACGGCAAGCGTCAAATCTGCGTCTTTCACGTCAACGCCAAGCTTGAATTGCTTGAATAAGAAAACGATCGTCATAGAAAACGTACAGCAAATTTTCCCTTAAAAGAGAGATAACGAGGACACGAGAGTTGACAATAACTCAAGGAGCAAATCGTCCCACTGGTCTCTCAAGATTTACCCAAAGATCCCCGCTCTAGAACTCTTACTTAGAACCTCTACTCCCAGGGCTTTAGCTCTGTTAGACGTCTCAAGTACCCTTTTCCGATTGCTCCGATAGCTCTCTTAGACCTCCAAAAATCATGAAATTATAATCAACGTTGTAAAGGGAAGAATGGTAGTGCAATATATAAGGACTCTGTAATGAAGGTTTCCGATTGCTCATCGAATTCATAAAAATACTCCTTTTGCTGAGATTTATTACTCTTCTTAACTACCCACAAATTTCAGAAGTTCACTTGAAAGTCCCGCGTTCACTTGAAAGTCATGAAATAATAACTAGCTTGTTGAAATTTCCGTGGCCTTTAATTGGCTGATGAAGACGACTGAAGAACGCGCAATCTTTACAAAACGGGGGACATGGGTATCGACAGTCCACAAATGAAGCTTCCTCGAAACTGACAGATGACTTATCCGCAGAACTCGACCAGCATAAATAGGGACTGACAGAAAGATAAGCCCCCAAGACAAACGCCATAGCTATGGATACAGAACGGCCATTCGGCGCAGTGAAGATCATCCGTCGATCAGGAAAGCTCATGTGGAAGCAGCGCAAGCCAGTGATCGCTATCCTTTTCTCTTTCCTTCTTCCTCGCTACGCTATATTCTACGCTTACTCGTTCAATATCTCAAATCTGGTACACAACTTACTGGAGATCTTATACAGCCCGACCACGGGTCCTGAGGCTATTATGGATATCGTTGTGAAGAGTCTTCAGAAGTTCATCTTACCTTCTTTGTTAATCTCTCTAGCCTTCTTCTTTCTCTCCTCGTTGCTCTCCCTGACAGTCATCGACACTGTCGACACGGGTTTGAAGAAGAAGGATATAACCATAAGAAACCTGATGCCCGAGATCTGGACGAAGCTGAAGGGCGTGGTAGTGACCCAATTTTACGTCTATTTTCTCTCTTTAGGTTACTGCAGCTTTTCTTTGTCGCTCATCTTGGCCGTTGCAATGGGGGGAGGTCTCTCGGTGGGTTCTTATTTACTTGCTTCTCTAATGTTTATCTTGAGCTTTCTCCTCTACGTCTACTTGGAATTTATGTGGTACCAAGGCATCGTGGTCTCTGTCGTGGAGAGGAACTACCAAGGGCTGGCTGCTCTGGGGATGTCAGCCGATATAATCCGAGGAAGAAGGGCCCTTGCTTTTAGGACTAACTTTCTGGTGGCCCTCTTTATCGGTATCGTCCTGCTTCCGTTCTTTTTAGCACTAAAGCTGCTTCTGAAGGACGATAAGAGCGTTCTAGTCGTTGACTTCCTCTCTTCTAGTATTTCTCTATTACTGCAAATCTTCAGCCTCGCCGTGTACGTGGTGTTTTACCATGAGTGCAGCAGCGACCCGGCTAACAAGCTGGATGCGCAAAATGAACTGATTTACAAGAGGGTTTCATCAGCAGTGCCTCTTGGGGATGATGTTGTTTGAATCTCGACGAACGAGGAAGCCCGGCGACTTCTTATTTTTATCGTGGAAAAAGTTTGATTGTCAGTAGATTGCGGTCTACGGCAATCTACAACTTGTACGCCCGTCATTATCTATCGATCTCTCTGTCTCTGTAATCTCGCTTTCTGTCGTATATCTATCTACCTTTTTCTCTCTGTGATCTCTCTCTCTCTGTGTCTCTGCGCTGTCGTCTTGCTATTCATGAAAATGGCCTTGTTTAATCCTCAGCTGGCCAACCTCTCTCATTACTATGGAAGGCCGACTTGATCCATGGAAAATTAGTGATTTTATTTTGAATTTCGCCAAATCTAAAAAACCGATCTAATGAATTTGAAAGTGATGTAAAACTAATTTGATCGTGTCCTGAAGACTAGTCTGCTTAGGACGAATCTATAATATTTTAGGGCATATTGGTAATTTTTAATATTGTAGACCTTTTTTCCGTCGACGGATACGACCGTCAGAGGTGTCCTCATAAACGAAAATCTCCATTGTAATAGAGCTTTACATCAAGGCTTTATTGACAGATTGATTATATTCAATATTCTTGATTGTTTATGTTCCGAAGATCAACTTAGTGTGCGTAATTTTCACAAATAAAAATGTGTTTTATCTTTGGATTCATACAGTAAAGATTCATCAATCTGAATTCTTCGACAAGCATATCTTGACATTTATAATCAGTTGATCTCTCTCAGCTGTGGATGAATTATTTGCTGATGTTTATTCAAGATATCTATCTATCTATTGTTTGTCTATCAGTATATCTATCCTTATATCTATCTATCTATCTATCTATCTATCTATCTATCTATCTATCTATCTATCTATCTATCTATCTATCTATCTATCTATCTATCTATCTATCTATCTATCTATCTATCTATCTATCTATCTATCTATCTATCTATCTATCTATCTATCTATCTATCTATCTCATCTATCTATCTATCTATCTATCTATCTATCTATCTATCTATCTATCTATCTATCTATCTATCTATCTATCTATCTATCTATCTATCTATCTATCTATCTATCTATCTATCTATCTATCTATCTATCTATCTATCTACTTATTGCATGTCTATCTGTATATCTATCTATAAGTCTATCTTTCTCTCTTTTTCACTATCTTTATTGCTCTTTGATAACATGCAATTTCATGCATTAAGATCATGCATTTTATGCACTTCTTCTTTAAAATATAATCATAAATTCATGTTAGCATGATTTAAAATGATTCAATTGATAAATTTTATGTTTCAAAAGATATTCTTGATTATTTTATAAATTAATAGCATTTTATGGGTATTTTAATGACACTGATTCATCATAATATATATATATATATATATATATATATATATATATATATATATATATATATATATATATATATATAATGAAGTAACATTTTTTCTAGATTTTTTTTAGAATCTTTTTGAGAATTTTTAGATATTAAAATCCTTCAAAAAATTAAGTTTTTAAAGAAAATAAAATATAAAATAGGGAAATAGAGAAAAAAAGAAGAGAGGAGAGAGAATCGTTATCTCTCTCTCTCTCTCACCTGCACAACTCCTCTCTCCTTTTCTCTCTCGCATGTGTGCTCCTCTCTTCCTCTCTCTCCTGTGCTCTACTCTCTCTCTCTTTCTCTCTCTGTCTCTATTTCACTCCTGCTCTCCTCTCTCTTGTCTCCTCGCACATGCGTGCATGCTCGCGTGAGGGGGAGAAAATTTTCTCCCACTCTCCTTATCTCCCCCGTGCATGTGTGCGCATGTAAGGGAGAGTTATTTCCCCTTGCCCGTGCTTCCTTTTTTGTGCCTCTCTTCTGCGCATGAGAGGGAGAAATAATGGCGATGGAAAATAAATCTGTTGCCTCTTTCCTTCTCGCGAGGGAGAGGGGAACCTCTCCCCTCTCTTTCTTCTTTTCTTCTCTCTCCCACTATCGCTTTCACCCTCTCTCGCGATCTCTCTCTTTCTTGTTCGATCTCTCCTCTCTCGCGTGATGGAAATTGTTTCCATTGTGTGGTAAATCGTCACGCAAAAACTCTCCTATGCACCATCTCCTCTCTACCTTTTCCTCTCTCACAGAAGGACCTCCCTCCCCTTGATCTCGTCTTTCCCTATGCACATGAAGGGGAGGAGGGTATTTCCTTCTCTTTCTCTTCCTTCCTCTTTTCATTCTCTCACTTGCTCCATGGCCTCGCTTTCTCGTCTTCGCTTTGACCACGTCTCTTGCCATCACGATCAAAGATGAGAAAAGAGAGGCGAGAAGAAATCATAAGATATTTTTTTGGGTTTTTAGATTTAGAAAACGAAAATGATCGATGAAAGGAAGAAAATGTACGTGGAGATCAAATGAACCGAAAAAGTGCTTCCAAACTCTTTTCGGAGATTGAAAACCTTTGGTCGATGATGGAAAAGGGAATTTTAGTGTTTGTAAATATAGAAAGTATGGATGAAAAGATGAGAGAATATAAAATATGGATAGAAATTATCATAATCTAAAGATTCGTGATGAAAATACAATCTAATGATGCTCCCTAGTCAAATTATGCCTTTGAGAACTATATATTTCACCCGGACTTGGCGTCTTACATCCGACACGAGGAATGAACAGAAAAGGGAAGAAACTCATTGAGAATGATGTTCAACACATGAATAATGATCAATCGTTGCTTTCTTTCCTTTTGGTTAGCCAATGCTTGAAGCATATAATAAAACATTCATAACCCTAATTTTTTTTGTCTCATAACTTAAATCAGCCCTAGCAGATTCGTGAAGCTTGAAAAGACAATCATACCCACGAAAATTTAGCCCCTAGCTCCATCAAGATTGTCAGATATCAAGCTTTTGATTTGGGTCATTTCTGGCCATTGATCTGCTTCTCTCTCTTCTCCACTCTATTATCAATTCTCTCCTTTCTCGAAGATGAAGAAGAGATAGAGAGTGATCGCAAGAGAGAGTCAGAGAGTCTGGGAGAGACAGAGAAAGAAAGAGAAGAAAAAAAAAGAGTAAGAATAAGACGAGGGGAGACACGCGCGGAGAGGAAAGAAGGGCGTGCGGCGGAAACGATTTCCATTGTGCGCGCAAGAGACCGAGAAGGATAGGGGAAGAATAATTTCTCCCCCTCATGCGAGAGGAAGAAGAGATGGAGAACGCGGGAGAAAGAGGAAAAAGAAGGAGAAGAAGGAAAGGAGAGAGATAGGAGAAAAAAGAGGTTATGGGAGAGAGACGTGCGGGAGAAAGGAAGAGAAGGAGAGAAAGAGAGGGAGAGAAAGAGAGAAAGAGAGGAAGAGAGAGATGCCATGAGAGGGAGAGGATAAGAGAGATGAGAAACACAGGAAAGAAGGATTTTCCTCGTGACAAAAAATTTCCATCGCGAGAGAGAAGGAGAGAACGAGAGAGAGAGAGGGAGAGGACGCAGAGAGATGAGAAAGAGGGAGAGTGATGGAGAATTATTTCAAAACATGAACACAAGGGTTCCAAGTGAACCTATCCTCCTCCTCCTCCTCCTCCTCCTCCTCCTCTTTATTCATCAACTTGAAAAATTATCCATTTATTAAATGGATGAACAAGACCTCTCTAAATAATTGAAAGAGAGTGTAGATCTTAAGGGAATTATCTTCCCTCTTCCTTCCCCTATTTTACACTAATCCAAAGATTGACTTGATTAAAGAAAATAAACCTTCTATCTTTAGAAACCTAGAATTCATTGAATGGACCAAGTCAACCACCTTCTACCTTGATATAAGTTCCCTAGTTTCCAAACCTTATCCACCATATCTTAGGTACCTTGTTTAGTAAGAAATTAATGATCTCAAGAAAATCAATAGGAATCCCTTTGTTATCCCATTCCTTCTCTCTTTGAAAGCCAACCATAGTTAGTAGTCAAGAGGATATCGATTCTTTATGAAAGAACAATATCTTCTACGATAGTCGTTAAGATTATCCTTCCAATCATCTACGAGCTCCAAGATCACCTCAAGTACACAAGGAAACTTCATAAGGAAGAATTTCAAGCTCTACGATTGAAAGAAGAAGCTGAAATGTGACCCTATTACCATCATGAGAGCAAAAGCATGATTAGAATCAGTCATGAAGAGTATGAAGGAAGGTTATCACAAAGCCCTATTAATTGTCACCATATTTCACGCTGAATCAAGCTTCACGAAGATAGAATCTCAAGACAAAGACAGCAAGAACATGATCTACTTAGGATGAACATTAGGACAACTGCATTAAAGCTATTTCATGGTTTCTACAGAGCGATGAAGACAGTCAGCTTAAAGGAAATTCGTACTGAAGAAAAAAAATTCCAAATTGAAGGAAAGAAATCCATCGACACTATCCTCACCCGTCTTCTCTCCTTTGAAACGACATCTTCTGACTGAGAAAAGAGATAACATCTATCATCTCACCATCATACAAGTAGTGACATTATCTCCACAACGTTACAACTGCAAAAAATTACTATCAAGAAAAGAACAGTCCGAGGATCAGTACTCTCCCTCTTCTATCATTTCTACAACTGATGAAGACGTCTCAAGTTCATTTATTCCACGCAATCTATTCCTACTGATGTGGGAAAGAGAAAATATCAGAAAGAAGGGAGGTCGTCGCGACTGTTGAACAACACTGAAGACGTGATGAAACTCGTATGAAGCAGGCACGATGGAATCGCGAATGGTCAACATACGACCGAGGATGTCTGTGCCGATAACGGAATTCCGTTACCGAACGTATCGAGCAATATCTTATCAAAGATGATCGAGCATTGCAAGAGGCACGTGGATGCATCGAAGAATATGATGGGTTTTAAGAATGAGAGTCAATCTCAACACCGACCGGCAATGCCCCATGTGCGAGAACAAAAGAAATTCGAGATTTTCCCGAGTCACGTAATCGTCGTATGCGAAGTTAGTTCATTCTCGTCACCCTGTCCGGGAGAACTATTCGACGTCAAAACGATTATCTTCAACAAGCTTACACGGCTGCGAGTTCATCAAGCGGTCGCGGAATTATCACACTATTTACTCTACGTGCTAAACTTCTCTCCACAACAACTGCCCAACAATCCCGAAGACGGAGGTCAACAAACGTAACTACTTCCAACAGGGTGAAGTGCGAAAATGCGAATACCGTCACAATAATACGTCATCATCTCGTCGAGTGAAAGGATGCCAAGCTCAATCGAACGGTCAACCAACGCAGAAGAAAAACCGTCGCAACCGACGCATTGACGTAACTTCCCTCTGTTCATTTCTATAAAACGTAAATTGTAAATGACAAAACATCATGTTTTTTTATATAAATTTGGGTTACCCTTTGGTTCGTTTTACCTGTGTGTTCATCGTTCTTCCCTATGTTTCTCCCACAACCTTCATCTTCCCAGTTATATCTCCCTCTCCATTTCTCCCCCCCGTTCTGTCGCCTTTCATCCACTTCACGTTCGATGCATCCGAGGATATTCTGGATCAGGGACGTCGTCCGAGAGCATCTCGTTTCGTCCACTTTCAGGTAACATCCTCCTGTACTTATCGTGAATAATAGTTCTCCATAAATCCATAAGTCCAACATCTACGCATCTATCTATCTATTCACTATTTCTTACCATTCTAAGTACCGTCATATCATCCCTAATTCTTCTCTACTTCTGACACAAACTAAATCGTATGGTCGTTGAATACACACGATTGAGTGTCAAAAAAAAGTCCTAAACTTACCAAATTATGATTAATCACTTTAATTAATTAGTATAATGGTAATTAAGGGTCGAATCCACGGAGAATTAGGGAAATTTGAGATATATCTTTGAAATTTGATCAAATCGGACGACGAATTGAGATTAGAAATTGAGCAGTTTAATATATTAAGAAAGATAACTCAATTGCGATTCCACGGAATCAAAAATCAGGTGATTTGGTTGAGAATTTGCTGAGTAATCGAAGTTTGAAAATAGGAGAAAAATCGTGTCGCGAAAATGATTAAAAAACACAAAATTAAAACGAAATTAAACTTAATCTACTATTCGAAATGTAAAATTAACACTAAATGATGAAAGATTAAGATGAAATCACGCAACCTAACTCAAATTAGCCATCGAAATGATCCAATTAATCGCAGGATGCAAGGCTTTTCATTCTAAGTTGATGAAGAAAAAAATTGGAGTTCAAGATGTGATTTCTTCCTTCTCCTTCAATCAAACCTTGATTTCAAGCATTCATTGGATGCGGAAATGCATCAAGAGTACAAGGAATCAAACGGCACATGAATTGATGCTCTAAACACAGAGAATTTGATGAATGATCACGAGCATGTTCTTCGTCGCGAAGAACTGAATTTAAAAGAACAAGAAAGAGGCATGGCCGTCAGATTAAAGAGTGTATTGCGATCGACGGTCGCGATTACACGTCTTTTCACGAATCGTCGTGATCAATTCGTGGGCGTTCGATCGACAATGAAGGGTCCAGATTGATCCACGTTTTGCAATTTGAAACGACGCTTCATCAGATCTTCCGTTGGATTTAAATCCAAAGATCGTGATGTGTTTGATGAGTCCACCGATCGCGTGCAATCTGAGCCGTTATAACTCAGGTGATCGACGATTACGATTAACTCACTTAAGAGTTATTTGAAGCACGTGCGCTATCTCCGATCGGGTGGACCTCGTGTCCACTGCATCGACGCGCACCGATCATCGCGCTGACGATCCAACGCTCCACGATGTGCCACGCGTCCTGCATACAAAACAAATGATAGAATAATAGTCCCACACGGAGAAGATTATGGTGACGGTTCGGGTATATAAGATAGAAGATAATAGAGAGGTTAATAATTTGTCTTCCGATAATCGGAAGACCTATATACGTTATATAAAAATACTATATGATAAATAGAATACCCGTCCACGTGTCACCTCTGACGAGACGAAACCGCGAGGTCATCAATTTCAAGCGGTATCGCGTCAAAAATAATTCCAAACTTACCAATTTTGAGAATTAATCACGAATTCAAGGGTATAATGGTAAATATGGGTCGAATCCACAGGGAATTTAGGAATTTTCAGAAGATCTTTTAGAATTTGGTCAAATCGGACGAGAAATTGATGGAAGAAATTGGGGAAAATGGTATTTTATGAAAGTAGACTTCAAATTGATTCCATGGAATCAAATCGTCAAAATCGGACTTGATTTCGCGGAGAAATCATGAATTGAAGTGGAGAGAAATTTCGGAACGGCGAAATCGCGATTTTAGAGGAATTGTAACCAAATTGAGATTGAAATCCTATTCTAAACAGAAATTAAACTTGATTGGGAGGTAGATAATGAAAAACCGCTTCCACTAAACCCGTTTTACGATCAAATCGCCGTGATTATCATGAATAATCGCGAAGAACACCAAGAACGCGATGACGAGCTTTAAGCGTCGATTTCTCACTCTATACTTCACCAAATCTCGACTTCTACCCCTCCTTGGACGCGGAAATTGAAGAGGAAGAGGAAGAACTCGAGAGAAACAAGCAAGGAAGGTGTCTAGACAGTCAATTAGATTGATTCTTGCTTGGATGCTTAAGAACGTCGAAGAACACATGTATATATAGGGCGAAAATTCGTAACCGTCCGATCAAAACGATCGACGGTTACGATGAAACGGTCCATCATGGACCGTTTCGAAAATGTCGTAGCCGTCCGATCGCGATGGACGGTCCAGATGCGATCATGAGAGAGACGTTATAAAACGCCTTCGATTTCGCCCCTTCGATCGCGATCCAACGGCTGAGATGCGATCCGCGCCGATCGATCTCAGCCGTTATAACGCTTCAAATTGAAGCACGTGCTCCTGATTGATCTGATGGTCCACAGCACAGAAGATCGACGCTCCTCCTTCAGCCACGTCGCGCTAATCCAACCGTTATAATAACGGTTAATCAACACGTGCGTTGATCCCCGATCAATGGTCCGAGCTCACGCGATCGACGCGTGAGATCAACGCGCGCCGTCGATCCGACGCCTGTCGTCGCGCCACGTCGCCTGCAAGGTAAGCACGTTAAAAATTAGTCCCACACGGACTTTAATTAGAGAAACTGTCGGGTATATAATACCCGACCGTTTCTATAGGTATGACCCTCCCCATATAGGGGAGGACAAAGAACACTTTTATACTTATAAGTAAATATATATAAATATATATTCCGCGCCACGTAGGCGCTGCGCGGGGTCTGCGTGGCGCTGCCACGTGGCCCTGCGTGCCACGTCGCATCCACGCGGGCCCCGCGCCCCCCTTTTTAATTTTATTTTTATTATTTAAAAATCGAAAAATAAAAAAATAAGAAAAAAACTGTTTTTAAAAAAATCCGAAAAATCCTTTTAAAAAAATAGAAAATTCATAACTTTTTAATATATAACTCCAAATTAATCCAAATTTCTTTCATTTGATCCAAAATTTAATTATCTATTATTCTAAAAGGTCAAATTAATTAAATAATAAGAGTTAAAATTATTATTTCAAAAATACATTCATTTATTAAGATTTCAATCTTTAGAAAATAGAATGAATGTTTATAAAAGTTGTTTCTCTCATTATTTTATCTTTAAAAACAGTTATAATCTCAAGAAAATATGGGTTATCAAATTATGAAACTCTAATTTTATAAAAATTAACCCTAATTTAAAGTATTTTGAGATTATAATGACTTTTTAAGAGAATAATAGAAAAATACATAGAAATATGATAACATGCATGTGAATGAAATCATTTAAGCTTTAATATGCATGAAAAATCATGTTTTATGATGTAAATATAGCATGTTATCAACCTCCGTGCCACGTAGTCACACGCGCGCGTCCATGTGGCAGAGCCACGTGGCCTTGCGTGCCACGTCGCATCCATGTGGGCCCGCGCGTAAAATACACCCTTTTTGCGCTTTATTTAATTATTTTAAATGATAAAAATTCGAAATAAATTCATATAAATTCAGGAAAAATTCTAGAAAATTCTATGAAAATTATAGAAATCATAACTTTCAAAATACAACTCCAAATTAATTCAAATTTGTTTTTTTGGATCAGAAATTGAATAATCTATCATTATAAAAAGTCAAATTATTAAAATAATAAGAGAATAAATTACAATTAATTTAATACATTTATGTACTTTATAAAATAACTTTATAAAAATACATAAATGTTAATAAAGATATTTTCTCTTATATTTTCATCATTAAAACATGTTTATGATCTCACTTATAATTAGGATTAAAGAGTATAATGTTTAAATATTTATAATAATCCATAATTAGTGTATTTTTAGATCATAACATAAATTAATACAAAATGATAGAAATATGCTTAAAATATGATAACATGCATATATTTGGAATAATTAATGCCTTTAATTGCATTAATAATCATGTAATTAATTTATAAAATAGCATGTTATCAACTTCCACGCTCTTACCATCCCTATCTGCTATTTATTCTTCGCGTCATCTCCTAATTAATTTTATCCTCTTACCCGTGACCGTCGCATCTTCTCTCTGCACCTTCATGCTCAGTATCCTCCTATCACATTCACCTATCTGATCCACTCCCCGTATATACTTATTACTATAGTAAAAAACCTGTTCATTTTATTACTCCCACAACACCTCCGCCCTTCAGAATCATATACGAACTATTCCTATCATTTATATAACATGTGTCTCCGTTTAACTCATTTTCTTTCTCCTCACAACTACACTCCTTTCCTTATTTCTCTTTTATCATCCCCTATTGTTCTCTTCTCTTCATAACCATCAGCTTGTCCTTTCTAAATATAATCCCTACTGCTTTCCTCCTCATCCATAACTTATCTATTATTCTAATCACTATTCTACATCCCTAAATATCTTCTCATTCACTTAAACACATTATTCTCTTCCTCTATTCACTCACCTATATTTCAATCATCATAATATCAATCTTAAATATTCTCTATAATCATCATCCTTCTCATATATTCATTAATCCATATTACTAATAATTCCTAGTGATATCATTCATAGATCCTCACACATCTGTAGGATATTTCTTATTTAAAATTAATAATTATTCCCTTCATAATCCACATATAGTTCTTCATTATCTTCACATTTACATCACCATCTTCTTACATATCTTAGTTTAAAAATATCCTACATCAGAGAGGATATGGCACGCACGTGCGAGAGAGAGAGAGAGAGAGAGAGAGAGAGAGAGAGAGAGAGAGAGAGAGAGAGTGAGAGAGAGAGAGTGAGAGAGAGAGAGAGAGAGAGAGAGAGAAGCGCACTTGTAATAGTGTGAATTCTTAAAAATATATGTATGTTGAAAGTTCTTTACATTGATCTTTATAGTAGATCAGAGCAAGGGTGAGAGAGAGTCAAAGTCGATCTGCTATAGGGTGAAACGGTTATAACTGTTTCTTTAAATCGTGATCAATTGGTCCAACTGGCATAAGTAAGGTGTCGGACTCAACTGGTTGGTTGGTTGACGCCTTAACATCCCCTCGCAAGCTCAACGCCGGGTGAAGATTGAGCTTGGATCTGAGCTGTAGGAAGCAAAGTTTGGGAAGCGATTTTATTTTAAATTCTATCAATGCTTAACCCATGAGTTTCTAAGGCCATTTCTTAGTCCTATTACACATTCTTTATATTTCCATTGCTAAGGGACTAGCAATGATTTAAGTTGGGGGGTGTGATAACATACATATTTAACTTAAATTCTTATCGTATTTATCTAATATCCATGCTTATTTTATGTAATTATGATGCATGTTATCATAGTTTTATGAATTTTCTCCACTGGTATGCCATTTTACTAAAGTCCATATTTTGCATTATTTAGGGTTAATTATGTGCTTTAATATTTTATGACCTTTTATAAGATCAAGCAAATCAAAATTAACCACCGTTTAGTGAATTTATTTTATCTTTGGTGAAGATGAGTAAAAGAAGAAAGAGAAGAAGAAGATGATAGAGGAATCAAAGAAAATGAGTAGATGATAGGGTTCACTCATTAATATTTTTGAATTCATTATTTATTCTTCTTTTAATTTATATTTTAGATGGCATGATATGAAAAATTAATAAATTTTTTATCCAATGGAGAAAATTTGAGTAAAAAAGAAGTTATATAAAGAAAGATATGAATTTTCTGAATTTTATAGAATTTTATGGATTTTATTTTCATTTTTCTGGCATTTTTCCGGACTTAATTCTTTTAAAAGAGGGCAAAAAGGGTTTATTTAATCGCGTGGGACCCTCGAAGCTAATGTGGTGCGGTCCGGACACGTGGCTGGGCCACGCGAGCCCATGTGAACGCCTACGTGGCATGAACAGTAACCGGGCTAGCAGATGATGGGCCCACGGGTTAGTGGGGCCAAGTTAGAGGATTGGGGGGTACTTGGCCCAATAGGGCGATGCACCCCTTAAGGGGGTTCTCTATTTTATACCCGCCCATTTCCACTAATTTTCTCCGTGTGGGACTATGTGCTCTTTTTCCTAGGTGACGTGACGGCTCGAGGTGCGTCGGGTCAACACGTGGCAATCGACACACGTCGAACTCGTGGATGCCGATCCACCGGATCACAATCGATGCACGTGATGATTTCGTAGTCGTCGATTTCATTAATGAAATCAGATGGTTGTGATTAATCACGTACTCGGCTTATCGTGGAGGGACACTTGGCTTCATGAGGATTCTTTGATGAAGATCAGACGGCTAAAATGACGTAGAGTGGAATCCGCGTCGTGGGCCACGATCCCACCAATTTTGCATGATCAAATGGCCAAAGTCTCATCAGCGAATCGGACAGACCACATTTTTCGCGCGAATTTCTCTATAAATAGATGTTCTCTCCTTTTGTAAATAACTTTTGATTGAATTGTAAAGAAATTTAACAATTTTGTAAGAAGATCTTGAGTTTTTCGTGATTCTCTTGCGTCCTAGACTCAATTCCACATCAATCAATGCACGTTAATCACAAATTCATTGCATGAAAAGGTTAGATTCTCCACTTGAACACCGAACGTACGTCGAAGAAGGTTCTGGAGAAATTCTCCATAATCAAGACTTTTTGAGGCTCAATCTTTGGGTCAATTGGGTTAGTAGTGTGAGTTCTTCCTAATCCTTGCAATTTATGTAGTTTAGATTAGATTTACATAGGTAAGTAGAGTTTAGAAATCGTTAAATTCATCTTTCCGTCCATATTTAGGTTTTTGCTAATTTTGAAATAAAGATTTCTCTCGAATCTTAAGTCCACATGTTTTATTTTGGTTTCATTGGATTCCTTGTTTCATCAGCTTTCCATGGATAGCTAATTAGTAAAATTTCATCACCGTCTGGCCCTTCAATTTGACGTTTGACCATCGACTATTCATTTTCAATCTGAATTTAGTCGTTGACTTGCGGGGGCAATTACTTTTAAAAGTAGAAAGTGATGATAATTTGGGTCTCTTTGGAATCCTCTGGTTTTTATCTTTCTATTCATATGTGAATTGCAAGATTTGGATATCATTTGGTTAGTCAATTTGATGATTTTTACCAAGGTATTCATTTTGGGATTTTTCTGATCTTTCATTTTCAATAAATCATAATACATCCAATTCTTCTTGAAAAATCATGAATTATATATAAAAAATGTCCATTTTCTCTCTAGTTTTTGAATATATAATTGTCGTAATATTTTACCCTCTTTTTCTTTTGTGATTTTACAGAAAGTCAACATCTAGTCAAAGTCAATGCTTTGACCTTGACTTTTGACTTTTCTTCGTTAAATCATTTCCTAAATTCTTAAAATATCTTCTCTGATATATTTATATCATTTCCATTAATTATATATCACTTTCATTTCAGAAAATCTCTATTTAAACATAAGTTTGACCAAGTCAACCCTTCGATCAAAGTCAACTGTGTTCTCTGTGGATTGACCTGATCTTTATACTATACTTAATTTCATTATTTTGAAAACATGAACACAAGGGTTCTAAGTGAACCTATCCTCCTCCTCCTCCTCCTCCTTATCTACCACTTTGTGAAATTATCCATTCCTTAAATAGATGAAGAAGACCTCTCTAAATAAATAAAGAGAGAGTAGATCCTAAGGGATTTATTTTCCCTCCCTTCCCTATTTTATATTGATCTAAAGATTGACTTGGTCAAACATTTAATCCTTATCTTTAGAAAACCTAGAATTCCTTGAAGGAACCAAGTCAACCACCTTCTACCTTGATATAGGTTTCCTAATTTCCAGACCTTCTCCACCATATCATAGGTACCTTATATCATTTTAATTAATGATCTCAAAAGAAAATCAGTAGGAAACCTCTTTGAATTACACCCCTTCATTTCTTTGGAAACCACCTATAGTTAGAATTTAGGTGAGATCCAAAGGAGGAATTTACCTTCTTAATTCATCTCAAGACAAGCCTTTACATGAGCATTATCATTCATTTACCCATATGAAAGTAACTCATCATGAGGACAGATTATGAAGAAAATAAGCCAATTAGATTACTCTACGGGTCAGTCTCTTACAACTTTGAAGCGACGAGAATATATGAAATACCTCAACGAGTCAACCTAGAGAAGCCTTCACCTTGAAGACTATCATCCACGATAACAGCCTCTCCACGGATCACACGGTGGAACACCCGTTGACCTGAGCATTAAGGATCGCCTTACATTATCTTCACGGCTACTGAAGCACAACTACTGAGATTCCACAGCTGAGTTGACTGCCATCACAAGTGTCACTTACGAATGGATGAAGATCAATGAAGGTGGGTTGGAGAAGAGCATACCCAAGTGAAAGCTGAGCGCGCAACCTCCTCGCACAGAGCTTCACGACGAAAAGGTCAAACCAGTCCGTCATTCGCACGAGCAACGCGATCATCACCATCTACACATCAGCAACACCGCCATTTCAACATTTGTCGACTGATAGTCTCTCTCTCGACCTTTCTCTGGACGAGATGGCATCATACACAATCAATCCTGAAGAGCAGTCACGGCGAAAATCGACCAGTCCGACTGCTATATCAATTCGGATTTAGATTAGTGTCTTACGGTCGCTACATCAACGGAACAACATGCATCTTCAAGGACGTGAGAACAAAATGATGACTGCGGACTGCCATCACGGAGCATGAAGTTATCACGGAGGTTCACGAGAAGACAACAAGATTTTCGAGATCGTTCCATGACGTCGGATCTACCGACGAACTTTATCCGACAACGTCCACCCACAGAAAGTTTTTAACATCACTACAAATCCGAAAGTTTGACAGACGATAATTGCAAATTCACTAAAAGACAAAACAGAAATACCTGAGTAACTGCCCACTCGCAAAGCAACTTCCGCAAACGACGCCTCGCCGTAACTTCTTCATTTTTCTTTCTATAAAACAAACGCTTGTAAACAAACGAAAGAGTTGTTGTTTATGAAAAATTGGGTTACTATTGGTTCGTTTTTACCCTGTGTTTCATCGTCTTCATGGTGTCTCCATCGCTCCTCCCGTATCCTCTTCTTCATCTCCGCTTTCTACCTCCCTATCTATCCTTCCCACCGTTCTGTCGTCTTTCCTCCTTATCAAGCCGGGTGCAAACCGAGGAAAATCTTGGATTATTTCGGAAATCCTACGGCGTCACTTCCCATCCAAATCCAGGTGATATCTTCTCTCATTTGATGGTGAATAGTAGTTCGATCTTATAAGCTATAAGTCCAAGCTTTGACCGTTGAACCTTCATAAGTTTTCCTTCGCGTCTCAACGCCTTCTTCTCCAGCCTTCTCTTCTTATTTTATATCTATTCTTCCCGTCTCTCTCTGTATTTCTATATTAAGTATATTTCCTAATCTACCATTCTCTCTTCTATGTTAACATCTATATATATATATATATATATAAGTCCCGTCGCCACCTTCTCTCCTATCTGCTACCAGTCTTTTCTTCCTCAACTGAAAACCATCTCACCCATCTTCTCTTCGTGTTCTCTCTCTTGTCTACTTCTTCATCGTCTATCTTCCACATTATCTCCACTATCATCACTATCTAAATAATTATTATATAATCTCCACTCTTTAATTCTCTATTTAGTAATCTCTGTCCTAACTCCCTTAATATCTATTTATATTCTCTATTCCCTATTTCATCACCATCCTTTCTATTTCTCTTATTTCCTCATTATCCTTCTACTATATCTCATCTGATTTTCTACTTAGTTCCTTCAGTGATGTCACTTCATAGATCCTCCCTTTATTGTAGGACTTAGATACATCCCATAAATATCCTACATCAGTGACCGATTAGGGTTTGACAGTTGACCATACCCTAAGTCATTCATGAGTCTAATGTGGATAAAGGATTATACATACGTGGTAATCGATGACGGGAAGGTTCCATAAGTGAGTTCTTACATACTCCATGTCTCCTAGAGTACGTGGTGTAGCTTGGCACTCAACGAGCTGGCAACTCAACCTATCGATTGGGTTAAATCGATCCTTGATTAATTAATATATATGTAGATGTGGATAATTAATTAAGGTTAACTAATAAGGTGTTATTTAGTCTATAGAGTTATTAACTAGTGAGATATATGGACCTAGAGGGTCACACACATAAGGTTTATGGATGTTGGTGGATATAGACATAATTATGAGGGTTTTTATGAAAAAACCTCATTTTAAATGTCTATAAATAGGGGGAGAACGACCACAACTAAAGGTGCCCATGCAAGCCTTGTGGGAATTCTCTCCTTTCTTCTCTTTCTCTCTTGGTGAAGAGCTTTGAAGAGGAGATCCAACCATCCGGAGACAGTGTGGATACCGCTAGAGGTTAGACACATGAATAGCTTCAAGAACTCCTTCAAGGAAACCTTGTAAGTATGTTTTCTCATTCATACTAGATGATAGGATCATCTGTTATTGGTGGCTTGGTATTTTGAATGTCCGATTCAATGTTTTCCGCTGCATTTGATGTTTTGATCAAAATTTCGGAAAGTTATTGACCTCAGATCACATCAGTCCATAGGTGGAAATAACTCTCTGTAGAATTCTCATATTCGGGTGGTCGAGTCGATGATGCCACAAGGCCAAACGTGCCTTCTCGCCGATATTTACCTCTGGTGGCTGAGTCTGGCAAGAAGATATAATCCGTCCTTAACCATGCCCCAGAGTAGTGGTCTCCCTGTTTCCTCGTCCTTCACAACACAATAGGTGGCATGAAATTCAACAAATACTGCATTATCATTAGTTAATCTATAGACTGAGAGTAATCTCTTCCAAATTTTTGGAACATGAAGGATATTGGCTAGTTTGAGTGGATGAGACCGAGATATTAGATATGAAGAGCCATTAGAGTGAATAGTCAAACATGTTCCATTTCCAACTTAAAGTTGATCAAGACCTTAATAGAGTGCTGGATCAACGAGGTTTTGAGCATCATTGGTCACATGATGTGTAGCGCCACTATTAGGATACCAGACAGAGTGATCGGGAGGTGAGTTTATCAACTGCTGGTTAGTAGTATAAACCTGTGGGAACATCTGATTATTCTGATTTGTTGGAGCATTTTGATGACCATAGAATGACTTGTTGAACCGTTCTCTGCACTCTAGTACGCGATGTCCAAATTGTCCACAGAGTTGACACCTCGGAGTGTGTCGTCAACCCTTTCGACCTCTCCCGCTATTGTTTCTTCCATTCTTGCATCCTTTGCCTTTGTCAAAAGAAGTGAGTTGTGTTTGATTAGCAGCTGGTGGAAACTCAGACACTATTGTGTCTTTGATGAGATTCAAAAACTTTGTGAGTTCATTAGAGGAATTGATTTGGGCAATGACATCTTAAAGACTCAGATTAGTCAAGTTGGAGGAGATTCCTGCATAGAACGATGAGTATGACGAACCTAGGCCACGAAGTAAGGCATAGATAGACATAGTCTCTTGGACTATATATCCCGTAGCAGCCAGTTCATTGCATGTCCTTTGGATATCCTGCACAAACTCAGCAACATATTGAGTACCTTTTTGGGTGTTATGAAGACGATTATGTAGATGCATGATTCGGGAAGGATTAGTGGAGGAGCAGTGTTTCATCAGTGTTGACCATGCTTCCTTTGCGATGATCTTTCCTACTACACACGGTAGAACCGGTTCAGAAAGAGATGTAACGATTATGTAGATGCAATAAGACCTGTTGATCTTGATGCCAGCACAATTCCACCTTGATCATCAAGTTGTGTGGAAATTAGCGGATCTTGTGTCAGTATATGAGCAAGATCGTGGCAGTTAAGCAATGGGAAGAGTTGAGTCTTCCAAAAGAAGGAAATTATCCCTCGTGAGTTTGATAGGTACATGAATACCTACCGAATGAGATGCAGTCGGCTGAGGGACAATGATTGCTTTGTTCCCCTCACACTTCGTGACTTTCGAAAAAAAAGAGGAGCCCGCCATAGTCAAGATTCCATCACGCTGCTTGGCTCTGATACCATGAAGAGAGTTGAGAGAGAAGAGAGAAGCACACTTATAACAGTGTGAATCTTGAAAAATATATGTATGTTGAAAGTTCTTTACATCGATCTTTATAGTAGATAAGAGAAAGGGTGTGAGAGAGTCTAAGTCGGTCTGCTATAGGGCAAAATGGTTATAACCATGTCTTTAGATCGTGATCAATTGGTCCAGCTGGCATAAGTAAGGCGTCGGACTTGACTGGTCAGTTCATGTACTTAACAAGAAGGATTTTCCTCGCGCCTCTCCTCGCAACGGAAACTTTCCGTCACAAGAGAGAGGGAGAGAATGAGAGAGAAAGGGAGAGGACGAAGAGAGATGAGAAAGAGGGAGAGGAGACATCACGAGAGAGAGAGAGAGAGAAGGATTTTCCTCGCGCCTCTCCTCGTGACCGAAAATTTCTGTCGTGAGAGAGAGGGAGAGGGTCTCTCTCTCTTTTTTTTTTTATTCTATCTCTTTTATTAAAATTTATTTTCTTTTATTATTATTATTATTATTACTATTACTTTGTATATTAAACTTTTTTAATGATTTTAATTTCTTAAAATATTCCCAAAAATTCCAAGAAATCTAAAAAAATATATTAATTTACTCTTAGAAATAAATTCATTCAATAAAATTCATGATAAAAATGCACTTTATAAATATTCTCATGTCAATAAGGGCATTTAAAATAGAAATTTTATTTTATAATAAAATAAAATTATATTCTTGATAAATCATTATCATTAAATGCTCATAAAATGCTAGTGATTTATGAAAAATCAAGAATATCCTTTAAAACATAGATTCTTCTCAAGCAACTGCGGAATCGTCACATATAAGCGTTTGAGATTAAATGCGGAGAGCATAACCTTAGATTGTTGGTTGCATGTAGATTGCCCCGACATTGCTTTGCTAGACATCTTTGAGATCAAAATAAAAAATGACAAATAATAAGATTCTAATAAGGGATGATGAACATGTACATTTTCTAAACTATATCATTTTGATCTACCTTACTATTTTACGTAAGGCAGACCAGAATGCTTTTGATAGATTTAGTAGTTTACGTGTAAGAAGTGGGATGAATCTATTTGTCTACTTAATTTTTTGCGCTTAAGTTCTTGTGGAGTTTAGAGCTGCTGTGAATGAGTCAGAGGCAAAAATTTTATTGAAAAACGGAAGAAGAGTGAGACCCCTTGAGATTAGATTAGAAATAGAGAAGAGAAAAAGATCAATTTTCTATTAATGAGAAATAGTATATATATAGGGCAATGTGATTGTTACAATCTGACGGCTATTTCTGTAATGGTCTCTAGAGATAACATATAAGTATTGTAGGGTTATGATGTTGGTAAACTTTCAAAATTTTGATCAAAATAGTAAATGCAGCAGAAAACTTTGAATAAGATATTCAAAACACCTAGCCACAAAGAACAAATGATCCTATCATCTAGTATGTATGAGAAAACATACATGGTTTCCTTGAAAGAGTTCTTGAAGTTATTCAAATGTCTAGCCTTTAGCGGTATCTACATGGTCTCCACATGATTGGATCTCCTCTTCAAAACTCTTCACCAAGAGAGAAAGAGAAGAAAGGAAAGAATTCCTGACATAACAATTTAGTGCGGTCGTTGAAACATACCATCGTTTGTAATAAAAAATATAATTCCGAACTCACAATGATTTAAAAATCTTAAATCAAGTACAATGATGAGATCACGTCAAACCACAGAGATCACGGTTGACTTTTATCAAAAGAGTTGACTCAATCAAACTTAAGTTTAATTAGGGGTTTTAAGAAATAAAAATGATATATTATCAATGAAAATAGAACTAATATAGGAGTGAAGATATTTTAAGAATTTTGAAAAAGTCAAAAGTCAAGGTCAAAGTGTTGACTTTGACTAGACTTTGACTTTCTATAAAATAAGAGAGGAAAGAGGTGAGAAAATATTACGAAAATTATATTTTTAGAAACTAGAGAGAAAGAGGAGAATTTTGATGTAAAGATTGTGATTTTATAGAAGAATTGGATTTACTATGATTTATTGAAAATCAATGGATAGAAAATTACATAAATGAAGGTTTCGGTCAAAATCCTTAAATTGACTTATCAAATGATATTCAAATCTAAAAAATCACTTATTCATAGATATCTTCCAATTAGAGGACTCCAAAAACACCAAAATTATCAAATTTCACTTTCTATATTTGTAGTAATAGCCCTTGAAAGTCGATGCCCAAATTCTGATTGATTTTGAACAACAATTGGTCAAATGACAAATTGAAGGGTTAAACCTTGATGAAAATTGATGAATAAGATATCCGCGGAAAGCTGATTGAACAAAAATCCAATGAAACCAAGTTCAAACAAATTGAACTTAAGATCAAAGAGAAATCCTTGTTCGGAAATCAGCAAAAATCCGCTATGAAATTTGTGTGAAATGATGAAATTTTGATTTCCTAAAATCTAATTGCCTATATAAATCTGCTTTAATTTATTTAGAATGCAAGGATTACGAAGGAATCACACTACTAACTTTATTGACGCGAAGATTGAGCCTCAAATTGCTTTGATTGCTATTAATTTCTCCGATTCCTTTTTGACATGATTTTTGGCGTTCAAGGGGAGATTTCTAAACGTTTTCTCACAATGTTCATGATCAAGTTGCCTCAATTCATGCGCGATTGAGTTTAGAACACAAGAGAGTCACGAAGAAATCAAGATCTTCCTTCACGTTTAATCAAGAGTTATAGTTTTAGAAGAGAGAACATTGATTTATAGAAGAATTCATCGCAAAATATCCGAGCCATCCGTTTTGCTGAAGAATGCTTTAACGGCCATGATGCTGCCACATCTCGCGCGATAATTGGACTTTGATCCCACGACTCGGGCCCACTTCCTCCTTATTTTTGCCGTTTGATTTTCTTCAGAGCGTCCACAGGCAGCCGCGTGTCACTCCACGCTTTGCGGAGTGCGAAATTAAATCACAGCCGTTAGATTTTAGTAATGAGATCAATGGTCACGAATTTATCACGTGCTGTTGATAGAGTTCTGGTGGGCCGAAATCCACCAGATCGACAGGCGTCTTTTCGGGTGTTTGATCGGATGCTCCACACGTTGCCACATCGCCTGCAAAATAAAGAGGAACATTAGTCCCACACGGAAGAGAAAAAGTAGAAATCGTGCCTATATAAGGAAGGACAGTCTTAAGGCTTTGCGTCACTCGCTGGGCCTACTACGCCTCCCCTATCTTGTCTCCTGGGCCCACTACACTCGTGGGCCCAATAGTCTTAGCCCAACTGATGCTTCACGACATGTAGGCACCTGTGTGGGTCCGTGTCGGCTCACGCGGCATTGCCATGCGTTCACGTTTTGCCATGTTAGCTCCGTGCAGGTCTCGCACTGAATAAACCCATTTTTGTACTTTTTTTAGCCTTTAAAAATTCTGAAAAATTCCTAAAAAATCAAATTAAAATCCAGAAAACTATATAAACTTCAGGCTTGCATGGAGAGAATTCATAAAACTCTGATAACATGCATCATAATTACATAAAATAAGCATTACTATCAATTTAATATAATAGTATTTCAAGTTAAATATGCATGTTATCAATTCCAACAAGGCTTACATGGGCACTTTGAGTTGTGGTCGTTCTCCCCCTATTTATAGATATTTAGTTTTAGATTTTTTCATAAAAATGTACATAATTATGTCTATATCCACCAACATCCATAAACCTTATGTGTGGGACCCTCTAGATCCATATATCTCACTAGTTAATAACTCTATGGACCAAATAACATCTTATTGGTCAATATTAATTAATTATCCACTTCAACATATAGATTAATTAATCAAGGATCGATTTAACCCAATCGATAGGTTAAGTTGCTAGCCCGCTGGGTGCGAGGCTACACCACGTACTCTAAGAGATGGAGTATGTAAGAACTTACTTATGGAACCTTTCCCATCTTCGATTACCAATATATGTATAATCCTTCATCCACGTGAGACTCATGAATGACTTAGGGTACGGTCAACTATCAAACCCTAATCGATCACTCAAGTTAGTACTAATGTGTGTAGAAAATATCGGGAACTCTTTCTCTAATATTTCTACTGCCTTGGCCAAGGATTTCATTGCATCTCATTCCTTGAGTCAATCTCCTCAATTACGGAGGGCGAATGATCCCATATTGATCACACAATCATCTTTGTGGACTGCATGTTGTATCTAATATATGAAATTTTAGATCTCCAGTGGCTAGGGACTCGTAAGTCATAATCAAAACACGATCATTCGTCCACAAGATATCTTTGGTGTCCTAAGTCAAAGGACCACATATACAACCATGACATGAATCAAGCTGATTGACAGTTTGGTATAATAACCATTCAATGATTCATAAGGATTAATTCAATGAACTCTTTATCTAAAGAGCACCTATTATCTATCCTTAGTGTCTCCACACTAATGGCTGCAGGATCAGACATACTCATCATATGAGTTGGATTAGATAGTGTTCTTCTTTCTAGATAATTCGATGTCTTTTTGGAATATCCCATAAATTTGAATGTTTAGAACATATGTTTAAAGACTAGTGATCACTGTATTATGATCTCATCATAATTCACTTAGTCATTGCATATCTTATGGACTTTATTGCAAACATCACACAAGAATGAAAATAAATAAATTTCATTTCAATAAACATAAACAAGATACAAGAAAGTGTGATTGGCTTATAGGCCACATAATATCCATCAAGTATAAATATTCAAAAAGTATAAATATAATTTTAGGAAATCGAGGGTATCACTACTAAACAAGTTTATTTCTTTGATACTTCCCCTCAAGTGCATGAATAATTATTGTTTATTCCCAACTTGGAACGAACCTTAGAGAATAATTCAATAGGCAATCCTTTCGTAAAATCATCCGCACACTGTTTAGTTGTGTTAATATAGGCTGTTCTTAGAATCTTCTCTTCTAGCTTCACTTTGATGTAGAACTAATCAATATTTACAAGTTTGATCTGATCATGATACACTGGTGATGGATATTATGTGGCCTATAAGCCAATCACACTTTCATGTATCTTTTTTATGTTCATTGAAATGAAATTTATTCATTGTCATTCTTGTGTGATGTTTGCAATGAAGTCCATGAGCATGTGCAATGACTAAGTGAATTATGATGAGATCATAATATAGTGATCACTAGTCTTTAAACATATAGTCTAAACATTCCTATTCGTGGGATATTCAAGAAGGACATCGAATTATCCAGAAAGAATAACACTATATAATCCAACTCATATGATGAGTATGGCTGATCCTACAACCATCAGTGTGGAGACACTAAGGATAGATAGTGGGTGCTCTTCGGAGAAAGAGTTCACTGAATTGATCCATATGAATCCCTCAATGGTATTATACCTAACTGTCAATCAGGTTGATTCATGTCATGGTTGTGTATGTGGTCCTTTGACTTGAGACACCAAAGATATCTTGCGGATGGATGATCGTGTTTTGATTATGACTTACGAATCCCTAGCCACGGGATATCTAAAACGTGATATATTGGATACAATATGAAGTCCACGAAGATGATTGTGTGATTAAGATGTGATCATTCACCCTTGGTATTTGAGGAGATTGACTCAAGAAATGAGATGCGATGAAATCCTTGGCCAAGGTAGTAGAAATATCGGAGAAGGAGTTCTCGATGATTTGTGCACGCATCAGTACTAAATTGAGTGACCGATTAGAGTTTGATAGTTGACCATATCCTTAGTCATTCATGATTCTAATGTGGATGAAAGATTATACATACATGGTAATCAATGATGGGAAGGTTCTATAAGTGAGTTCTTACAAACTCTATATCTCTTAGTGTATGTGGTGTAGCTTGGCACCCAACGGGTTGGGAACTCAACCTATCAATTGGGTTAAATCGATCATTGATTAATTAATCTATATGTGAACATGGATAATTAATTAAGGTTGACCAATAAAGTGTTATTTGGTCTATAGAGTTATCAACTAGTAAGATATATGAACCTAGAGGGTTACACACATAAGGTCTATGTATGTTGGTGGATATAGACATAATTATGAGGATTATTATGAATAAAGCTCATACCAAATGTCTATAAATAGGGGGAGGATGACCACAACTCAAGGTGCCCATGCAAAGCGTTGTGAGAATTCTCTCCTTTCTTCTCTTTCTCTCTTGGTGAAGAGGTTTAAAGAGGAGATCCAACCATCTGGAGAGCATGTGAATACTGCTAGAGGCTAGACACTTGAATAGCTTCAAGAAATCCTTCAAAGAAACCTATAAGTATGTTTTCTCATATATATTAGATGACAGGATCATATTTTCTTGGTGCCTCAATGTTTTGAATATCCGATTCAATGAGTTCCGCTGTATTTGATGTTTTGATCAAATTTTTTACAAAGTTATCGACTTCAGATCCCATCAAATACATCATGGGCTATATTGATGGCTGATTTTTTGTCGCAAAAAGCTTTGATTGGTTCCTCATAAGTAATCCTTAGGTCTTGGAGTATTCCTCTTATCCATGACACTTTATCTACGCCACTGGACATGGCTCAGAATTCTACCTCTGTGCTTGACTTAGAGACAACACTATGTTTCTTGCTTCTCCATGTCATTAATTAAACTCGTAAAATTTTTCAATAGCTCATGGTAGACTTATAGTCAATCAGTGACCCAATATAGTCACAGTCAGTGAAAATGCATGTCTATTTTACTTGTCTTCATAAAGTGAGTCCAAGTCTTGGAGTTCCTTTGAAATATTGAGTACCCTGAGTGCAGCGTGAAAATGTAATCTTCAAGGAGAGTGCATAAATTGGCATAACACATTAACTGTGTTGGAGATATCAGGTTGAGTATGAGATACATATATTAAATTGCCAATCAACCCTTGGGTCCTCTTCATTTAAATCTAATTTGTATTTCTGTTGGGATACGAGTAGTCCCTTATTGGAGTGGGCTATCTCTATGCCTAGAAAATATTTCAAGGGTACTAAATTCTTAGCTTCAAAATGTTGAGTTAGGTGACTTTCTAATTTCCTTGATTCATTATTATCATTTCTTGTGATAATAATGTCATCTAGATATATGATTAAAATTGTAACTCCCCTTGACTAGAAATGTTGAAAGAACAATGTATGAACACCGTTGCATTGTCTATACCCTAGAAGTTTCATAGCTTGACTAAATTTCCCAAACCACGCCCATGGAGACTATTTTAATTCATATAGACCCTTCTTTAACTTGCATACTCTATTTTTACCAATATTGTTTTCATATCCTAGAGGTGAATGCATATAGATTTCTTCCTCTAAATCTCAATGTAAAAAGTCATTCTTAATATCATACTATTGGAGATTCAAGTTAAGATTGACAGCTAGTGGTATTCAAATTTTTACTGTGCTCATCTTTGCTAGTGGTGCAAAGGTTTCTTTATAGTCAATGATGAACTCGACCGTGTATGTTTTTCGTCATTGTTGTGCTTCGATTTAATGCAATAAAATATAGTTCCTTACTTAGTATAGTGTCAGAAAGGGTAGAATCCACATGGAGCTAAAGTAATGAGGTTATGTGTTCAAAAGAAAGATGAGGGCGAGAGAAGATGTGTGAGTTGGAATGGAGCACGTGGAGGTGAGTGTGAGAGATAATTTTGAGTTTCTCTTAGAATTAAGGTAGAAATTAGAAAAGAGATGAGATAATTAGACTAATAGACATGACAATAGAGATAATGTGATGGAAAGATGGGAAATAGATGGCGGTAGCCATAGATAAATGCACGGCGAGGGTGAGAGTGAGAGATGCACGCGGAGATGATGTCAAAGCTACTATAATAAAAGAAAAATAAAAAGAAAAATAAAAATAAAACACATGTCTACTATTTTTGGAGATGTTCCCAAGCCAAAATAGAATCCATATCTTTGCACAAACCCCATTGGTGTGCCCGTCCTACGCTGGGTGATGCTCAATCTGCTCCAATCACAATCTTTGCTTGCTCCCTATTCCACTACAAGATTGAGCACCACAAAATGCTCCTCCTTGGGCCTTAACTTTCTCTCCCTGTCCTTTTGGTAGCCTGATGCTAAGAGAGAGCCAAAAAAATGTAAGGAGAGGGAAATGAAGGCTTTTGTGGGTGGGTTCCTAGGGTTTGAGTGTAAAGAGGGGTAAAAGAGTCCAATTATTAAATTTTTTAGCTCAATTCTTTGATCAAAGGGTATGGATGGATAGAGGCTTAAAAGATGAATCTAGCTATAAAATTTCAGCTCAAAACTCCATCTAGATCATGAGATATCATGATTTTAATTTAGAGAAATCCTAAGCGTTGATTTAGATTGTGTAGAGAGGCATTGCTATAAATTTGTAACTTAAAAAATTGGAGGGCATTTCTATAAATTATCTACTTAAAAAATTGGAGTGGAATTTTTCTAAATTTCTACTTAAAAAATCAGAGTGATATTTTTGTAAATATACTCAAAATCAGAAAAATCTCTAAAAAATTCTAGAAAAATTCTATAAAAATCCCTAAAATTAGAAAATGAATATCTCACAAAATACAACTCCTTTTTCTACCCAATTTTCTCCATTATATCAAGAATTTAATCATCTATATTTTCATCCAAAAATATCTAAAATCATGAGAAAAAATTAAGGTTTCATTTAATAAAAGTTAAGTTTGATCGAACCTCCTTAAAATTAAGGAGGTTGACCCAATATTCACTCTAAAATCAATTTTGGATCATTCTAAAAATGTTATGATGATCCCTCTACCAAATCTAAACCTCATTTACCACATTTCATAAAAATATGGTTGGCTTGGTGTTCAAATTTGGTGGAGAGTTGTTTCCTCTTCCCTCTTATCGTCATTCATATCCATGTTTCCTACTTGCATACCAATGTCCCTACATCTAAATAACTCATAGAAAATGTGAGAATTCAACCACTTGACTTTGAAAGAGTCAAATGGGGTTAGTCTCATAGTATAACTGATTGAAAAGAACGATGCATGATTGGACTTTTTTATTTATTTACCAAATTAGCACTAAATAGATGAAACTATAGAATATGAGTACAATGAAATGATGAATACACAAATATCATAACAAGCATGATAACGTACTGTATATTAAGAAGCATTATGAGTTAAAACCCATTTATAATGATAAAAATGAATGCATCAATGACACGTTATCAGTCAACTCTATATGTTTGAGTGTAGCCCCTGGAAACTATTCTAGCCTTGTATCATTCTAAACTACCATCGGATTTATATTTGATAGTGAATACCCATTGGCATCCAATTGGTTTCATCCCTTTGCGGAACTCTACAACCTCCCAACTTTGATTTCTATGCAAATCTTGCGTGTCCTCATCCATCGCTTTTCGCCAATGAGGATACTTGAGTGCTTCAACTATTGTGTTGGGTATTGTTTCTTGAGGTAAGGTAGTAAGGAAGGTTTTATAGTTAGGTAGGGCTCGCTCATAGGTAAGGTAATTAGCTATAGCAAGGGGGAGTGGTCTAATATAGGAGCATCTACTCTTCATGAGCGCAATTGGTAAATTTTCTAGTTTTTGCTTCTCATTAGTGATATTCCATTTTGTTTGTTTTGTAGATATTGGTAAATCTGATTCTTCCTCAATAGTATTTTTATTTAGATGTTGTGCAGTGATAAAGGGAATTGAGCTTATATCAGGTGATAGAGATTGTGGTTGAGGATCACTAGGGGTTTTCCAGTGTTTATTGTGGACACTATTTTAGAAAAGTATTAATTCTAGAAGGCTGGTTAGCGTTGTGATCACCAACATTATTGTGTATTGGATATCCTAATTCTATTGAGACCTAAATCTCAACTGAGGGTTCTTCTTTGATTGGGGGGAGAGTATTTGGAGTCTGAGGACTAGATGACTCACCTATTTGGATGTTGTGTGGCTGGGTATCAGTAAACTCACTAATTTGTTCTGTCTCTTTTCTAGGCTAATATAAAGATGTGTGTTCATCAAATACTACATCCCCTGTCACAAAGAATTTCCTAGAGGAAGGATGATAACAACGATAACCTTTTTGGGTATTGGAATAACCTACAAACACCATCTTCACAGCCTTAGTAGTTAGTCTATCTATTTTGCATCTTGTGTGCATAAACATATTTCACACACCCAAAGACTCGTGGAATGAGACCACTCCTTAGTCATTGATAACATGCATATTTAACTAAAATTCTCATGTTAATTAACTAATATTCATGCTTATTTTATGTAATTATGATGCATGTTATCATAGTTTTATGAATTTTCTCCATTGGTATGCCATTCTACTTAAGTTCATATTTATGCATTATTTAGGGTTAATTATGTGCTTTATGGATGTTTAATATTTTACAAGGTTAATTACTTCCCTTAATTTACTTTGAGTTTAGTAGATGATTAGAAGATTTAATTTCAAGAAGAGAATATTAGATGATATAAAATAGACTTCTTAAGAAATAATCTATGTTTATTTGAAATTCATCCTATATGATTCTTTTAATTTATATTTTTAGATGGCATAATATTAAAGATGAAGGAATTTGTGATCTAATGGAGAAATTTTGAGTTAAAAAGGAGTTATATAAATGACTTTATGAATTTCTTAATTTTTCAGAATTTTCTAGATTTTATTTTGATTTTTCAGGATTTATTTAATCGCATGGGACCAGCGGAGGTGACATGGCGCGATACGGACATATGGCGGGCCACGCAAGCCCAAATGAATGCCTACAAGGTGCCTACGTGGCGTGAATAGTGCTATCGGATGGTCAGGATTAAATCGCGTGATTGGACGGCTGAAATCACATGGAGTGGAATCCGTGTCATGAGCCACGATCCCACCGATTACTCGCAATCCGACTGCTGAAATTACACGAAGTGAAATCCCCGTCATGAGCCACGATCTCACCGATTTCGCGCGGTCCAACGGCTGAAATCACACGGAGTGAAATCCGCGTCGTGGGCCACGATCCACCAATTTCGCACAAACTTCTCTATAAATAGATGCTCGCTCCCTATGTAAACTTAACTCTTGATTGATTCGTGAAGTAATTAAGCAAATTTGGAGCAAAATCTTGATTTCATCATGATTCCCCTGCATTTAGACTCAATTGTGATCTGATTAGAGCATGATTCATCGTGATTAATCATTGGATTTTATTGAATTTTCCCCTTGAACGCCGAACGTCCGCGACAAAGAAACTGTGCAAATTCGCTTCAATCCGCGTGAATTGAAGCCCCATCTTCATGACAATTGGGTTAGTAGTGAGATTCGATCAATTATCTGACGGTAATTTGAGGTTTGATTAGTTTTAGATTGCTAATTTAGTGTTTTCAGTCATTGTGTTCTTCAATTTTACCCAATTTCAATCTAAATTTTTGCTGATTTTTAAAATAGGATATCTCTTTGATTATTATTTCGAATCACTTGATTATGATTTCATTAAATTCCTTATTTCATCAGCTTTCAGTGGATAGCAAATTCGTCAAATTCTAAGATCATTTGACCCCTCAATTTAATGTTTCAGCGAGGACTGTTCATTTTCAATCCCAATTTGAGCGTTGACTTTCGGGGTCAATTACTTTCAAAATATAAATCAGAATTTGATAATTTTGGTCTCTTTTGAATCCTCTAGTTCTTAGCTTTCTATTGATATATAAATTGAAATATTTGGATATTATTTGATAAGTCAATTTGAAAGTGTTCATTTCAGGATTTTTCTGATCTTTTATTTTCAATCATTCATAGTAAATCCATTTCTTATCGAAAAATCATGAATCTTATATCAATAAATTCCATTTTCTCTATAAATTCTGAATATATAATTTTCATAATCTTCTGACATCTTGATTCTCTGATTTTATAGAAATTCGACTGTTGGTCAAAGTCAATGCTTTGACTTTTGACTTTTGACTTTTGACTGTGAAAACCGAGATCTTAAATCTTAAAGTTCCCTATTTAGTCTATTTATATCATTTCTATTCATAAAATCTCATTTCTACTTCTTTAAAACCTCTTTTAAATCTAAGTTTAACCAAGTCAACTCTACAATAAAAGTTAACCTTGTTCTATGTGGATAGACCCGATACATACACTTTACTTGATTTTATATCTTTTTCATTGTGAGTTTGGTATTATAAATTTTTTTTGACCGACGTTTGTGTGTTGTAACGACCGCATAAAACGCTTCGTAAGTCATACAATTGGGAAGTGTTGTTCCATAGGCTCAATGGGGCCTTTGAATTCAATTGTCCTAGAGTGAAGTCTATTAATTATAATTGTTATCATGATAACAAAATCCCAAAGGTGTTTAGGGATAGATGCATCGGCCATTAATGTTCTCTATTTGTCCATAATATTACCAATCTTTCTCTCAGCCAACCCATTTTGTTGAGGTGTGTATGAACAAGATGTTTCATGTTTTATTCCCTCACTCTAAAAAAATTCCTTTAACTCACCATTATAAAAATATTTTGCATTATCATTCCTTAATCTCTATCTCTCAATATTTACTCCAAAGTGTCTTTTAATTAAATACATTTTTTTACTAGTTTGGACATTTTTTATTTATGTTTCAGAAGGTATAACTAGAAGAATCGGCTATAATCATCTACACAAATTAAAAACCATCAATGTCCTTCTACATTTGTATGTGGAGAAGGCCCCCAATTGTTATAGTGAATGAGCTGAAATGATGTTTGATACCTTTTTTCCTCTAAACAATATGTACTTCACTTCATTTTTGCAAGTTGAAACACATCACATATAAGTGTGTCCATATAAAGGTTTTTAAATAACGAAGGGCACATATTCTTGAGAAAGAAAAAAGATGGGTATCCTAATCCTTTGTGGAGGATGATCTGATCCGTCCTGTGGTTATTGGCCATTGTTACTACTTTGGAGTTATTCTCCTTCCTATTATAGTGGGAGGTCACCATTGTTTGTAGATTGTAGAGCCCACCATGAACTTTATCAAGTCCAATCCTCCATCTGTGAACTTTGTTGTACAAAAAAGCATCAATTCCTTCAAAGACAATCTTGTATTAGTCCTTTTTTACAATTTTTTGTACTGAGATTAGGCTTAAAAAAATATTTGGAACATACACAACATTTGTAAGCAGTCCTATTGTGGCTAATTTGATACTACCTATCCCAACTACTTTGAGAAAGGTGCCATCAGCTATGTGAATGTGCTTATGCATTTTGACACAATTCATATGATACAAACATGTTGAATGTAGGCGACATATGATCCATTGCTCTTGAATCAAGGATCCAAGAATACCGATGTGTGATAACATGCAATTTCATGCACTAATATCATGCATTTTATGCATTTATTCTTTGAAATATAATCATAAATGCATGTTATCATGATTTAAAATGATTAAATCGATAATTTCTGTGTTTTAAAGGATATTCTTGATTTTTCATAATTTAGTAGCATTTTATGATCATTTAATGATTTTGATTTATCAAGAATATAATTTTCTTTAATTATAAAATGAAACTTCTCTTTATTTCTCTCTTTTCTCTCTCTCTCTCCCCTTCTTCCGCGCTCTTTTCCTTCTCTCCTTCTCTTCCCTCTTTCCTCTCTTTCTCTCACTCTTCTTCCCTCTTTTCTTCTCTTCTTCCTCTTCTTCCTCCCTCTTCTCATTGCTTCTCACTCGCTCTCTCTCTCGCGACGGAATTTCCGTCGCGAGGAGAGGCGAGAGGAATTCTTCTTCGTCTCTCTCTTTCTATTTCTCTTCTCCTTCTCTTCTTTTTCCTTCCCTCTCTCCCCGCACGCGCGCATGCGTGCGTAAGAGGAGGGGGAGATTTCTCCTCCACTCTCCTCTCCTCTCTTCTCTCTTTCTCCTTCTCTTCCTCGCGCACGCGTGCGTGCGGAAGGGAGAGAGGGAGATTTTCTCTTTTCTCTCTCCTTTCCTCTCGCGAGAGGAGCTCTTCTTCCCTCTCCTTCTCCTTCTTCTTCTCTCTTCTTCGTTTTCTCCTCCCTTCCTCTCTCTTTCTTCTCCTCTCTCTAGAGATTTCTCTCTCTCTCTCGCGACGGAAATTTCCGTCGCGAGAAGAGATTTCTTTCTCTCTCTTCCCCTCGTTCTCTCTCTCTCTCTCTTCTCCCGCTCTATCTCCACTTTTCCTCCTCTTCTTCCTTCTTCTCTCTCCCTCTTCCTACATTTCTTCTCTCTTCCTCCCTTCCGTGTTCTCTCCCCCTTGCTCTCCCGCACGCGCGCGTGCGTAACAGGAATAGGGGGAGATTTCTCCTCCCTCTCCTTTCCTTTCCCCTCTCCTCCTCCTTCTTCCTAGCCTCCTTCTTCCGCTTTCTTCTCTTCCTTTCTTTCTTCTTTCTCTCTCATAATCTCTCTCCTTCTCTTCCTCTCGCGTGCGCGATTCCTTTCTCGCGACGGAAAATTTTCCGTCGTGAGAAGATCTCACAAATTCATCCTCTCTCTATTTCTCACCTCTCTCTCTCTCTTTCTCTCCCTCTTCACTCTCCCGCGCTCTCTTCTCTTCTCTCGCGACGGAAATTTTCCGTCGCGAGGAGAGGCGCGAGGAGGAAATTCGTCCTCCTTTCTCTCTCTCTCTCCGTCGTACCTCTCTTCCTCTCTCTCCTGAGACACTCTTTCCTTCCCTTCTGTTTTCTCCTCCCATCTCCGAACTCTTCCACGCGCCTCTCCACTTCTTCCGGGCCATCTTCTCCCTCTTTCTCGGGCACGAGAAAATTCCTTTCTCGGGCACGAGAGAGGGGCATTTAATGTAATTTTATTATGTTTTAGAGAAGTTTGACCGGAGCAGTTTGTACGGGAGCGGGTTGACCGGCGCCATCTGAGGAGAGAGAGACGATATCAACGGTCCAAATTCGTCTAAATTAAAAGCTTGATATCCTATGATCCTGATGGATTTAGAGGCTGAAATTTCGTGGGGCATGATCGTCATTTCAAGCTCCATGAATCTGATGGGGTCGATTTAGGCTCAGAGACAAAAAAATTAGGGTTATGAATGTTTTTGTTGTATGCTTCTAGCATTGGCTAGCCAGAAGGAAAGAAAGCAACGATGGATCATTGCTCTTCTATTGAGTTTCTTCCCTCTTCTATTCATTCTTCGTGTTGGTTGCAAGACGCCAAGTCCGGGCGAAATATACGGCTCTCGAAGGTATGTTTTGATTAGGGAGCATCATTGGATAGTATTTTCATCACAAATCTTTAGATTAGAACTATCTTCTATCCATTTCTTCTATTTTCCTTAACTGTTCATCCACATTTCTAAATTTAAAACCCTACAAATCACTTTTCCACCATCGATCAAGGGTTTTCAATATCTGAAAATATTTTGGAAGCACTTGTTTGGTTCACTTCATCTCCACGCACATTTTCTTCCTTCCATCGATCATTTTCGGTTTCTAAATCTAAAATACCAAAAAAATAGTTTCTGATTTCAATCTTTTAACCTTCCTCTCTGTGGATTCGACCTCGACTTGCCACTGTCCTAATTTAAATATCAGATTTGAAGAGTTGAGTATAAATTTGTTTGATACGTAAAATCGCGCATTCAACGACCTCGTTTTTACGCTTATCAATGTGTTTTGGTTGAAGTTAAAGAGAATAAGGATGATAAAATTTGGGATTGATCTGAATTAGCCAAGGAAGTGGAGCCAATAACCGATCTGGATGATGAATTAAGTAGACTCTGCATATGTTGTTGTAGGGTCTTCATTTGGTGTTGAATAGTCATCTATTATTGTGGTATGTTAATCTCATGAAGAGGAGGTAGAGGAGGAGCTTGAGGAGTGTACATAGTTGGTTACATCGGCTGCATTGAATAGGGTGATGATCCCCATCTCTGTCCATCCATTGATGGCAAGCAAGACCCGTCTCCATAAGCTCGGGAGACATCGACGACATGAGTTCAACCCGACCAACGTGCAAGGACGAAGGAGCCTGGCTTTTGCTACATGGCCTAACCATTTGGGATTTCACCCATCTTCGCCCCGACATTATGCCGAATTCACCTTTTCTTCCCATCCTTTGTTTTGTTATTTCCTTTCCTAGAATTTATGCGCCCTTTGTGTTTTAGTGGACCCACTTATTCTCTCCTCTTTTAGTCTTTATTTTTTCCCATCTCTTGTTGTTTCTTGGCCTTCCTTTGGGCCCAAATGAGTCCTAAGAGTCATGCAGGTTCCTTATTTTAGGGAAGAGAGGGAGAGTAGACGATGAGAAGAGGAAGAGGAGAGGGAGTAGATGTCGACAAGGTTGGGTGGTCCCAGTTACAGTCCGGTTTTTGTCACACCATTCAGTCCAAATCTGAATTCAGTCTCAGTTTCGGTCTCAGTTCACCTCGGTTACGGTTCAGTTTGGTCTTAACTTTGGTCTCTCTTGACCATGGATATGTGTACCTGAAAAGAGATAAATATATCAACGTCTACTAATAAAAAAAATTTCATAGTCAGAAACCTTACCGATGATACTTATTGATTCAATCTCACCTAAAGTCAATCTCACCATAAGATTCAATCTCACCTAAAGTCACAGAGAAAGAGAATTCACGGAGTGTCATAACCGACTAAAAATATGAGAAAAATTTAAAATACATAGAAAAGGATTAAACTTTAAAATATTTTGACAAAAATACTATGATCTGATCAGTGATTAGATCATTGATCAGATCGTTATTTTATGACAGTGATTGCTAATCAATTACTAGATCAATGATTGGTAAGATGGATTTGATCACAAGATCAATGATTGCTAAGATGGATTTGATCACAAGATCAATGATTACAAAGATGGATTCGATCACAAGATCAATGATTTCAAAGATGGATTCGATCACAAGATCAATGATTGCTAAGATGGATTCGATCACAAGATCAATGATTGCAAAGATGGATTCGATCACAAGATCAATGATTGCAAAGATGGATTCGATCACAAGATCAATGATTGCTAAGATGGATTCGATCGCCAATTGGATCTGCTGCGATCTAATTTAGTACTTCTGATTTCTAATTTCATAGAAATTCTAATAAAAATTTTTAAACAAAATCAAGTGACGCAGAAACGCAAATCGGATTCAGTAAAGGACAACAAATTAACAACAAATTTCCTCTCTCTCTCTCTCTCTCTCTCTCTCTAATTCTTCATGAGAGACGTTCCACCCAAGAACTCTAGAGAATATATATATGCACCGAGAGAGAGAGACAGAGAGATTAATCTGACAAAACTGTTTCATAGTCAAACGGCAGCAGGAGAAACATATTAAGACGAAATCTCAGCATAATGCAACACGGAAGGTAATCTATCAAATATGCTTTCAGTGATGATTGGGACTGGTCAAGATCTTGTAGAAGACTTAGGAGACTGCTTGAACACTATCTTGTCCCCCCTTTTCATGGCCCAAAAATTTCCATCTCTCCTCTCTCTACAAGCCATCTTAGCCCCGCGGCGGAATTTATTGGCTCCACCGTATTAATCTACCCTTCTCACATCAACTCGCGGAGATTGTCAATGCCATGCATTTTATAGTTTAATCATAACCTTGCTTGGACTAATTGCTTCTGAGGAAGCGGGGAGAGACTGTCACGTGAAGTTGGGATGAAAGCTCAAGCGCGGAAAGATAATAATATAAGAAATTGGAGAAAAAACGGTGATCCCGAAGTTTCTTTCTGACCGAGAAATTCTGGGCGGGCCCCCTCTCCATGACGTAGAAATTCTAGACAGAAGTGAGAGAACAAATGATGAAGATTCGGGAATGAGTTAGAGATGCGAGAATATGAAGAATAGGTTAGAGATGTCAGATGCGGGAATGAGGGGAGAGAAGAGACAATACTTTAAAAATTATTCGGTTCAGGACCAAATAATTTTGAGGACCGGACCAAAACTTGACCGAGACCGGTTCGGCCCATTTTGTGGACCGACAGTCTTGGTTCGGTTCGGTTGATTGAAGTGCGGTCGGTCTTTAACCGACATGCGGTTGGTCAAACATGGGCGTGGAATCTCGTCGCCAATGCCTGTGGGCAACGCTTGCCTCCTGCCACCCCTCGAGGTCGGCGCCTGCACCACCTCTCTTGCAAACCCCCCTCCCTTGGTTTTCCTTAGCACTCTAGCAGATCCGTCTCATCCTCTCTCGTGTTGACCCTTCCCCTCCCTTTGCAACCGACCGCTTGGACGATTCGGCGAGAGGCAACCCGCGATTCGTGCTTTCATCCACAACACCTTGAGGCCTATGTTCATGACTACACTTTGTTGCAAACGCAACCCCTTCGGGTGTCCTGAATGCGACCTATCGTGAGTCGGAGACACTGACTCCATCTCCATCAACCCCTCACGAAGAGGAGCTCCGGTTCCTCCTCGTAGCCTTTGCCACTCTCATGAACTCTGCTTTGTCCGGTCAGTAGAGTATTTGATGAACTACCCACGTCATGACGGTAGGGATTCCCCTTCCCACTATAAGAATAGGGGAATCTTCTGTTCTTGCAGAATAGAAAGTTGAAAGAAGAAGAAGAAGGAGAAGAGAGAAGAGGGATCATGAAATTCTCAGAATAGCAACTAAGTTCTTGAACTTCTATTGATGATGCTTTGTTACAGAATTTGGGGTTTTTATAGAGATTAAATGGTAGTAAAGGACCGTTAGAACAATCGAGAGCAATCGATCTGTTCATTGAACTGCGATGAAGCTGGGGCTAGTGTTCGCTAATTGGTCCACGTAGAGCGGCTAAGATGGCAGTCGTTACACGAGTCACTTAACTTCCGCGAACCGGTTTGTCTCGTGAGCTGGTTCGCGGTTTGAACCGACTTCTTGATTAAGTGCTTTTACATGCCCCTGCAAGTCCAAGGTGGGAAGAAGATGCATCTTGGACTTGAGAAAGATGAAACGATTCTTGGGAAGTGCTTTGGTGAGAATATCCGCCGTATGATCCTTGGTAGCCAGATAGCCAATGCGAAGATTGTTCATTTTTACTTGTTTCCGAAGGAAATGCTAGTCTATTTCAATGTGTTTTCTTCGGGCATGAAAAACTAGATTGGAGACAAGATAAGTTGAACCAACGTTGTCGCACCATAGAATAGGCGAGCGTTGTAGAGGGATGTGTAATTCTTGAAGGAGCGATTTGATCTAGATGAATTCCGCTGTGGCATTGGCCACCGCTTTGTATTCAGCCTCTATACTAGATCGAGCCATTGTTCTATCTTTTTGACATCGCCAAGAGATCAGGTTTTGACCAAGATAGACGAGATAGCCGCTTGTAGAGCGTCGATCAGTAGGATAGCTGGCCCAATATGCATCACTAAACAATTCTAGAGATATATTAGAGTTACGGGAATAAAAAAGACCGTCCGAGATGGAATGTTTTAGATCGCGAAGTAAATGTTTTACATTGGTCCAATCAGAGTGTGTGGGAGAATGCATTACTTGACAAGCTTTGTTAACATAAAATGATATATCAGATCTAGTAATGTAAAGGTATTGAAGTTCCCCAACAATGCTTCTAAAGAGAGTGGGATCATTGAATTTGGTAGAGTCCGTAAGTTTGGAAAATGAACAAGGATTAGAAGTAGGTTTAGCCTTGTCCATCTGAGCTTTCTGAAGAATTGGTAGGATGTATTTGGACTGAGAGAGAAATATGCAGTTGGTGTAGAAATGAATTCAATGCAAAGGAAATAATGAGCATGACCTAAATCTCTCATGGAGAAAGCTGAGCTAAGAGAGTTAATAAGGCTATTAATTCTAGCGGAGTCCGGACTGATAAGTAGAATGTAATCAACATAAATCAAGAAGAAGAAAGGGATCTGATTATGGTATTTAAAAAACAAAGAGGTGTCGGTTTTGGAAGCAGTGAATTTGAGAGAGAGTAAGTAGGTAGATAATTTTAAAAACCATTCCCCAGGTGCTTGTTTAAGACCATATAAAGATTTCATCAACTGACATACATGATGAGGAAAACATTTATTGATGAAACCTGGTGGTTGTTCCATGAAGATGGTTTCTTGCAACTCACCACGTAGAAACGCATTGGAAACATCTAGTTGATGGATGAACCATTTTTGAATGATGGCTAAAGATAATAAAATGCGAACAGTGGTAATTTTAATAACTGGGCTGAATGTTTCATCATAGTCAAACAAATATTTTTGTTTGAAGCCTTTGGCTACTAGCCGAGCTTTGTAGCGCTCAATAGACCCATCAGATTTATGTTTTAATTTAAAAAATCCACTTACAATTGATGACATTCATGAATGTTGATCGAGGAACTAACTTCCATGTTTGATTATGTTGAAGTGTTGTGAATTCTATCTTCATTGCATGTAGCCATTGAGCATATTTAAGAGCATATGAGAAAGAGATTGGTTCACAGGGAATGTTTGTGTTAGTGAGAAAACACTCAGGCAGGGGATGATTAGTAACTGGTTGAGTTTTGAAGTAGATCTCAATAATGGATTTGGTTTTTAAAGGAGGAATAGTATCGGGTGAAATGGGGTCAGTTGTAGACAAATTTAGATCATTTTATTCTAAGTTAGTGAACTCATGAGAAGAAAGTAGACTTTGATCCTGAGAAATAGGATTGGTTGTTGGGGTAGATGCACTAATGGGAGTGTCTTGAATAGAGGGCTTCATGATAATGGGAGGAGTTGTATGATGAGGTCCTAGAATTCCTATGGATGTATTTTCTGAAGAAGTGGATGAATGAGAATATGGGAAAATAGATTCTTCGAAGATCACATCTCGAGAGATAAAGAGTTTATTAGAAGAGAGAGATAATCATCTAAACCCAAGATGAATGTTGCTGTAACCGAGAAATATACATTGTTCAGATCGTATGGTCAACTTATGAAGTGAGTAAGGTCAAAGATGAGGATAGCAAAGACATCCAAAATTCCGTAATAGTTTGTAATCAGGTAAGATATTAAAGAGAACTTCATATGGTGACTTGTTGTGTAAGATTGATGTGGTCATTCGGTTAATGAGAAAAGTAGCACTAGAGGCAGCCTCATCCAAAAAATTTTCAGGTAAAGAGGCATTTTTGAGTAAGGTTAATGTTGTTCCTATAAGATGTCTATGTTTCCTTTCAGTAATCCCATTTTTTTTCAAGTGTGTAAGGGCAGGAAACTCTGTGATGAATGCCATGCTCCTTTAAGTAAGTAGTTAGACACTCGAATTCTCCACCCCAATCAGACTCGAAAGAAACAATTTTGGCTGAAAGTTGATTTTTCACTTTCATTCTAAACTCAGTAAAGGTAGATAGAACATCACTCTTTTTTCTTTGAGGAAAAAGGCGTGTGTACTTGGAAAATTCATCTATGAAAACAACATAATAAGAAAAACCAAAGTGAGAAAGAATGGGTGCTGGACCCTAGAGATCGAGTGAATTAGTTCCCGGAGGTTTGGAGGATTTATGAACATAAATGCTAAAAGGAAGTTTATGAGATTTTGAAGTTCTACAGGCATCACAGTGTAAATGTGACATTTTATGAGTAATGGGAAGGCCATATTTATTCAAAATCTTATGTAGAACATGAAAGTGAGGATGGCTAAGTCAATGGTGCCATGTGTTAGGGGATGCTTTTTCTCTTACATATGAGGAACAATTTCGTAGGAAGTGTAGAAGGTAAAGTCCATCTTTATGCTCCCCTTTCATTAACAGTTGATGAGTCTGTATATCCTTCTGATGAGATCTGAGGTCGATAACTTTCCGAAATTTTGATCAAAACATCAAATGCAGTGGAAAAACATTGAATCGGACATTCAAAATACCAAGCCACCAAGAACAGATGATCCTCTCATCTAGTATGAATGAGAAAACATACTTACGAGTTTCCTTGAAGGAGTTCTTGAAGCTATTCAAGTGTCTAGTCTCTAGCGGTATCCACACGGTCTCCGGATGGTTGGATCTCCTCTTCAAAGCTCTTCACCAAGAGAGAAAGAGAAGAAAGGAGAGAATTCCCACAAGGCTTGCATGTGCACCTTCAGTTGTGGTCGTTCTCCCCCTATTTATAAACATTTGGAATGAGGTTTTTTCATAAAAACCCTCATAATTATGTCTATATCTACCAACATCCATAAACCTTATGTGTGTGACCCTCTAGGTCCATATATCTCACTAGTCAATAACTATATAGACCAAATAACACCTTATTGGTCAACCTTAATTAATTATCCACATCCACATATAGATTAATTAATCAAGGATCGATTTAACCCAATCGATAGGTTGAGTTGCCAGCCCGTTGGGTGCCAAGCTACACCACATACACTAGGAGATATGGAGTTTGTAAGAACTCACTTATGGAACCTTCCCATCTTCGATTACCATCTATGTATAATCCTTCATCCACGTTAGACTCATGAATGACTTAGGGTATGGTCAACTGTCAAACCCTAATCGGTCACTCAAGTTAGTACTGATGCATGTAGAAATCATCGAGAACTCCTTCTTTCGATATTTCTACTACCTTCACCAAGGATTTCATTGCATCTCATTCCTTTGAGTCAACATCCTCAAATACCGAGGGTGGATGATCCCATCTTGAGCACACAATCGTCTTTGTGGACTTCATGTTGTATCCAATATATGACGTTGTAAATATTCCGTGACTAGGGATTCGTGAGTCATAATCAAAACACGATCATCCATCCACAAGATGTCTTTGGTGTCTCAAGTCAAAGGACCACATACACAACCATGACATGAATACCCGTGATTGACAGTTAGGTATAATACCATTCAGGGATTCATACGGATCAATTCAGTGAACTCTTTCTCCAAAGAGCACCTAGTATCTATCCTTAGTGTCTCCATAACGATGGCTATAGGATCAGCCATACTCATCATATGAGTTGGATTAGATAGTGCTATTCTTTCCGGATAATTCGATGTCCTTCTCGAATATCCCATGAATAGGAATGTTTAGAACATATGTTTAAAGACTAGTGATCACTATGTTATGATCTCATCATAATTCACTTAGTCATTGCACATGCTCATGGACTTCATTACAAACATCACACAAGAATGACAATGAATAAATTTCATTTCAATGAACATAAACAAGATACATGAAAGTGTGATTGGCTTATAGGCCACATAATATCCATCACCTTCACCATACAAAAGTTCGGATGAAACTCCACATATACATTGTTATCCAGAGTGAATTTATGAATGGACAATAAATTCTTAGTTACTAACGAAACATGAAGAATATTATTTAAATTAAAATGAGCGGAGCTTGAATGAAATGATGATGAACTAGTAGATGAAATGTGCAAACCTTGTCCATTACCGACATAAAGTTGATTAGGTCCAGTGTAGATGATTGGATTTTGGATATTATTTGAATCATTTGTGACGTGGTGGGTTGAAGAACTGTTAGGATACCAAGCATTGATGTTTCCTTGATAAGAGCATGTGTTTGTGAGATTAGCCTGCGGTTGTATATTTCTACATTGTTGTCCAAGAACAAATTCTTTGTAATTCGGTTGGAAGAAGTCTTTATTGAATCGTTCATAAAAGTTGATCACTCTATGTCCTTTTTTAAAGCAGAGCTGGCATCGAGGCACAATTTTCTGTCCACGACCTCTGCTGCGATTTTTTCTCCCTCCTCGATTATTTCTTTGAACTTGATTTTTAGTTTGAGTGAGATGAGAAGATGAAGGGAATTCACTTGTGTATGAAGAAGCTGACTTGTGGATGCATAAAATGCATTATATTGCTGATCTAAGCCTCTGAGCAATGCAAAGGAAAGATCATGCATGTTGATGTTACTGCCATTGGCGCGGAGTTTATCTCCAATGTATCTAACAGTTTGGACGTATGTGTCAACCATCATTGAGCTTTTCCTTAGATTATGCAATTTTGTTTGAAACTCCATAATTCTTGATTGCAATTTTCTTGAAAAATTTTTGAATAATTGCATCCCAAGCTTCCTTTGCAGTTTCTTTGCCAACCACAATCAGCATGGTAGATTTTGTGAGTCATGAATTAATAATTGCCAGAACTACCTTATCTGTTTTGAACCAGGTTTTATAACATGTATTCATACTAGTCTGTCCATCTTTATTCAAACATGACATTTCTGGAGGATCTTGTTCAATGTAATCCATAACTTCATAAGCAGCAAGAATTGGCAAGATTTGCGTGCCCCATAGAAAAAAATTTTTTCTCTAGTTAGTTTAAGAGAGACAGTCAAACCTGAGGGATTGATGCCGGCAGTGGAGATTTGTTGTGGAATAGTTGTGTCGATAGGCAGCTTCCCGATATGTTTTGCCATTCTTGTTTAATGCTGTGTAGCTATGAGCTTTGATACCATGTAAGAACAGAGGAATCTTCTGTTCTTTCATAATAGAAAGTTGAAAGAAGAAGAAGAAGGAGAAGAGAGAAGTGGGATCGTGAAATTCTCAAAATAGCAACTAAGTTCTTGAACTTCTATTGATGATGCTTTGTTACACAATTTGGGGTTTTTATAGAGATTAAATGGTAGGAAAAAACCGTTAGAACAATCGGGAGCAATTGATCTAGTTAATTGAACTGCGATGAAGTCTGGTGCTGGCGTTTGCTGATTGGTCCACGTAGAGCGGCTGAGATGGCAGTCATTATGCGAGTCACTTAACTTCTGCGAACCGGTTTCTCTTGTGAGCTGGTTTGTCTCCGTGCAGAGGTGTTCCCCAATGGTTGAGCTTCCTATCGATCCACTCACGTTCACATCCCGCCGTGAGCTCCCACACATTTCGCGCACAACCACTTGATCTCACGCCTAGTTGTGCGCAAACCTAGGGCTCTCTGTTGCCTGCGTCTGCCGCATCTGCCGCACGCACGTGCCTCGCAAGCCCATGCCAACTTTCCTTGTTGGACGCGCATGCCCTTGCTCGCTAGTGCCTATAATGGTCACGTGCCCGCCTACATCTGTGTCAATTGCGTTCGCGCCCATCTACCTTGTCTTGCAAAGCAGTCTCGCGCGAGTTTGCGCGCACACCCAATGCTCTCACCATCAGCGCTATCACGCCCCTGCCCACTCCCGGCCTGACCCCACGTCGCTGGTAGAATCATCAGTGTTTGTATTGTGCCGTCGATGCAACCCGCCTCTCTGGTGCTGTTATTCTGGCGCAAACCCGAAAAACTTCGAAGAACACAAACTTGCCCTTCTACTCTGGACCCCTCGTACCCGTCTACTCTGGACCGACCACTGAACCTGCGCTTGCTCCTCGATGGTCATCTTTGTCCATGATGGTTCTTCGTGCCGCCATGCCCCTCAGGCATTCTATCCCAAAGGTTAGGAGCGGTCCCTTTACTCTTAAATATTAATAACCTTTCAAAGTTTTTTCCCTATTCGTCTCCACTGCCTTAGGATAAGCTTAGACAGGATAGATGGAATATAGGAGTGAGAATTTGGACACGTACTTTAGGTTCTGCACTGAGCATGTGCTGCAGCCTTTGTCTAACCTATGAGGAGTGATTCAAGACCTATCTAGCCTCTGGAATGAACCGAGAGGATCTTATCCTTCCATCATCATGAGTTTCCCCGAAATTGACTTCGCTTATTAGCACGCCTGCCTGGACTTAGATTAGATACCGCACCTAGAGTCTAGCACCTAGATAACATGCATATTTAAATTGGAATACTATCATATTAAAATGATATTAATGCTTATTTTATGTAATTATGATGCATGTTAACATAGTTTTATGAAATTTTTCAAGGTCAAAATAACTTGAAATTAACTACTTTTTCTTGCTGTTATTTTGACTTTAGAAGATGCTTAAAATAAGATATTAGAAGAAGAGAATGATAGAGGAATCAGAGTCAACTTTGAGGGGTTGACTTAATATTATTCTGAAGTCATCATATTTTCTTGTTTAAATTTATATTTCAAGTGGTATGGGATTAAAGATAAAGAAATTTTTGATCCAATGGAGAAAATTTGAGTCAAAAAGGCCTTCTAAATTGAAAGCTATAAACTTTTTAAGTTCACATATTTTTATGGATTTTATTTTGATTTTTCAGGAAATTTTCAGAATTTTTAAAGGCTAAAAAAATGCAAAAAAATGGGCTTATTAAGCCCGTGACCCGCATAGAGCTAACGTGGCGCGACGTCGACACGTGGCGGCGCCATGTGAGTTGACCCGGACCCACGCGGGTGCACATGTGTTGCGATGGATCAATCAAGCTAAGTATATTGGGCCCACAAGTATAGCGGGCCCAGGAGTTAGCATAAGGGGGGAGCATACTAGGCCAAATGGGCGACGCAAAGCCTTAAGATTGTTTCCCTTTATATAGGCAATAATCTCTCTTGATTTCTTCCGTGTGAGACTAAGTTTTTCTATATGTGTGCAGGCTAAGTGGCAGCTCGAGCGGAATTGGATCAAACCACACGAAAGAGCGCACGTTGATCTGGTGGATCTTGGTCCACCTCATCCTGATCAACAACATGTGACTAATTCGCAACCGTCGATCTCATTAGTGAAATCTAACGGTTGAGATTTAATTTCGCATTCGACGAATTGTGGAGTGACACCCAGCTGATAATGGACGCTCTGATGAAGATCGAATAGCAAATATCAAGGAGGAAGTGGGCCCACATCGTGAGATCATGGTCCACTTATCGCGCGCGACGTGGCAGCATCCTGGCTGTTCAAACATTCTTCAGCAGAATGGACGGCTCAAATATTTTGCAATGAATTCTTCTAGAAATCAATGTTTTCTCTTCTTAAACTGTAACTTTTGATTAAACTTGAAGAAATTAAGCAATTTTGGACGAAAGATCTAAAGTTCTTCGCAATTCTCTTGCATTCTAGACTCAAACGTGCATGGATTGAGGCAAGTTAAACACAAATCATGGCAAGAAAACGTTTGGAAATCAACCCTTGAATGTTGAAATCACGACGAAGAAGGAATCATAGAAATTCTCAGCAATCAAAGCAATTTGAAGCTTAATCTTCGCGTCAATCGGGTTAGTAGTGTGATTTCTTCATAATCTTGGTAATTTAGATAGTTTAGATTAGATTTAAATAGGTAATTAGAGTTTAGAAATCAGAAATTTTGTCATTTCGCCCAAATTTCATCGTAGATTTTTGCTGATTTCTGAACAAGGATTTCTCCCTGATCTTATGTCTAATTCGTTTGAATTTGGTTTTATTTGATTCCTTGTTCAATCAGCTTGCCGTGGAAGATTCGTATATTTTCATCAAGGTTTGACATTCATTCCTCGTTCATTCCTTGTCGTGGAAATTCCTTGTTTAATTAAGCGTTCAAGGGGAGAGTTCAATCGAATCCAACGATTAATCACAACAAATCCTGCTCCAATCAGATCACGATTGAGTCTAGACGCAGGGGAATCGTGATGAACTCAAGATCTTCCTCAAAAATTGCTTAATTGCTTCATGATTCAATCAATACTTGAGATACAAAGGGAGAGAACACCGTTTTATAGGAGAAGATCGATCGACAGCCACGATTGCTTGATGATCGTGGACCACGATCCCACGATTCCTCATAAACCTCCCGTCCAATCTTGATCGGAGCATTCTGATTCGCCCACGTCACGCGCCAATTGTAGACATGATGCCACGTCGTAGGGTCCACGATCCCCTTAAATCTAAGTCGTCCGATCTTCGATTGGACCATCACGATGCATCCACGCATCTCCACGATGAAATTCAATCGGATTTAATCTTGGCCCTCGGATTTCACTTAATCCCCATTTTGCACACGTGCCATGATGATGATCGCGTGGACTCGGGTCCACGCGTTTGACGCCCCTTTTTTTATTGCGATCGCATCTGACGTCCACGGTGCTGCCACTTCGCCTGCAAAAGAAGATCTTCCAGGAACATAGTCCCACACGGAAGAAAAAAAGAACAAAGGTGAGTATAAAGGGTGGGGCGACATAATGCAAATGCGTTACCACCCCAATACTATCACCAGGGCCCACTAACCCATGGGCCCTTCACCTGCCAGCCCCCTCACTCACCACGTGGCACCCCTCGGGTGTCCACGTGGACCTGCGTGGCCCGTCCCACGCGTCTGCGTCCATTCGAGCCACCTAGGCTCCCCGCGTGGGCTCGCCTGGCTCTGCCACGTGGCCTTGCATGCTGATAACATCCATTTATAACTTAAATTCTTATCCTAATTCACTCATATTCATGCTTATTTTATGAGAATATGATGCATGTTATCATACTTTTTAGGAATTTTCTCCATTGGTATGTCATTTCACTAAAGTCGATATTTATGCATAAATTAGGGATAATTTCACGCTTAATAGATGATTAATATTTTGTTAAGTTTAAATTAATAGAAGTTAATCTCTTTTATTAAATGATTTTGACTTTAGTGCATGTTTTGAAGGATAATTTCAAGATGAATTGGAATGTTTATGGAGAAACAAATTAAGTAAATTCTAATACATCTTAATTTCTTCTTTGAAAATATATTTTAAATGGCATGATGTTAAAAATGAAGGAATTTGTGATCCAATGGAGAAAATTTGGATTAAAAAGGAGTTCTACATTTTTAAATTAATTTTTATTAACTTTTCTTATTTAAATCGCAAAAAAGGGGGTATTTTGGTCCACAAACCCCCCCGTATGCTGACGTGGCACGCATACCAGACGTGGCGAGCAGCTGACGTGGCGCGCGGGACCACCACGCAGATGCGACGCGGCTCTTAGGCCACGTGGCAGGGCCGCGAGTGACCCACGCGAGGCGCAGGAGGCGCACAGGGCGCGGACACATGGCAGGAGGCCACACGTGTCCACGCGAGTCCACGTGGGCGCCCGTGTGGGGCGCCACGTGGCAGGGGGTCGTCAGATGGAGGGCCCACGGGTTAGTGGGCCTTAGTTAGGTATTTGGGGCGGTAACGCAATTGCGTTACTACGCTGCACCTTTTAACCTAACGACTTCTTGTATTTCCCTCCATGTGGGACTATGTTCCCACACGTTTTCTGTTGCAGATGACGTGGCCACATCGCACGCATCGGACCACAAGCGCACTTCATTGATCGCGTGGACCGGAGTCCATGCGATCACTAATCTTAACACGTGCGCAAAATCGGGGATAAGTGGCGACGATCAATGGGCTCACATGGTGACACGTGGACGAAGATGGTGCGTTCGATCCTCATCAAATATGCAGTCGAGAATAGCCGAGCGATCTTCATCGGACGGCTGAAAGATCAAGACTCGATTTCGACACTATCCTGGCCACGATCAAGTGCGATCATGGCCTCCTTCATCACGGAATCAGTGCTAGAATCTCTCCACTGGATCGGACGGCAATCGACGGAGAACCAAGATCACGATCGACACACGATCGCGGCGCGATCGTGGTTCTGTTGAAGTAAAATTGAGACGAAATTACCGTCAATCCAGGAGCCACGAAACCGCCCAAGAGAATCGCTCCCACGACCCCTGAAAACCGCTCCCATGACCGCATCAACCGGCCACGATTTTTGGGCCAAAAATTTCCTTTAAAAGCATGTATTTCTCTTCTTATTTTCGCAACTTTCGATCGATTCGTGAAGTAAATTAAGCAAATTTTGAGGAAGATCTTTAGTTCATTGTGATCCCCCCGCGTTTCGACTCAATTGCGACGCAATTGGAGCGAGATTGATCGCGAATTCCTCCTTCATTTCATCGAATTTTCCCCTTGAATTCTGAAAATCCGTAAGAAAGGACCCGAGCAAATTCACTTCAATTCACGCAAATTGGAGCTTTTTTCTTACGGCAATCGGGTTAGTAGTGATATTCGATCGATTAGCAAGAGGTAATTTGAGTTTTTATTAAGTTTAGATTGTTGATTTTGCAAATTAGTTCTCAGTGTTCTTCATTTTCCCCAAATTTCAGTCCAAAAAATTTCTGAATTTGAAAATAGTATATCTCTCTGATTATAATTCCAAATCACTTGATTTTGGTTTCATTGGATTCCTCTTTTCATCAGCTTTCCGTGTATGGCAAATTCGTCGAATTCTGAGTTCATTTGGCCGTTCAATTTGACGTTTGACTGAGCACTGTTCATCCTTCATCAGAAGTCAAACGTTGACTTTCGGGGTCAATTACTCTCAATTTACAAATTGGAATTTAATCATCTTTGGTATGTTTAGATTCCTCTGGTTCTTAGATTTCCATTGACATATAAATTGCAAGATTTGGATTTTATTTGACTAATCAATTTAAAGATTTCCTCCGAGGTGTTCATTTCGGGGATTTTCTGATCTTTGATTTTCAATAATTCATAATAAATCCATTTCTTCTCCAAAAATCATGAATTTTATATCAATAAATTTCATTTCTCTCTAGTTTCCAAATATTTAATTTTCGTAATCATCTGACTCCTTTGGTTCTCTGATTTTACAAAACACCAACTATTGGTCAAAGTCAACGCTTTGACTTTGAGTTTTGACTTTTCTCTGTTAAAACCGAGATTTCAATTCTTAAAATTTCTTATTTAGTATATTTATATCATTTCCATTCATCACATCTTATTTTTAATTTCTTTAGAACCTCTTTTAAGCTTAAGTTTGACCAAGTCAACTCTGCAATTAAAGTTAACCCTGCTCTCTGTGGATCGACCTGATACTTACACATTATTTGATTTTATATCTTTATCTTTGTGAGTTCGGTTTTATAAATTTTTTTTTACTTACATTTGTGTGTTTTAACGACCGCACAAATAGCTACGTCACATGCCACGTCGCATCCGTGTGGGTCCCGCGCGCCACGTCAGCTCCGTCGGTTCTGCGGAAATTAACCCCCTTTTTGTGATTTTAATTAAGAAATAAAATCAATAAAACTCAATAAAAAAATCTGAGAAAAATCTAAAAAATTCAAAACTTTATATCTTTAAAAATATAACTCCTTTTAAACTCAAATTTTCTCCATTTGATCACAAATTTATTCCTTTTTAATATCATGCCATCTAAAATATAAATTAGAAGAAGAATATAAGATGAATTCATAATGAATTAAGATAATGTCTTAAGAAGTCTTCTTTATATCATCCTCGCATTCTCTTCTTGAAATTTATTCTTGAAAACATCTACTAAAGTCAAAGTGATTTAAAAAAAAGATTAATTTCTATTTATTTAACCTTATTAAAGATTAAACATTCATAAAGCACATAATTAACCCTAATTAATGCATAAATATGAACTTTAGTAGAATAGCATGGCAATGGAAAAAATTCATAAAACTAGGATAACATGCATCATAATTACATAAAATAAGCATGAATATTAGTCAAATAAGGTAAGAATTTAAGTTAAATATGCATGTTATCAGTGAGTAGTGCTCATATTTTATCTTACTCTTAGGATATTGGTCCCTCATGAGTTATATTTTTATCTTTCTCTCATTCTTCTCTATAAATGGAGGCTTATAATCTCTTCTTTACTCACTCAATACAAATGGGCTTTATCATTCACAATATGTTTGTGAAACATCCCATATTTCTTTCATAGTGGGAGATTCAATCAAATAGTTAGCTAACTCAATTGTCATAAAATCTAGAATCCAAATATGTAGGATTTCTTGCTTGACAATCCACCTCTTATACTGGGTATCTATTTGTGGAGGAGTTGGATCAGTAAGGTGATCCGAGGGATTTCTTGGTCTAACTATAGCTTGAATGTGATGCATCCACATCTGATAATTGTGGCCGGTGAATTGACTCTGAGAGATCACAATTGTTAAATAGCTGAACCATTAATCACCACCAGCGATTGACAATCCTTAAGAGGTTGCAGCTTGAGTGGTTTCCACCATAGAAGGCAATAGAAGAAAAACACATTGAAATCCTCTCCATCGAGCTCTCTCTCTCTCTCTGTGTTTGTGTTCCTAACGAATGATTTTCTTATTTTCGGTTTTCAATTTCTGATTTTTGATTTTGTTTTTCAATTCTCAATTTCTGATTTTGTTTTCAATTTTGTTTTCTGATATTTCAATTTTCGATTTTCGATTGTATTTCAACGATTTTCTGATATTTTGATTTTTGATTTTTCAATTTTTCGATTTTTGATTTTTGATTTTCAATTTTTGATTTTCGATTGTTTATCATTGTGTTTATCAAATCTGTTCTTTTTAATTTGAGTTATATTTATTTTATCTATTTAGATATTTTAATCTATTTTAAACATTCTAATTTGTGTTTAGTTATTTCTACCAATTTTAGATATTCTAATATGTATTTAGATATTTCAATGTGTTTAGTTATTCTAATCTGTGTTTAGTTATTTCTATCAGTTTTGGATATTCTAATCTGTATTTAGATATTTCAATCTGTTTGGATATTCTAATATGTGTTTAGTTATTTCTATCTGTTTTGGATATTCTAATTTGTATTTAGATATTTCAATCTGTTTAGATATTCTCATCTGTGTTTAGATAATTCAGTTTGTTTTAGATATTTTAATATGTGTTTAGATAATTCAATCTGCTTGAGATAATTTATAAACTTTCACGTTCAGTAAGACTTCATCAAGGTGAGATTAAAGGTGGTTTAATTTCAAGTGAAGTATTAATCGTTTATCAATTAATTTATCAAACATACCCATTCAGTAAAAGTATTCTAGGGGTTGTTTGTGTTGTGTTGTTGCATTTGTTTCTTTATATTCAAGGGAGAAGACTGCAAAAAGTTAACGTCAACAAATGTCAAAGTCATCAGAAGTCAAAGTCATCAGAAAGGCAAAGTCAAAGTCAACAGAAGTCAAAGTCATCAGAAAGGCAAAGTCAAAGTCAATAAAAAGTTAAAGTCAACAGAAATAGTCAAAGTCACCCACAAAAAGTCAACATCAAAAGAAGTCAAAGTCATTAGAAAGGCAAAGTTTAAGTCAACATCAGTAGTCTAAGTCAACTGCAAAAAGTCAAAGTCAACAGTAGTAGTCAAAGTCAACTATAGAAAGTCAAAGTCAACATCAGTAATCAAAGTCAACTGCAAAAATGTAAGTCAACATTTTGTAGTCAAAGTCAACATTGGTAGTCAAAGTCAACATAAAGTCAAAGTCAACATAAAGTCAAAGTCAAAAGTCAAAGTCAACATAAGTCAAAGTAATCATAAAGTCAAAGTCAAAGTCAAATCAGCAAATTAGGGGGTTATATTAATTTATTTTATTTTTTAAGAAGTTTTAAAATAATTTTTTGTTACGTCATTTGTTATAGTTTGTTGTGATTAGCTTAGTTTGTTTTAGTATTTTCGTTACAGCTTTCTATTTTATAAATTTAATTAACTTACTAGGATAATTACACGTACTATCATATTTTACGTGAACTCTTGGTGAGTCGTACTTACTTGTGAGGGTAAGGGGGAGATTCCTTGGGAATCGCAGTGAGTCGGGACGACTCTAGGGAGTTGACTAGAAAGTCAACTCGAGGGATATTTGTTCTTCACCTTGCAGGATTACTCATACTCGGGGATGGGCGACTTACTTGGTGCGTGCGCGGATCGGTGCGAAGACTCGGTGACTCTAGAGGGGCAGGCCAACTCGAAAGGGAGTAGGGAGCGGTGCGCAGAGCTCTAGGAGTCAGCCCAGGGGATGGGACGAGCGGAGGGGTACCGAAGGACGGTGGCGAAGTAAGGTCACTAATCGAGAGCGTGAGTGAAGCAAATCAAAAGATCGTGTTAGAACTTTGATCTAATCATATCGGCTAGCTAATCAACCCGGTGAAGAGTGACTCTGGGAGGACTGTCTCCTCTTGAGACTGGCGCGAGGGGTTTGGAAACCCTATCCAGTATAAAAAAATCTGGTATGCGAGTGACGTGAGAAAGTTGAGTGATAATCAACGAATTCAAATAGGGATTAGAATAACATAAATATTAAAAAGAAACTAATTCACCCCCCCTTTCTTAGTAATTTCACCATCTCATTAGGGAATTTTATTCCCTTCCTACTAGATCTCTTGTGATAACCGAGTGGTTTGATGACCAATGGCTTAATTAAGAAGAGAGAAAAAAAAATCTAGAAAGTTACCTCTGATGAGCAGCAACCTAGTTTTGATACCATGTGGAGTTTAGAGCTGCTGTAAATGAGTCAGAGGTGTCTATATTCTTGAGTGAGGGAAATAGAGTGAGACCAATGGCTTAAATAAGAAGAGGGAAAAAGAGTTAGATCTAGAACAGAGCAGAGAAAAAGATCAATTTTCTATTATCGAGAAAGGGTATACATACAAGGTAATGTGACCGTTACACTCTAACGGCTATTTCTGTAACGGTCACTAGCGATATGATATAAGTAGATTAAAAAATTGTAAATACAATTTTGGGAAATCAAGGGTATCACTACTAAAAAAGTTTATTTTTTTTATAGTTCCTATTTGCCCCTTTTTTATATCACATATATTGACCTATACTAACTCGATGCATATTAACTAATAACTATATGACATGTTTTTTGGGTAATAACCCGATTGAATTGAATGCTTTTGACAAGACCCAGAAATCCAATTTCTGGATCTAAACTATAAGCTTCTACTATTAACCATCAGTTTATTGCTTTTTTTATGTTGATGAATGAAGCCTCAAGGAAAAGACTTGTGTTCTCTGGTTCCGGTGTTGGTTTTTGCAAGAACTTAACCTTATATCTAACTTCAGCCAAGACAGTGACAGTAATGTCCGATGACCATTTCGTTAAACCTATCATTTCGCTGATGTCACAATCTACAAATGACATGAAAGATTTGTATAAAGAAATATAATTCAGGAACCGTAATGCAAATCTCATGCAGATCACTCATATAATGCATGAACGAACATCATATGCACATTAATATTCACATGACGAGTAATGAGATGAATCTGATTTCTGATTTTTAATCAACTCACTAAGTTTTAATCAAATTAGAAAATTTCAATCAACGTGATTTCTGATTTTAATCAATATGATTTCTAAATTTGTCATCTGACACGCTTTAATATCAATGATACGCTTCAATAAATTAGAGGAGTTCCCTCAAATCAGAAAAATTTAAGCAACATAACTTCTGGCTTTTCTCATGACAGGCTTTAATATCAACGATACACTTTGACAAATTATACGGGTTTCCTAAAATCAGAAAATTTTAGTCAACATGATTTCCGATTTTTGATTTCTTATCGATACGCCTTGATAAATTAAGTAAAATTTCATCGGGGCCTTCTCCAAACTTCTGGAAAATTAGACTCACGAATCAAAATATCTGATTTTCCAGTAACAACTAAAAACATTAGAAATTGATTTTTTTTCTTTTTAAAGTAATTAAACTGTAAAACTTTAAGCATCATATGTAGTGCGCATCAGTGGATCGTCAATCAAAAGGAGAACCCAAAAGCTGTAAAAAATGTGGCTGTTGGGGGGATCTGGATTTAGCGAGGAAAAACGGGATTGGATGAGGGATTCCATCGCGCCGATTCTTCTGAGATGCTAAAATTGCACCCAAAGTTACTATATATAGACATATCGAATTATACATATAGGTAAATCTAAATCTGATTAGACATGTATGTATTTATGAACATATACATGTATACATCTCTGTATATCTATAAATGTATCTACCTCAAATTGGATATGGAGATCAAAGATACCTATAAATATATCGACATTGTATAAGTATAAATTAGATATTTCGAAATCAGATACACCCCTAAATTAAAATCAGATTATTTGAATAAATGCAGAGCATCTGTATAGAGTGAACTCGGACGATTTCTTTTCTCTCTTATTTAGCTTCACGCTTGAAGAACCTGGGAAAAAACCTCAAAAGCGGAATCACCCCCTCACCTGGAGAAGCTCATCGATTTTTACGCAGCTTGAGCTTCGGTGGGGAGCCTTCAGCCGTCAAGAGGGAGAGAGAGCATCAGTTTTTCAGCTTGAACGGCGGGAAAAACGGTGGGAAAAGGAAGGCGTCCTTCTTTTGTGAGTGCCAAAGAGAGAGCCGTGACTCGTGAGCCCTAGATAGAGAGAGAGAGAGAAAGTCACTCTATGTTTGAAAGTTTCAATCCGGTGACACCGAATTTTAAAACCAAGAGCGAACCGAAAAAAAAAACCGGATTTCGGTTTATAAAATTTCTTACCAAACTCTTGCGTCGGCGAGGGTTAGGTCCGGTTAAGTTTCGGCGAGTTCTAGAAAAGAGCTCACGTCATCATGGCAAGTTTCAAATCTGCGCCTTCGACGTCGATGGTTAGGTTCGGTCAATTAGACGAATAGCTTTGAATCAATAAAGATCGGTGCAAATCAGTTCCCCGGAGATGATATTTAATATCAGGATTGTCAATTGCTCCCAAGAAGAGAGAGATACTGAGGAAACTAGGTTTGACAACAACCCGAGGAGAAAATCATCTGACTAGGCTCTCAAGATTTACCCAGAGAACCCCGCTGTAGAACTCATAGAACGTCTACTCCCAGGGCTTTAGCTCTGTTACCCTTTTCCTTGGATTCTAGTGAAGTGAATAATACTAGTGCAGTATCTAAGGACGTTTTTCTGAAGGTTTCCGATTGGTCGTCGTGTAAAGCTATCAGGGCCCCGGTTAACTTGAAAGCCAAGGAATAATTGGCGGCTTGTTGAAATTTCCACGAGCTTCAATTGGTTGAACAAGACCGCGCAATCTTTACAGAACGGTGGAATATTTGGAGGGCAGAGTCCGCAAACGAAACTTCCACGAAGGCTCCACAAACTGATAGATGACTTATCCGAGGAACTTGACGAGCATAAATTAGGAACGGAGGAAAGATAAGCTCCCAAGAAGGAAGACAAACGCCCTAGCTATGGATTCAGATGGTGGACCATCCGGCGCAGTGAAGATCGTCTGTCGATCTGCAAAGGTCATGTGGAAGAACCGCATCCCAGTGATCGTAACCCTCGTCCTTTTCCTTTTTCCATCCTACGCAATACAATACGCTTCTTTGTTAAATTTCCGCACTCTGCAACACAACATACGGGAGATCGTAAACAGCCGGCCGCCCATGGGTCTTGAGACTATCATGGGTATCAGTGGGAGTCTTAGGAAGTTCATCTTACCGACTTTGTTAATCTCTCTAGCCTCCCTCTTGCTCTCCCCGTTGTTCTACCTGACAGTCATCTATACTGTCGACGCGGGTTTGAAGAAGAAGGAGCTAACACTAAGAAACCTGATGCTCGAGATCCGGACGAAGCTGAAGGGCGTGGTAGTGACCCAGTTTTACGTCTACTTTATCTCTCTAGGTTACTTAATCTTTTCTTCATCGCTCGTCTTGGCCTTTATTCTGGGGGGAGATCTCTCAGCGGGTTTTTATTTTCTTGCTTGTCTCATGGCTATCTTGAGCTTTCTCCTCTTGGTCTACTTGCAATTTGTGTGGTACCAAGGCATCGTGGTCTCTATCGTGGAGACGGGCTACCATGGGCTGACTGCTCTGGGGATGTCAGCGGATAAAATCCGAGGAAGGAGGGCCCTTGCTTTTAGGGTTAACTTTCTGCTTATCCTGTTTAGCGGTTTCCTCTCGCTTCTGTACTCTTCTTCAGTAAATCGGATTCTGATGGAGGATACGAGCTTTCTACTCGTTGGGTTCTTCATTTCTATTATTTCTACATTCATGGGAGTCTTCAACCTCGCCGTGCACGCGGTGTTTTACCATGAGTGCAGCAGCGACCCAGCTAACAACCTGGATGCGCAAGATAAAGTGCTTTACAACATGGTTCCATCAGCAGTGCTTCTTAGGGATGATGTTGTTTGAATCTCGATGAACGAGGAAGCCCCGCGACTTCTTATTTTTTATCGTGGAGAAGTTTGATTGTCAGAAGATTGCGGTTCACGGCAGCGTCTGCTGACACCGACAACTTGTACGCCCGTCATTATCTCTCGATCTCTCTGTCTCTAGAATCTCGCTTTCTGTGTGATATCTATCTATTTTCCCCTGTGATCTCTCTCTCACTCTCTCTCTCTGTGTCTCTGCGCTGTTGTCTTGCTATTCATGAAATGGCCTTTTTTTAATTCTCAGCTGGTCCCGCTCTGAGGAAGGCCGACTTGATCCATGAAAAATTAGTGATTTTATTTTGAACTGCGCCAGATTTAAAAAGCCGATCTAATGAATTTGAAAGTGATGTAAACCTTATCGCACCAGTTTCAAAACTCAATAAGCCTAAACCCTCTCTGGATTTTGATCGTGTCCTGAAGACTCGTCTATAAAATTTTTAGGACATATTTGTAATTTTTAATAGTGTAGACCTTTTTTCCCTTGGCGGATAGGACCGTCAGTGGTGTTATACTGTAATAGAGCTTTACATCAAGGCTATGTTGACAGATTGATTATATTCAATATTTTTTTATTGTTTATGTTTCGAAGATATGAAATTCAAAATATGGAATTCTTACAAATAAATATATGCTTTATCTTTGGATTCGGACAAAAAGTATATTTTGATATTTAGATTTATCAACTTAAATTGTTCAAATAATTATATCTTGATATTCATTATAAGTTGATATCTCTTATTCATGTGGGGGAATTATTTGCTAAAGTATATTCAAGATATTGAAAATTTCAATTATAGACATTGTATTAGAGGTTCTCATGTGAGATTGCTATTGTAACTTCTTTTTCTCTAGAAATGTTTTTACATTTCAGATATGTTACTTCTATTTTTGGTATTTGTTTTTTCACTTTTCCGGAAATGCTAAATCAGGTGAGGGAAGAACTCAAGAAGAGTTTAAAGTTCTTTAGAGGAGTGTGTCAAACCCCAAAGACCAAGAATCATATGTACTATTGATAACATGTATTTATACTTACAAATGCGTGCTTAATTATACTACTAAATGCATGAAGTATATTATTTTAATTCACATTATCATCATATTTTCATGCATATCATGCCATTTTTTTTTACCAAAGTTCTCATTTTCCATGTTTCTAACATTAATTTTAGATTTTACATTTTTGACCTCATAAAAAGGGTCAAAATGTTAAATCTAATTATTTTCTTGAATTTTAATGATTTTAGGACTTAGCTGAATTCAAGGAATTAAAGAAGACAATGCAATGAAAAATTGATGGTTTGCCTCTTTACTTTTGATTAAGTTTGATTTTTTGAATCAAACTAAGTCAAAAATATAAATATTCTCCTTGTTTATAGTTTTTATTTTTGGGTTTGTATAATGACAACACAATATATATCATAAGATTTCCTTAAATATGCTGCAAAATTTCATTGAAAAGGTCTTATATTTTGAAATATATGATTTTCTTAGTGTTTCCTATTTTTTTGGAAGTCTTTCTTATTATTTTGAGTTATTTAAGGCTTAAAATTGACAAAAGGGGGACCCAACTAGGCTCATTGATGTTGCGGGATAACCTTTGCTACACATGCATGTGGCACCATGGTGCAATGGCTAAGTGGGCCACATGGCACAATGGTACAGCATGTATGGTGCCCTACATGAGTGATATTCTTGGTTTATTGCTACCCAATGGGCCAAATCGATAATTATAATAAGTTTTCTTTTTTATAGAGGATAAAAAAATTGTGCAGTCATTAAAACACACTTTCTTGTGTCAAAATAATTTCCAAAGTTATTGATTTGAAGTTTTAATCATGAATTAATAGTATAAAGGTGAAAAAGGGTTGAATCCACGAAGAATTAGGGAATTTTTTTAGATATCTTCAAAATTTGATCAAATCGGATGATGAATTGAGGTAATAATTTAAGAAAATTAGTATTTAAGGAAATAATACTCTAATATGAATGCACAAAATAAAAAATTGCTCTATTTGGATCAGTACTCGGGGAGAAATCAAGGAGCAAAATCAAGAAACAAAATTCAATCACAAAGAGAGAGAAAATAGCTAAATTTTAAAACATTAAACTAATCTAAGCTTTGAAATTAAAATATAATGTTATAGGATGAAAGATTAGGAGGAAAACACGTAATCTAATCTAAAATCACACTTGAAATGATCCAATTGATCGCCAAATCAAGGCTTTTCATTTTGCGTTTTGAGGAATAAAAATTTGAAGTTAAAGCGGTGAATTCGTCCTTTTCTCTCGATGAAATCTTGATTTTAAATAATCCTTGGATGTCAAAATGCGTCTAGGAGAGGATAAAAAAGACATTCAAGGATGAGACGTCCAAAATATTCCATTAATTGAAACATCCATGAATACATTTTCTATTAAAGAAAGAGAGTATAAATAAGCAAAATTTGGGCATAGTCTTTCGATTTGCCCAATTGTCATTGTTAGGTCCCATTCATCCGATCAACAGTGGAGCGCTCAAATTCTGCCACGTTGCGCGTGAAGAAGAAACATTGTGTAGCGGTTGACATTCGATCTTCATCGAGCACTCAAGATGCCACCACACATTGATAGGAGTCTGCCGGTCACTTTTCATCTTGATCGTTATAACTCTCGCTATGAGCGGCCAGAATTCATCGTGAGTTTTAAGTCAAATCAACGTCCAATCCCATTGCGTCATGTATTCCCTTGAGTAAGTGAAGATCAACGGCTGCAATCAGCTCCACGAATCAAATGCCTCATAATGCGCCATGTCACTAGTGAAGAGATTAAAAAATCATCCCACATGGAAAAATCAAAGTGAAATCACGCGTATATAAGGTCATACAGTCTTATTTAGTTAGCTTATGCCGTGAACAAAGGAGGTGAGGGGGCTTAACCACTAACCATGTGTGATAAGGAGACGCACGCATGTACGCTATGTGGCATGTATACACGTCACCACGTGGTCACATGCATGCGCATTCATCACATCAGGTATCACATCAATGCACATTTAAAAATCTATTTTTAAATATTTTTAATTAAAATAAATTCAAAGTAAATTTAGAAAAATCCCTAAAAATTATAAAATTTGTAACTTTCTAAATATAACTCTTTTTAATCCACATTTTTATCAGAAATTAAATAATATATCACTCTAAAAAATGAAATTTAATTAATAACAAGATAATAAAGTTTTATCTTAAACATACACTCATGTTCTTTGAAAGATAAAACTTTAAAAAGTGAATGAGTGCATAAAAAATGTTTTCTCTCATTCTTTTACATTTAAAACTCAACTATAATCTCAATTTTTAAATTGAGAATAATCTACTCTAAAATATCACTTTTCATTATGTATGATCATCCCTAAAACAATATATTTTGAGATTATAAATTTAAATTGCATAGAATGATATCTATGGGATCGAAGTTTGACAACACGCATAAGAATAGAACATTTTATACCTTAATTTACATTAATAATCATGTAATTACTAGTATACATTGCATATTATCAATAGCCCAAAATGCTTACGAGTAATCAATGTGGGAACTCTTAGTATTTTTATTTCAAGTGATGTGGGAACACTTTCTCTTTAAATGAAAATGTAGGAGAGGGAAATGCATTAAGGATTGTTGATCTTCAATTTAAGGGGGAGTGCGCTCATGACACCATGCTATTCTCATGATGGAAGATGTGGACTACGGCCTCCATGTCTTCAACATCTGAAAACATTGCCCTAGATTAAAGTTCTCTCTCCCTCCTTCCCTCTCTCTCTCTCTCTCTCTCTCTTCACAGTGAAATTGGGATTGTCAAATTCCCATAAAAAACAAGAAATTCTTTGAAATTTTCTTCTTCTAAATCTGCAACTGACATGGTGCAATTTCTACCACCAATCATCACTGAAGACAATTGGATAGGTGAGACTTTTTCAAAGGGTTCAATCCTTAAAAATACCTCTATCTTCTCTATGGTCAATATTCTTGGAAAAGAATATTCATTTCAGACTTGATGACTCCTTTGCCCTTGAATCTCTTGACCTTTTTAGATGTTAGACTAATTTACACTTCTATTAAGTCATAAAGATCAAGATTTGGAGCTAGATTGAGAGAGTATTTTCCCTTTGAGCATCAAACTTAGTAGGGACATCTGAGTTGGGCTCTCTTCCGTTCAAGGATTTGGTCTTTAATCTCTCAAGGGAGGCCAGGAGATGCAATTCGAGGGACAAGGGCCCTTGATTTTAGGGTTAACTTTCTAGTGATCCGCATCACTAGTATCATTGCATCTTTCTACTCTTTTGTTGTAAAGCATCTTCAGATGGAGGAGATGAGCTTTTAAGTTGTTGAGTTTGTCTTTTGTGGGCATTACTATATTAATATAAATCTTCAACCTTGTTGTGTACATAGTGTTTCACCATGGATGCAATAATGAGTTGGTGGATGACGTGAAAAATCCGCGAGGTCATCGAATATACACGGATATGTGTCAAAAACAATTCCAAACTCACCAATTTTAAGAAATAATCACAAATTAAAGAGTGCGATAGCAATATCTGTCTGGTAAATGGAGGAATTTGAGAACTTGAGATGGATCATGTTGGTTGAGCAGAAGATAGGGGAGAGAAATTTAGTTGGATAAATGAATGATGAGTCTAGATTTTGTTGATTTTGTTGACTTGTTCATCACGCATGAAGAAAGTGCAAATGAACGCAACACCATTCTCCACATTCTTAACTGCTCCTTTCGGGCCGGTGATCAATAATGATATAAAATTCCTACTTTGACCTTTCGAAGTAATATTTGTGTCTTTGATTTTTCTTGATCTCACTTAATCTCTCTTATCAATATACCTTTTCTCAATCTCCCTTGAAATTTACTGCTTTACGACATCTAGTCTCAAGATTCATATTGAGATCTCCCTCTTCTCTAATTCTCTCCCTCGTAACCTCTCATTTTTTTGCTCTCTCTCTCTCTATACCTTGTAAATCTACTAGTTTTGATATTATATTTCCATTCTATTGATATGCATTAGAATATCAAACAAATTATAATTTTTTTCATGAGATGCAAAATTACTAGAATAGAAATTATAATCCAACTGGATTTTTTGAATTTTGGATGGCCCAACTTAGTTTCTAATTATTTTTTTCCTTTTAAATCTAATTTTTAACCTTTGTTTTAGATTGCCATCAACGGAATCAATTGGAGAAGAGGTATATTTTATTTTACATTGATCTCTCAAATATATGACAATAGCTTACTAATAATTTATTTTTTCTTTTAGATTGAATAAAAAAATACGTCAACATTAGTTTTTACCAATGCGAGTACTACAAGCTCTTCAGGACGATGAAAATCCTCACCAGTCTTAGTACATTTCATGAAGATCGCAGACGATGAGTATCTTTGAAAAATTTACAAGTTAGCTACCCACATCGAAAGAGATAAAAGTGAAGAGTGACAGAAGCAGTAGCACAATCAAGTTATGGAAGCACTTGAAAATGTTTCATGTTGAGATTTATAAGAAACTAAGGTCATCAAATGCTCCTAATACTTTAATAGACTATTTCTCGAAGACTTCTAAATTTTCAGGCAAGAATTCAGAGCAGACAAAGAAAGAGTGCACAAATTTAATTGTTAAGACAGATGCACCTTCTACGCCACTTGATCATCCTCAATTTAAAATTTTTTGCTAATACCTAGTACAAGGTGAAGCAAGGATTCTTAGCCGCCATTTCTGACAACGTGGGATGGAGAAATTATTTGAAGATGAAAAGGATAAGGTAAGAGATTAGTTCAACCAATTAAAAGGGTGTCCCTTACAACAAACACTTGGACAACTACAAATAATGTGGCAATACTTGGGATCACAATACATGGGATTGATGATATGTAGAGACTTCATGAACAAATGCTCGCTATTGAGTAGTTGGGTGTATCACATCAAGGGATAGTTTAGGCAGAGGTAGTGCATTGTTTGTTGGTAGAGTATAATCTCACTCAAAAGGTAAGTGACATTTTACCTTTTTTATTTTCAATCTTAAATCTATAAAGATGAATATTATTTTGTTCTCTAGGTTTTTGCTATCACAATAGATAATTCTAGCAATAACAAGACAATGGTGGCAAGCTTGGAAAGTTTATTGAGTGAGAGTGGATCAACATTCACCAAGCAGTTCCATGTGCCATGTGTGGCCCATGTTCTCAACCTATCTGTTCAATGAGGCTTGAAGGAGTTGGGTAATTAATCATTGACTTCATTATGTTCAAAAAGTGAAGGTGATGAAAAGTGTAAAGAAGATGAAGTGGAAGTTACTTCACAAAGACCATTTGGAGCAATTCTTCATCGGCTTCGAAAACTCATTCTTGCAGAAAATAGTACACCACAAAGAATTCATCAATACAAAGAATTATGCGAGAGGTATAAAATGTCAAACAAAAACTTATTAACCATTGATGCCCCCACTAGTTGGAATTTGACATATGTCATGATTATGACAGCATGAGACAAGAAAGTGTTGAATGCAATGGCAACAGCTTGTCTTAAAGATGGTAAAGGGATTAATTTAATCATGTCAGAAGAGTGGGATCTTCTTACGATTTTTGCAAATGAACTTCTAGCTTTTCAAGAGGCCACCAAGATGTTTTATCAATCAAAGGCCATTACAACGCCTAATGTTACTTCAATTTTTGATCTTTTTTTAAAATCAGTTGAACACATTAATTGTTGCCTTATGTAATCCTTCTCAAGGTGTGATGGGAAGACCAATGATCATAGAGAAATCAATGGCACTCAAAGGAGCATATATTGTGATGAAAATAAAGTTAAATATGAGCCACAAGTAAAAAGAAAGCCAATCTTTCCTATTGCTACAATGCTAGATCCATCTTTGAAATTTGAATATATTACAAATGATGAGTGATAACATGCATATTTAACTTGAATTCTTATCATATTTAACTAATATGCATGCTTATCTTATGTAATTATGATGCATGTTATCATAGTTTTATAAATTTTCTCCATTGGTATGCCATTTTACTAAAGTCCATCTTTTTACATTATTTAGGGTTAATTATGTGTTTTATTAATGTTTGACCTTTTGCAAGGTCAAAAAAATGAAAACTAACCATTTTCCTTGATTTTATTTTGACTTTAGTGGATGAATAAAAGAAGAAATTAGAGGAAAAGAATGACGAGATGAATCAAAGAGAACTTCAAAGGGATTGACTTAATATTACTTTGAATTCATCCTATTTTCTTCTTCAAATTTATATTTCAGGGGCATGGATTAAAGAAGACTTAATTTATGATCCAATGGAGAAAATTTGAGTCAAAAATGAGTTCTAGAAATGAAGTTATGAATTTCTGAATTTTATTAATTTTTTTGGATTTTATTTTTTGATTTTTTCAAGTATTTTTAGGATTTTAAAAGTTTAAAAGGGGTTTATATGTGCGAGACCCGTGCAAAGCTGACGTGGTGTGACACAGATATGTGTCAGAGCCACACAAGCCGACATGGATGCCTACGTGGCGCGACGAGTCAGTCGAGCTAAGTGTGTGGGCTCACGGGTATAGTGGGCCCCCGGTGGGCATGGGGGGGCATACTAGGCCCATTGCGGGCGACACAAAGGGCTTAAGCCCTTGTACCTTTTATAATTGTCTATTTCACTTAATTTTCTCCGTGTGGGACGAACTTCTCTCTCAGCATTCGCAAGCGACGTGGCAGCACGTGGTGCGTCAGATGTGTGTCGATCTCGCATTGATCGACGCGTGTCGATCTCGTGGAGTCTGGTCCACCCAATCACAATCAAAGCACTTGTGTAATTTAGAGCCGTTGATAGTGTAAGTGACATCGACGATCACGATTTAATCGCGCACTCGGCAAATCATGGAGAGACACGTGGCCGCGTAAGGACGCTCCGAGGAAGATAAGATGGCAAATCTTGAGGAGGAGGTGGGCCTGCGTCGTAGGAACGTGTCCACTAATCGGGCGCAATGTGGACGCATCGACACCGTCCAAATGATCTTCAGCGAATCGGACGGCCACAATTTTTCGCGTTCATTTCTCTATAAATCGATGTTCTCTCTTTCTTAAACTTAACTTTTGATTGAAACGTGAAGAAATTAAACATTTTTGGAGAATTTTCTCAAGTTCATCATGATTCTCTTACATTCTAGACTCAATTGTGATTAGATTGAGGCAAGTTATTCACAAATCGTTGCAAGAACACATTTGCAAATCACCCCTTGAATGCCAAAAGCACGACGGAGAAGAAACCTAAGAAATACGCAGCAATCAAAGCAATTTGAAGCACAATCTTGACGTCAATCAGGTTAGTAGTGTGATTCCTTAGTAATCCTTGTAATTTAGGTAGTTTAGATTAGATTTAGATAGGTAATTAGAGTTTAGGAATCAGAAATTTTATCATTTCGGCCAAATTTAATCGTGGATTTTTGCTGATTTTTTAACAAGAATTTCTCCAGATCTTAATTCCAAATCATTCGATTTTGGTTTCATTGGATTTCTTGTTCAATCAGCTTTCCGTGGATATCTAATTCATAAAATTTCATCAACATTTGACCCTTCAATTTGACGTTTGACCAACTGCTATTCATAATTGATCCGAATTTGGGCGTTGACTTTCGAGGGCAATTACTCTTAATTTATGAGGTGAAATTCGATAATTTTGGTTTCTCTGGAATCCTCTAATCGTAAAATTTCTATTCATAGTTGAATTGCAAGATTTGGATATCATTTGATAAGTCAATTTAATAATTTTGACCGAGCTATTTGTTTCAAGATTTTTCTAAATATTGATTTTCAATTAAATAGAGTAAATCCAATTCTTCTCTAAACATCACATATTTTATAAGATCAAAATTCTTCATTTTCTCTCTAGTTTCTAAAAATATAATTTTCGTAATATTTTATCACCTTTTCCTCTCTTATTTTACATAAAGTCAGTGTCTGATCAAAGTCAATGCTTTGACCTTAACTTTTGGCTTTTCTTATTAAAATATTTTCTAAGATTCTTAAAATGTCTTCTCTCATATATTAGTATTAATGTCATTGATAATATATCATTTTCTAATCTTAAAAACCCTAATTAGACTTAAGTTGGACCAACTTAACCCTTTCGATAAAAGTCAACCGTGCTGTTTATGGTTCGATTTGATCTCATCGATGTACTTGATTATTGATTTTTTTTATCATCGTGAGTTCGGAATTATAAATTTTGTTTGATCGACGATCGTATGTTTTCAATGACTGCACTAAATCATAATTTTTTATCATCGTGCTCATTGACTCCTTGGAGTAAACTAACTTCCGAAGTATTTGTAATCGTCATGAGAAGGGTGGGCTATGGCTTCTCCTCGACTTCAGCAACTTGAACTTTCTCCTCTTTCTTACTCTTACGACATTCATATGCGAAGTGTCCAAGTTTCTTGCAATTATAACATTTTACCTTTGACTTGTCTTGAGGCCTCTCTTCATCTCCATGCTCGTATTGTTGTCCGTCACCTCTACCTCTTCCTTGTCCTCCTCTCCATCGGCAGCCACAACCTCTTCCACGAGTGCTACTTTCTTCATATTTCTTTAGTTTTCCTGCGGCTTTAGAGAGAAGAAGTTGCTCCTCTCTTAGAGCTTCCCAATCTCAGAGTTTTTCTTCGTAGATCTTTAGTGACCCAATTTCCTCCTCAAGTGACATTGAGTCCATGTCACCAAATTGTTCAATAGATGAAGTGATAGCATCAAACTTTGCAAGGGCTGCTCTAAGGAGTTTGGCAACTAATACTCTATCATCGATCTTCTCCCCGAGGCTTCTTAGTTGAGTGGCAACCTTAGAAAGCTTTCAGCAAAGTCAACCACCGATTCTTCTTCACCCATGAACATAATCTCAAACTCTCGTTGAAAGGGCTTGAACTCCAGCCTTGATGACACGAGCGGCTCCCATATGTCTTGTCTTCAAGAACTCCCAAGTCTCTTTGGCAGTCTTGGAAATATCAAGTTGTGTCACGATGTCTTCTGATAGTGCCCCAAATATTACTGACAACGCTTGGCGGTATTTTTTTCTTGGCACCGCGTCGAACTTGATTGCCTCCCACAAACCATATGCCTCTAGATGCACTTGCGTCTGCATTGCTCAAACTGGGTAATTGGTCTTTGATAATACTTGAAGAGGACTAGGAGAGATTGGATCACCTAACCCCCAACTAAAACCGGCATTGACAGCTCCAAACTCCCTATCAAAAAAGTACTACCAAACTCTGATGCCATCTCTCCTCTTCTCAGTATGATGCAACCCTTGGATCAGACTCGCTCTGAGACCAAATGTAGGCACCAAGACACTTACAAGGTTAAGAACTTAACCTTTTGTAATTGAGGCACACTCACAATGGAGAGTTTTTAAACAAAAGACTCTCTAAACTTCTTCCTTGAAGTTCTTCATACAATGAGGGTCTTACTATGTAGAATATGCAGGCACCAAGACACGGGTTCTTATATAGACAAGTAGAACTCTCTAGAATAAGTCAGAGAGTTTGTGTGAGATAGACTTCTAGAAATATCTTGAAATTACATTGCTTAAATGTCATTTCAAAAAATTCACGCACTATTCAAAAAATTCAGGAAAAGCATTTAATGCTTGATGCCTTCATTGACTTGTGAGCCCTAGAGATAGAGAAAGAGAGAGGCTGAAGTCACTCTATTGAAATTTCCATTCAGGGATACCGAATTTCAAAACTGCTTGTTTGACGTCAATGGCGAGACCTGGTCAATTAGACGAATAGCTTTGAATCAATGAAGATAGGTACAAATCAGTTCCACGGAGATGATATTAAATATCAGGATTGCCATTTCTTTCCCAAGAAGAAAGATATAATGAGGACACTAGTTTTGACAAAAACCCAAGGCTTGCGGTAAATAAAATTTCTGACCACCGTCTGTTTACCTCTTTCGGTTAAGTTTCGGAGGACCCTTAAAAATAGCTCACCTCATCTCGTCTACAGGGAAAGAGCTCAGCCGTTGACGTCGACGCCGAAGCTTGGTCAATTTGACGAATAGCTTTGCATCAATGAAGGTACGTACAAATCAGTCCCGGGGAGATGATACTAAATATCTGGATTGTCAATCCTTCCCCAAGAAGAGGGAGATAATGAGGACGTAGTTTTGACAACAGGCCAAGGAGCAATTCATCTCAGCAGTCTCTCAAGATTTACCCAAAGAACCCCGCTGTAAAACTTTTAGAACCTCTACTCCCAGGGCTTTTGCTCTGTTAGACCTCCCGTCAAGTACCTTTTCCTTGGATTCTAATGAGGGGAAAAACCTTGAAATTATAATAAAACGCGTAAAGTGAATAATACTAGTGCAGTATATAAGGACGTTATTCTGAACGTTTCCGATTGCTCATCGAATTCTTCAACGTATTCTTTTTGATGAGATTTTGGGTATTTGTTACTTTTCTTATCTCCCACAATTTTACTAAGCTATCAGGGGCCCCGCGTTAACTTGAAAACTAATAAATCATTACTAGCTTGTTGACGAGGGCAACTGAAGAACGCGCAATCTTGACAAAATGGGGGCGTAGACGGACGAATCTTCCTCGAAGGCTCCACAAACTGACAGAAGATTTCTCCGAGGAACTTGACAAGCATAAATAGGGAACGGAAGAAAGATAAGCTCCCAAGAAGGAAGACAAACGCCATAGCTATGGATTCAGATGGTGTACCATCCGGCGCAGTGAAGATCATCTGGCGATCCGTAAAGGTCATATGGAAGAACCGCATGCCAGTGATTGTAACCCTCGCCCTTTTCCTTTTTCCATTCTACGCAATACAATACGCTTCCTTGTTAACTTTCCGCACTCTTCTACACAACATACGGGAGATCTTAAACAGCCCGCCGCCCGTGGGTCCTGAGATTATCAAGGGTATCATTGAGAGTCTTTATAAGTTCATCTTACCGACTTTGTTAATCTCTCTAGCCTCCCTCTTGCTCTCCTCGTTGCTCTCCCTGACAGTCATCTATACTGTCGACACGGGTTTGAAGAAGAAGGAGCTAACACTAAGAAACCTGATGCTCGAGATCCGGACGAAGCTGAAGGGCGTGGTAGTGACCCAGTTTTACGTCTATTTTCTCTCTCGAGGTTACTTCAGCTTTTCTTCATCGCTCGTCTTGGCCTTTTTTCTGGGGGGAGATCTCTCAGCGGGTTTTTATCTTCTTGCTTCTCTCATGGCTATCTTGAGCTTTCTCCTCTTGGTCTACTTGCAATTTGTGTGGTACCAAGGCATCGTGGTCTCTATCGTGGAGACGGGCTACCAAGGGCTGACTGCTCTGGGGATGTCAGCGGATAAAATCCGAGGAAGGAGGGCCCTTGCTTTTAGGGTTAACTTTCTGCTTATCCTCTTTAGCGTTATCGTCGCGTTTCTGTACTCTTCTTCCGTAAATCGGATTCTGATGGAGGATACGAGCTTTCTACTCGTTGGTTTCGTCATTTCTGTTTTTGCTATGTTAACGGGAGTCTTCAACCTCGCCGTGTACGCGGTGTTTTACCATGAGTGCAGCAGCGAGCCGGCTAACAGGCTAGCTGCGCAAGAGAATCTGATTTACAACAGGATTCCATCAGGAGTGCTTGTTGGGGAAGATGTTGCTTGAATCTCTACGAATAAGGAAGCTCGACGACTTCTTAACGAAAATCCTGTAAGAGTTTGATTTGTCAGTAGATTGCTGTCTACGGCAGCGTATGCTTACTACAACTTGTACGCCTGTATCTCACCTTCTGTGATATATCTATCTATCTTTTTCCCTATGATCTCTCTCTCACTCAGCGCGCAGTTGTCTTGCTACCCATGAAAATGGCCTTTTCTTAATCCTCTGATGGGCCCGCTCTCCCATTTCTAGGGAAGGCCGATTCGATCCATGAAAACTTAGTGATTTTATTTTGAATAACGCCAAATCTAAGAAAGCTCATCAAATGAATATAAAAGTGAAGTAAATCTAATTGCACAGGTTACAAAACTCAATAAACCTGAGGCATTTCTGGATTTTGATTCTGTCCTGAAGACTGGTCTAATTAGGTCATATCAATAATATGTTAGGATATATTTGTAATTTTTAATAGTGTATACCTTTCTTTCCCTTGACAAGTAGGACCTGATAGCCAGACGAAACGAATTCATGCAATCATTGAAAACACACGAATTTGTGTCAAAATAAATACTAAACTCACCAATTTTAAGATTTAATCACAAATTGACTATTATATCGATGAATAAGGGTCTAATTCATGAAGATTTAGGAGTATTTTTTAGATATTGTTGAAATTCGATCAAATTGGAAGATGAATTGAATTGATAATTTAAGATCTTAGTATTTTTGGAAAAAAAAACTCTAAGAGAAATTCACGTAATCAAAAATTGATCAATTTGGATCAGTATTTGTAGAGAAATCAAATAGAAAAATCAAGGTAGAAAGATCCATCACGAAGAGAGAGAAAACACTAAACATTTGTAAAAGATTGACTAATCCAATGTTCGAAATCAAAATCTAATGCTAAAACAAGAAAGATTTGAGAGAAAAAACATATAATCTAACCTAAAATCACACTCAAAATGGTTCAATTCATTGCTAGATTAAGGTTTTTCATTCCATGTTTCAAAAAACAAAAATCCAAAGTTAAAGCGGCAAATTCTATCTATTCTCTCTATGAAATCTTGATTTCAAACACTCCTCCAATGCGGAAATGAGTCTAGAAGAGGAAAACAAATAAGAGATTCAAGGATTGAGATATCTAAATAGATCAATCAATCGAAACACCCAATAATATTTTACATCGTCGAAGGAGAGTATAAATAAACAAAACTGGGTGTGACCATTAGATCTAGTGATTGATCTTTGATTAATGGCTTAGATGAAACTCTCAGATGCGAATCATCACCATTAAGTCTCATTCGTTCAATCGAAGATGGGGCACTCAGATTTATGCCACGCCGTGCATGAAGAAGAGCCATCACGTAACGCTGGCCAATTGATCTTCATCGAACGCTTGAGATGTCACCATGAGTCCAAGGGAGCCCACCAGTCACTTTTACTCTCGACCAGTTATAACTCTCGCGATAAACGACTAAGATTGATCAGGGAGTTTATAAGTCAAATTGAAGTCCAATCGCATTGCCCCATGTACCCCCTCGAGTAAGTGAAGATCAAAGACATTGATGAAATCCATAAATTGAATGCCTCATATCATGCCACGCCACTTGGGAAGAAATAAAAACACAAATAGTCCCACATTAGAAAAATCGAGGTGTCATGACACATATATAAGGGCATATGCCTTTAGCAGTTAGCTTATGCCCTAATAGGGTGCTTAACCACTAATCTACACATGCTAATGACACGCACACGAGTGCGCCATGCTACATGCATACACTTTACCACGTGATGACACACACTCACGGTCCCCATGTTGGCTGCCACATCAATGTGTATATAAAAAAAAAGATATTTTCATATTTTTTAAATTTAAATAAATTTAAAATAAATTCCAAAAATTAGAAAAAAATTCTAAAAAAACCCTCAAAATTAAAAAATTCATAACTTTCAAAATATAACTCTTTTCTAATCCAATTTTTTTTATCAAAAATTAAATAAGCTATCATTTTAAAAAGTCAAATTTAATAAATAATAAGAGAATAAATTTTTTATCTAAAAAATACACTCATTTCTTTTGGAAAATAAACTAGAAAAGTAAATGAATGTATACAAAAATATTTTCTTTTATTATTTGCAATTAAAACTTAATTCTAATCTCAAATATAAAATAGGAATAATCTCATCTCAAATATATCTTTTTAATTATTTATGATTATCCTTAAAAATAATACATTTATTAGTTACATGTTATAATAGCCTCATGAACGAAAATCTCCTTTGTATTATAACTTTATCAAGGCTTTATTGGCAAACTTCTTAGAATCAATATTATAGACTATTTGTGTTTCTCGGATCAGCGACTTAATATCTGGAATTCTCCCAAATAAATGTATGTTTGATCTTTGGATTCAGACAAAAAGTATGCATTGATATTTAGATTTATCAACTTATATTGATATCTTGACATTATTATTAGTTGATCTATTTTTACATTTGGGCGAATTATTTACTAAATTTCATTCAAGATATTGAAATTTTCAATTATTGACATTGTATTAGAGCTTCTTATGAGAGATTGCTACTATTACTTCTTTTCTCCCATAACTGTTTTTCCATTTGAGACATGTTACTTATATTTTTTGTATTTGTTTTTCCACTTTTCAGGAAATGCTAAAACAGGTGAGAGAAGAACTCAAGAAGAGTTTAAAGCTCTTTAGGAACGTGTCAAACTCCAAAGATCAAGAATGATGTGTTCTATTGATAACATGTACTTATACTTACAAATATAAGCTTAATCAAACCATTAAATGCATGAAGTATATAATATTAATGCACATTATCATCATATTTTCCTATTAATTCATATCATGCCATTTTAACCAAAATTCTCATTTTGCATATTTTTAACATTATTTTTGGATTTGGTGTTTTTGACATTGTAAAACGGGTCAAAACCTTGAATCTAATGATTTTCTTGAATTGTAATGATTGTAGGACTTGAGTGAATTCAAGGAATCACATAAGACAAGAAAAATAAAAATTGATGGTTTGCCTATTTACTTTTGATTAAGTTTGATTTTATGCATAAAACTAAGTAAAAAATATAAACATTCTCTTTGTTCGCAGTTTTTATTTTGGGTTTATAAAATGGCAAGACAATATAGATTATTTAATTTCCTTAAATATGTTGTAAATTTCATTGAAAAGGTCTTACATTTTGAAAGATTTGTTCAAAGTGTTTCCTATTTTTTGGAAGTTTTTCTTATTATTTTGACCTATTTAGGGCTTAAAATTGATAGAAAGGGGACCCACCTAGGCCCATTTATGTGGTGAGCTAATGTTGCAACGCATGCATGTGGCCATTGATGGATATTATGTGGCCTATAAGGCAATCACACTTTCATGTATCTTGTTTATGTTCATTGAAATGAAATTTATTTATTGTCATTCTTGTGTGATGTTTGCAATAAAGTCCATGAGCATGTGCAATGACAAAGTGAATTATGATGAGATCATAATATAATGATCACTAGTTTTTAAACATATATTCTAAACATTCCTATTCATGGGATATTCAAGAAGGGCATCGAATTATCCGGAAAGAATAGCACTATCTAATCCATCTCATATGATGAGTATGGCTGATCCTATAGCCATTAGTGTGGAGACACTAAGGATAGATAGTGGGTGCTCTTTGGAGAAAGAGTTCACTGAATTGATCCGTATGAATCCCTGAATGGTATTATACCTAACTGTCAATCAGGTTGATTCATATCATGATTGTGTATGTGGTCCTTTGACTTGAGACACCAAAGACATCTTGTGGATGGATGATCCTGTTTTGATTATGACTTACGAATCCCTAGTCACGGGATATCTTAAACGTCATATATTGGATACGACATGAAGTCTACGAAGATGATTGTGTGATCAAGATGGGATCATCCGGCCTCGGTATATGAGGAGATTGACTCAAGGAATGATATGCGATGAAATCCTTGGCCAAGGTAGTAGAAATATCGAAGGAGTTCTCGATGATTTCTACACGCATCAGTACTAACTTGAGTCACCGATTAGGGTTTGATAGTTGACCATACCCTAAGTCATTCATGAGTCTAATGTGGATGAAGGATTATAAATACATGGTAATCGATGACGGGAAGGTTCCACAAGTAAGTTCTTACATACTCCATATCTCCTAGTATACGTGGTGTAGCTTGGCACCCAACATGCTAGCAACTCAACTTATCGATTGGGTTAAATCGATCCTTGATTAATTAATCTATATGTGGATGTGGATGATTAATTAAGGTTGACCAATAACGTGTTATTTGGTCCATAGAGTTATTAACTAGTGAGATATATGGACCTAGAGGGTCACACACATAAGGTTTATGGATGTTGGTAGATATAGACATAATTATGAGGGTTTTTATGAAAAAAAACCTCATTCCAAATGTCTATAAATAGGGGGAGAACGACCACAATTAAATGTGCCCATGCAAGCCTTGTAGGAATTCTCTCATTTCTTCTCTTTCTCTCTTGGTGAAGAGCTTTGAAGAGGAGATCCAACCATCCGGAGACCGTGTGGATACCTCTAGAGGCTAGACACTTAAATAGCTTTAAGAAATCCTTCAAGGAAACCTGTAAGTATGTTTTCTTATACATACTAGATGATAGGATCATCTGTTCTTGGTGGCTTGGTATTTTGAATGTCCGATTCAATGTTTTTCTGCTGCATTTGATGTTTTGATCAAAATTTCGGAAGTTATTGACCTCAGAACGCATCAGCCTTATGACATAGCCGCTAAGGGGGCCACATGGCACACTAATGGTGCATGTTTGGGGCCTTACATGAGGAGTGATGTTCTTAGTTTATTGCTACCCAATGAGCCAAATCGATAATTAGAACATGTCTCCCTCTTTATAGCCCAAAAGGCTTAACAGTTATCAATGCGGGAACTAACCTTAGTGTTTTGATTTCAAGAGATGTGGGCCCCATGCTTTAAAAGAAAATTGTCGAGAGGGAGATCCATTAAGGACTATTGATCTTTACTTAAAGGGGGAGTGCAGTCATGGCACCGTGCTATTCTCACCATGCAAGATGTGGGCCACGATCTCCACTTCTTTAACATCTAGCAACATTTTGGGCCTTGATCTTTATCATGATTGTAGTGTTGCCCTAGATTAAAGCTCTCTCTCTCTCTCTCTCTCTCTCTCTCTCTCTCTCTCTCTCTCTCTTCAAGGTGAAATTTTAATTATCAAATCACCATAAAAAATAGTGATTCTTCGATATTTTCTTCTTCTAAATTTGCAGAATAATATCTACCGCCAATCATCACTTAAGACAATTAGATAGGTGCAAATTTTTCAAAGGGTTAAACCATTTAAAATACCTCTATCTTCTCTTTGGTCGATATTCTTGGAAAAGAATATTGATTTCATCCTTTTTGACTCAGCTTTTGTATCTCCTGACATTTTTAGATTCTAGACTCATTTACACTTCTATTGAGTCCTAAATATCAAGATTTGGAGGTAGACTGAGAGAGTATTCGGCCTTTGAGTATCAAACCAGTTGGGAACATCTAAGTTGGACTCTCTTCCATTGAAGGATTTTACCTTTAATTTTTCTAAGGAGGTCAGTGATGGATATTATGTGGCCTATAAGCCAATCACACTTTCATGTATCTTGTTTATGTTCATTGAAATGAAATTTATTCATTGTCATTCTTGTGTGATATTTGCAATGAAGTCTATGAACATGTGTAATGAATAAGTGAATTATGATGAGATCATAATATAGTGATCACTAGTCTTTAAACATATGTTCTAAACATTCCTATTCGCGGGATATTCGAGAAGGACGTCGAATTATCTGGAAAAAATAACACTATCTAATCCAACTCATATGATGAGTATGGCTGATCCTATAGCCATCGATGTGGAGACACTAAAGATAGATAGTGGGTGCTCTTTAGAGAAAGAGTTCACTGAATTGATCCGCATGAATCCCTGAATAGTATTATACCTAACTGTCAATTAGGTTGATTCATGTCATGGTTGTGTATGTGGTCCTTTGACTTGAGACACCAAGATATCTTGTCAATAGATGATCGTGTTTTGATTATGACTTACGAATCCCTAGCCACGGGATATCTAAAACTTCATATATTAGATACGTCCACAAAGATGTTTGTTTCAGTAAGATAGGATCATCCACCCTCAGTATTTGAGGTGATTGACTCAAGGAATGAGATGCGATAAAATCTTTGGCCAAGGTATTAGAAATATCGCAGAAGGAGTTCCCGATTAGGGTTTATACACACATAAGTAATAACTTAAGTGATCGATTAGGGTTTGACAGTTGACCATACCCTAAGTCATTCATGAGTCTAATGTAGATCAAGGATTATACATACATGGTAATTGATGATAGTAAGGTTCCATAAGTGAGTTCTTACATACTCGATAACTCACGGATAGCTTTCCGGACGGAGCTGGTTTTCCCTACGTAATAGTATTTTCTAAGGAATTCTTCCGTCATCTCGGTCCACCTATTGAATTCTTTCCCTAATTTTAAAAACCAATCCTTTGCTCGATCCCTAAGGGTAGCAGGAAAGAGTTTCATTTTCATCGTGTTGGCGGAGACATTATGAAGATGATTAATCTCACATACTTGGGAAAGCTCATCTACGTGTCTATAAGGATCTTCGGAAGGTTTACCATGGAAGATAGGAAGCATACTCATGACATGGGAATCAATTCTAAAATTTTTCCCTCTAGCTAGGGGTGCGTGAATTCTTGTGACAGGTCGCTAGCGGACGGGCCTAGCATAGTCACTAAGGCATTTCCTTGCATTTCTCTCGACATTCCGGGCCATTTCTAATGGTTCTGTCGGATCTACGTTTGTGTCGATCTCAGTAGTGTTGGGGGATTGCGAGGATCGTTCAAACTGATCTATGTCTAAGGGATTATTCTGTAATCTCTAGGCCGTCCGTCGTCTCATGAAGAGTGGATCGGATATTTAGATGGATATAAATTATAAAATACCTTATAAAATATTAAAAATTGATGTCAATCGTACCTGAATGTTAGAATCCGTGAGAGTGACGCATGCTTAACGTGATTTGAAAAAGTGATCGCCCGTGATCCTTAGAAAAGGGGCGAAATCACATAATCTTATCAAATTAAGGATCTCCAAGATTGATTTCTACGTCGGATCACTCAATATACGATTGATTTGCATGAATTTCAAGAAATTCAGAGAAAAATCCGAGTTGACCAAGTCATAATTGACAAAATTGATCAAATTTTTGCCTTAATTCCCCACCAGCGGCCCCATTTGACGGAACAAGACCGAGTGGTCATCAATTGCACATGGTCAAGAGTCAAAAATAATTCTAAACTTACCAATTTGATAAAAATATCTCAAATTGAGGGGTATAATGGTAAATAAGGGTCAAATCCACAGGGAATTAGGGAAATTTCTAATGATCTCTTCGAATTTGATCGAATCGAAAGATGAATTGATGATAGAAATTGGGGAAAATGGTAGATTATGAAAGAGAATTCAAGACGATTCCACGGAATCAAAAATCATCGAATTTGACTTTGATTTTGTGAAGAAATCGAAGATCGAAGTGGGAGATGATTTTTGAAACTTAAAATCGTGATTTAACCAAAAATCTAAACTAAATAAAACTTAATTATTAATCTAAATGAAAATCAAACGGTAATAGACGAAAGATTAATGAAAACTGATTCCACTAACCCAAGACTGCAATTGGATTAACCCAATTAATCGCCGGATTAAGGCTTTTCATAAAAAAATCTGAAAATCACGATCATGGAGTTCAAGCGTCGATTTCTTCCTTGTCTTTCGCCCAAATCTTGATCTTAAACACTCCGTGGACGCGTAATTAAGTCTAGAAGATAATAGGATCAAGAGATTCAAGAGATTTGGTGTCTAAACACATCAATTTGATTGAATCGCTCTCGAATGCTTTACAAATCGGAAGAACATCTCAATTTACAGTGTATTTGGGCGTAACCGTTCGATCAATTTAATCAACGGCTCTGATAAAACAGTCCATCACGAACCGTTACGATTAAGTCGCGTCTATTGATCTACCGATGGAGCGCTCAGATGAAGACACGTGTCGTGCGTTATAAAACGCATCAAAACCGCCACCGTTGGATCGCGATCCGACGCTCTTGACGAGTTTCCGTCCGTTTAATCTCAACCGTTATAACTCTTGCAATCAACAGTGTAGATTAGACGCGATCGATGGACCCCGATTAAGCCACGTGTCCATCTGATTTAAGTGAATATCGACGGTTGATATCGCGCAATCGGACGTTCCAGAAGCCGCCACGTCGCCTCCTCATCCCGATAATCAATCGCGATCGATCGGACGGTTCTGAAGCCACCACATCACTTGCAATCTTAAAATATTATGAAAAATCGATATTTAATTAGAAAATTCCATTTTTAATTCCAGAAAATCCTTAGAAATTTATTAAAAATTCAGAAAAATTCAAAAAAATCCCTAAAAATTAGAAAATTCATAACTTTCAAAATATAACTCCAAATTAATCCAAATTTCTTTCATTTGATCCGAAATTTAATGATATATCATTCTAAAAAGTCAAAATTAAGAAATAATGAGAGATTTAATTTCTATTTCAAAAATACATTTATTCTTTAAAAATTTTAACTTTAGAAAATTAAATAAATGTTTATAAAAAGGATTTCTCTCATTATTTTAACTTTAAAAATACTTATAATCTCAAGTAAAGATGGGTTATAAAAATTATTTATAAGTAATTCATCATATTTAACCCTAAATTAAAGTATTTTGAGATTATAATGACTTTTTCATAGAATGATAGATAAATACTCGTAAATATGATAACATGCATAGGAATGAAATCATTTATGCCTTAATATACATCAATAATCATGTATTACTATGTCTAATTAGCATGTTATCATAGACCTCGAGGGTCACACTCCTAAGGTCTATGGATGTTGGTGTATATAGACATAATTATGAGGGTTTTTATGAAAAAAACCTCATACCAAATGTCTATAAATAGGGGGAGAACGACCACAACTCAAGGTGCCCATGGAAGCCTTGTGCGAATTCTCTCCTTTCTTCTCTTTCTCTCTTGGTGAAGAGCTTTGAAGAGGAGATCCAACCATCCAGAGACCATGTGGATAACGCTAGAGGCTAGACACTTGAATAGTTGATAACATGCAATTTCACGCATTAATACCATGCATTTTATGCATTTCTTCTTTAAAATATAATTATAAATGAATGTTATCATGATTTAAAATGATTAAATTAAAAAATTATATGTTTTAAAAGATATTCTTGATTTTTCATAAATTAATAATATTTTATGAGCATTTAATGACATTTGATTTAACCAATAATATAATTTATTTATATATAAAATGAATTGAAATTATTCTGGATTTTCCTAGAATTTTTTAGGAATTTTTAGAAATTCAAATTATGAAAATGAATCTATCTCTGTCTCTCCTTCTCTCGCGACAGAAATTTCTGTCCCAAGGAGAATTTCCTCTCTGGCGTTCTCGTCTCCCCCTCTTCGCCATCTCTTCTCTTCCCCTTCTCTCTCCCCTCTCTAAATCTCCCACGCTCTCTTCTCTTGTCTCTTGCAACAAAAAATTTTCCGTCGCGAGGAGAGGCGCAAGGAGGAAATTCCTCTTCCTCTCTTCTTCCTCTCTCTCTTCTTTCTCTCCTCTTCCCTCTTGCTCCCTTCTTCTCTCTCTCGATGTCTTCTTCTTTCTCCCACGACACCTTCTCACTCTCTCCTTCTCCTTCTCTTCCTTCTCTCTCCTCACATCTCCTTGCGATGGAAATTACTTCCGTCACGAGGGAACCGCAGGGAGAACTTCTCTTTCTCCGCTCTCCTTCTTTTCTCTCTCACTCTATTTCTTCCCCTCTCTTCCTTTCTCTCTTTGTTTCTCTCTCGCTTCCAATCGCTCTCCTCTTCTTCTCCTCCTTCCTTCTCTCCTCTCCCTTTTCCCTCATTGCCTCAAATTTCTCTTTTCTCTCTCTCTCACAAGACGGATTTCTCTTCCTTTGCGCGATGGATTCCTCTCCTTCTCGTGCATTTCTCATACGACAAGAATTCTCCTCGCCTTTCGTTTCTCATTGCCCAATCGCTGCGCGACTTCACCTCCTCCACTCTCACTTGCTCTCACACTCATCTCCCCATCCTTCGAGAGAAAACCGTCATTGATGAAAGAGGAGAGAGAAAAGAGGTGAGAGAGGTGAGAGCATCTAACGTAATTCTTTTAAGTTTAAGCGACATTTGACCGGTGTGGGTTTAGCGGATCACATTGACCGTCGCGATTGGAGGAGAGAGATGATCAAATTAATGCTCCAGATTCATCAAAATTAGAAGCTTGATATCCGAAGATCCTGATGGAGTTCGGGGCTGAAATTTCATGGGCATGATCGTCATTTCAAGCTCCACGAATCTGCTAGCTGATTTAAGTTATGAGGCAAAAAAATTAGGATTATAAATGTTTTGTTGTATGCTTCTAGCATTGGCTAGTCAGAAGGAAAGAAAGCAATGATTGATCATTCATCATGTGTTGAACATCATTCTCAGTGAGTTTCTTCCCTCTTCTATTTATTCCTCGTGTTGGATGCAAGATGCCAAGTTCGGGAAAATATATGGCTCTCAAAGGTATGTTTTGATTAGGGAGCATCACTGGATTGTGTTTTCATCACGTATCTTTAGATTTGGATTATTTTCTATCCATTTCTTCTATTTTCCTTATCTATTTATCAACATTTTCTCATTTATAAACCCTAAAAATTACTTTTCCACCCTCAATCAAGGGTTTCCAATCTTTGAAAGGAGCTTGGAAGCACTTTGTTTCGTTCATTTCATCTCCACGCACATTTTCTTCCTTCATCGATCATTTTCGCGTTCTAAATCTAAAAATACCAAAAAAATATCCTCTGATTTCAATCTTTTAACCTTCCTCCTTGTGGATTCAACCACGACTTGCCACTGTTCTAATTTGAAAATCAGATTTTGAAGAGTTGAGTATAAATTTGATTGATAGGTAAATCTACGCATTTAACGACCGTGTTTTTATGCGTATCAATAGCTTCAAGAACTCCTTCCATAAAACATTAAGTATGTTTTCTCATACATATTAGATGATAGGATCATATGTTCTTGGTGCCTCTATATTTTGAATATTCGATTCAATAAATTCCACTGCATTTGACGTTTTGATCCAAATTTTGGAAAGTTATCTACCACAGATCCCATCAGTCAGGGGATGTAATCTGAGGAAGAAAGACCCTTGCTTTTAGGGTTGACTTTCTAGTGATCCTCATCACCAACATCATCATGTGTTTTCCACAATTCTTTTATAAAGTTGTTTCAGATGGAGGGGATGAGCTTTTTAGGTTTTTTTTTTTGGTATTACTATATTAAGATAAGTCCTCAACCTTGTTGTGTACACAGTGGTTCACCATGCATGCAATAATGAGCACGTGAACAAGCCCAACGATGCAAGAGAATCTGATTTACTTTAGGGTACCATAATCAATTCGTCAATGGCTAGCTAGATTTGAACCATCATTTTAGTTTTGTTAATACTCATTTGTATTTATTGTAAGCTTAGTAGAAGTTTGATAATTTACATTTATGATTTTATGATGTTTATGAAATAGTATATCAATAAACTTGACTTTTTTTTTGGACAAAATGATATCAGAAAGGCATGTGTTTGTTAGGGAAGGTACCAAAGATCAAGTGTTTAAACCTGCATTGACATTTGAACCTGGACACCGATATGAATAAGCTCTAGATTTTTAAAATTTCAATATGTTATCCAAATATCTTTTAACATCTTCATTGTCTCATAGATGCTTAAGTACTCTCATATAGATAATCGATATAAATGCCCATAAATATGGATATTAATGACATAAGCAAACATTAAGGTTCATGTTGATTAGCTTTTGTACTTGTGTCTATTTCTGCTCCTTATTTACCATTATTATACAATATTAATGTTTATATGGATGCTGATTTATGAAACTTGTTGTTTTATCATTTGATTTTGTTTCATCTTCTTTTTAGTTTCTATTTATTTATATATTGAATATTATTATAATTTTTTTTAGGTACTTAAAAATCTAATTAAGAAAAAATTGATATCAACAACCTTAAATCCTTCACTGATGCCAAAAATGGGAGGACAATGGCCCTCTCGCTAAGTGCGCTCTCACGATCGGCATTTTTTAAACTTCCTTCGTAACAAATCTACTGGTGATCTTCAATCTCTCCCACAACTGTGACGATCTTCAATATCTCTCACTCTATGGTGAATCCAATCTCTTAGTTGCAATTGGATCAAGTTAAAGTCAATCGCCTATCTATTGGTTCAAGTCAACTAAAGCAAGTTTCTTGACTGTCTCTCATTGAGCATTCAATTTCTTTTAACTTCTTTGTTTTTTCTTTTTTCTTCTTTTGAGTTTTCATTTGTGTCCAATCATTTGGTTTTTGGTTTTTTATTTTTTGATTATATTCCAATACTTCATTTTTCTTCTTGAATTTTTTTCTCGTAAGAATTTTGTCTTCAATTTTTAGGTCTAATTTTTTTCTGTTTTGTTAAATCGATTTTTCAAATTTCCAAACTCCTCTTTTTTGACTTTTTAGATTTTCTCTTTTTAAAAATATATTATAAAGTATTTTATGAAATTTCATTTCCCTTCTATTTAAATTTTTTTCTCCATATTTCAAAATATTCCATTTTCTGATTTTTAGAACTATTGTTATTCTTTAAACAAACATCTTTTAGAATCTAATTTCCATTTTCTTATTTAATCTCATAATTTTTCTCTTCTTAAATATATGTATATATATAGATATATAGATATATAAACTCTAAAATTTTATAGTCTAATTTTGTTTAAAGATTGTATTTTATTCTTTGTTAAAAATTTTACTTCTATTCTTACTTTAGATTTCTTATTTCCATTTGGTTTTAAAAAGTTTTCTATCCTTCTTGAAAATTGGATTTCCAATATTTTTTTAAAAATTCTGATATCTACCTTTTTTTTGATTATTGCTTTTCGATTGGATAATTTTCAGATCTCTCTAAAGACATAATTAGAAGTCATTTTCTTTTTATTTTGAAATGAGATTGTCCCTATTATTACTAGTTTTATTCAATGTGTACTCGACAAGAATATTCAGGTGCTTGATGGATCATTAGCTGCTCCTCAAGTAAGGTTAACACATCAATCACACATCATATAGATCATCAACATTTGTGTTTTCTAGTACATTGAGATATTGTTCATGTATAGCTTTTAGTACTGTTAGATATAGCTCATTATAAGGTCCTAGATATAACTCACTATAAGGTGTATTGTACTAGCTCTTATAAGAACTCCATAGTTAAGTGTGCTTGAGTGAGAGCAGTACTAGGATGGGTGTTCTCTTGGGAAATATTCATATTTTATCATGCTCAAGGATATTAGTCCCACATGGGATATATTTCTATCCTTTTCTCTTTCTTCTCTATAAATAGAGGCTTGTATTATCTTATTTACTCACTCAATACAATTGGGCTTTGCCTTTCACAAGTACATCACTCATCAGCATCGACATATAAGAAACAGTTTTTAAGTTATTGACAATGGTTTTTAGACACACTTTAGACATCCTCGGCTTCATCAAGTCACACAAGGGCAATTACATCAAGATTAAAGGTTAAAGAAAAAATTCAAAGTGAAGAATTCAAAGTCAAAGGTAAAAGTGAAAGTCAAAAATAAAAAGCCAAAGTAATTCTTCGAGTTTTCATTTTTAACAACTTGTTTATTATAGTTTTCTTACTTTAAATTTAGATCATTTTTTGTTAGTTATTTTCTTTTTGATTTAGTTTGAATTCCCTTTTTATCTCTATAGCTAGTGTGATTTTGTGTTGGGGATTAGGGATATTTAGAAACACTTGCATCAACTAGGTTGACTCCAAGTGAGTCGTACTTACTCGAGAGGGTAAGGGAGAGATTCTTTGCTGAATCATCTAGATGGGACGAGTCTAGGGCGTTCATCAAAAATTCAAATCGATACATATATGTTCTCTACCTTGTAGAATCATGTAGGATCAGGGACAAGTGACCACCTTGGAGCGTGCGTGGAACGGAAATGAGGCTCAAGTACTTTAGAGAGGCAAGCCAGCTCGAAGTGGAGTAAGGAGCGACGCGTGGAGCTCTAGGAATTGGGCATGAGAGACAGGATGAGCGGCGACTTACTAAAGGATGACCACAAAGTGATGTCACTAATTGAGATCTTGAGGGGGTCAGATCAAAAGCTCGTGTTTGAACTTCAATCTAGCTAGCTCGGCTAGTTAGTAATTTCTACTAGGGGATTAGCAATGTGAGGAGTGACTTTGGGAGGACTATCTACTCTTGGGACTAGCATGAGAAAATTGGATACCCTATCTAGCATAAAAATTTTTGGTATACAAGCAACATGAGAATTTGAGCGCACAATAAACGAATTCATAAAAGGAGTTAGAAAAACATGAATACTTAGAGAAACTGATGCACCCCTCTCCTAGTCAATTCACCATCTAGTTAGGGATTCTCATTTATGGGCTCATTTGCTTCCCTCAATGACTTGTGATAACATGCTAAATTAACATGAAAAAATATGATTATTGATGCATATTAAGGCATAAATGATTTTATTTCCATGCATGTTATCATACTTATGTGTATTTTTCAATCATTCCATGAAAAAGTCATTATAATCTCAAAAATACTTTAAATTAGGGTTAAATATAATGATTTAAAAGATAAATAATTAATAACCCATCTTTACTTGAGATTATAGAGGTTTTTAAAGTTAAAATAATGAGAGAAAATGTTTTATAAACATTTATTTATATTTTCTTGAGTTAAAATCCTTAAAAAAATAAATGTATTTTTCAAATAAAAATTAAAACTCTCATTATTTATTAATTTTGACTTTCTAGAATGATAGATGATTAATTTTGGATCAAATGAAAGAAATTTGGATTAATTTGGAGTTATATTTTAAAAGTTTTGAATTTTCTAATTTTCAGGGATTTTTTTAGATTTTTCTGAATTAAATTTGCGATTTTAATGTTAAAAATAAATTAAAAATAATGCAAAAAGGGTTTTTATTTCACGCCGGACCCACGTGGATGCAACGTGGCACGCAAGGCCACGTGGCAGCGCCACACGGGCCCACGCGGCGCCTACGCAGCGATGTGACGCTTATTTATATTTACATATATATTGGTTATAGTACATATAGTCTTCTGATTATCGGAAGAGAATTATTACCCCTGTTATCCGTCGCATATTATAAACCCATCCCCTTCCTTTAATTTTCTCTGTGTAGGACTAAGTTCCACACAGTCTTTAAATGTGCAGGTGACGTGGCGAAGGGAGAGGCGCCGGATCGGATGGAGCGTGGATCATCGCGCGCGGATCGCATGGACGCGCGAACCACCGATCGCGATCAAAAACATGTGCTTTAATAAAGGGATTATAACGGTCCTGATTAAATCGCGCGCTACACATCTGGACCCTCAGATCGCAATCCAAGGGACTAAAACTCATGCGTTTTATAACGCATCTCATCAAGCTTCATCTGGACCGTCCATCAAGATCAGACAGCTGCAACTTAATTGGAACGGTCCACGATGGACCGTTCCATCATAACCGTCAATCGTTTCGATCGGACGGTTACGCCCAAATAGCCTATAAAGAAGGCATGCTCTTCCAATTTGTAAGCATTCGAGTTAGAAATGAATCCAATTTATCTGTTTAGACACCTCCCTTCTCGAATCTCTTGATTCTAGCTTCTTCTACACTAAATTCCGCATCCACGGAGGGCAAGAACTCGAGATTTGGTTGAGTAGTGAAGGAGAAATTGATGCTTGAATCTCCACATTGCGTTCTTCGTGTTTTCGGCAATTCAGAGGTTTAATCGTGTCAATTTGATCGCTATTTGGGATTAGTGGAAGCAGTTTTTCATGATCTACCATCCTATCATGTTTAATTTCAATTTAGATTAGGATTAAAGGTTTTCTTTTGTTTTAATTTCATCACATTCGCGATTTCAACATTCAGAAATTTTCTCCCACTTCGATCTTCAATTTCTCCGCAAAATCAAGATCAATTTCGGTGATTCTTGATTCCGTGGAATCGATTTAAAGTTATCTTTCATATTATACCATTTTCCCCAATTTCTACCATCGATTTATCATCCGATTTGATCAGTTTCAAAGAAAACATCAAGAATTTCCTTATTTCCCTGTGGATTTGACCCTTATTTACCATTATACCCCTCAATTCGAATAATTTTCATCAAATTGCTAAGTTTGGACTTTGTTTTGACACGAGACCGTGTTAAATTGACGACCTCGCGGTTTCGTCTCGTCAACTTGCATCTTTCTCTTCCCTCTCCCCTTCAAACTATATATATTTCTCTCTTTTTGTAGTAACTCTATTGCTCTTCTTTTGTGCCAACTATAACTATACTTCTCTATGTAATATCTTGATCTCTCGATCTCAATCTCTATGTATGAAGAAAGGCCTCACTCTTTCATTATGCAAAGGCTGATTCTCATCCTAATATTTTTATCCATGGAGAATCAACTATTCAATTTAGAAGTGTGAGAAATCTAAATAGTTTTCCTAATGAATTTGAGAGTGAAACAAACATAATCGTGTAGTTTCTAGCTCAATACAGAGGCTTTGTTGATATTCATTGAAGCAAAATTGATTGGACAAAATCTTCACTCTCTGATATAATTAGATAAAAAGGAGTGACTTGTATGATTGCCAAATATTCAAATTGATAAAATTGGGTGAAGGTTTTGTTCTCAAGAATTAGAAATATTGAATAGTCCCTTCAGAGAAATAAAACCTTCAAGATTATTTCAGATGATAATAATTCTTTGATTTGTCTCAATAAGAAAATGGAGATAAAATTATTCCTTAAATCAAGTTAATAAGACGAAAAACTTAATCTTTAAAATTAGATCCAAGACCTAAAATTGGATGATAATAAAATTAAATAAAGAAAAATGACCATGACTGAATGCTCGTCCAACTTAGCAAACAAATAGAACTCCTTCAGAACTTTGAGCGTGGTCTAAGATGACGAGATTGTTTATTCATGAGGACCAAAGATGCCCCCTTTCAAAATATTTATGCATTAGAGGGCATAGGGAATATTAATCAATTGATTAACATGCTTAAAATCCCGTGGATGATAAAAATTCAAGAAATGAACATAACATTATAACGGAAAATATGGGACATATGTCCCAAAGGGATGAAATTGGGTTAACAAAATTTTTTTTAAAAATAGAACCGTGTAAATTTTACTTTATGACTCTTTCCAATTTTTTTTGGACTTACATTAAATATATTTATATAAACCCATTGAAAATGACTATCTAGAAAACAATAATTATTTGAAAATGTAAATACCTAAAAAAAGAAATTTTTAGAGAATAAAATGAATAAATTATGTAACATTAAGACTTAAGAGCATTTTAGTAGAATTGCCCAAGTCTTTTGATGATTTTTCAAAGGGGTGTATGCTATGCAAGCCCTTAGATGATTTCTGACACCTCATGACATACTCTTTAGAAAAAAACACTTTGAGTAATGTTGAACATTTCCCACATGCATTCATTTATGTGGACAAATTTTTTTCAAATCTATGAAGCTTCATTTGAGCAGTTATTTGACTTAGACCTTAATCTAGCATGAAAGCTTGTTGGGAAGTCCATTGACAAGACGAATCCACATGGTTGTTGAATGCAGGTGGGGACATGTCAAAACAAGTTCTAAACTCACCAATTTTGAGAAATAATCATAGTGGTGAATAGTGATAACATGCAATTATACGATTATTAATGCAAATTAAGGCATAAAACATTCCATTTTTATGCATGTTATCATACTTTGAGTGCATATCTATCATTTCATGCAATTTTACGTTATAATCTTAAAATGCACTATTTTATAAATAATTATGCATTTTTAAATAACATATTTTAGAGTTGATTAGTTTCATATATATTTGAGATTATAATTGGGTTAATGTTAAATAATAAGAGAAAAAACTTTTTATATATTCATTTATTTTTCTAAATGAGAAAATAAATGAGTATATAAAAAGTATTTTCTGTTATTATTTAACATTAAAACCTAATTATAATCTCAAATATAGATGAGAACAATATACTCTAAAATAAGTTCTTTAAAAATGCATAATTATCCCTAAAATAGAGCATTTTGATATTATAACTTAAAGTTGCATGAAATGATAGATGTTGACTCAAAGTATGATAACATGCACAAGAATGGAATATTTTATGCCTAAATTTGCACTAGTAATCACATAATTAAAAGTATAAATTGCATGTTATCATCCATTCTGTCATATTTGTGTATCTGAACACAAATTTTCATTTGAATAACCAAAATTCGTAGGATTGTCAAGGGTTCTCATGTTGTAAACATAATTTTCCATGGTTTCCATCTTGACTCACCCATACACTAGTTTTAATATTTAAGTTGATGAGTTGATTATTTATCTTCTATCCATCATTTGGTGCTTCCAATTATTGCAACTTATACTCATCAATTGCCAAACTCCTAAACACTAGCACAACACTTTTTTAATTGCTCACTCTTTGATATTATCACATGATCTTAAACTTATATAGAATATTGAATAGGGTCCAATGATAGCAACACAAGGGGCCCTTATATAGGATTGCACAAGTAAGAGAAGATATACATAGACATGTGTTGGGCTTTATTGAGATTTCTCTCTTGCGCTCAATCTAGAGCATGGATACATACATTCTCGGTTTGGAATAATGAAAATCAAGTAGTTAGCATCATGAAAATGCCAATTCAAGACAAAGACAAGGACATGACATCATGATGATATTAGCGTCACTATGCCAAAGACATTGATGATGATCAGGGCATGGGTGTGGTGTTTAAAACATGTAGGGAGTTTTGGTGATATGTCATATGGAGCGAATCCGCGGGGTCATTGAATACATGCAAATAAGCGTCAAAAATATTCCAAACTCACCAATTTTAAGATTAATCACAAATTAAGGAGTATAGTAGTGATTAAGGGTTGAATCCACAGAGAATTAAGATACTTTTGAGGTATTTAATGAAATTCAATCAAATTGGGCAATGAAATGTGGTGAGAAATTAGGGGTTTTGATATAATTGGAAAGAGAACTTGAAGGCAAATCCACAAAATCAAAAATCACTGAATCTGGATCAAGATTCGTAGAGAAAGCGACGAGCGAATCATAGAGAAATTTCTGAACAAGAAAATTGTGAAAAACTAAAATGAAAATTAAAATTGACTAAAAGATTCAAAATTAAATATAATGTTATAGGAAAAAAGATTATGATGAAAACATGATTTCTAACCCAAGATAGCGCTCAAATTAATCCAATTTCTTGCCGAATCAAAGGCTATTCATTTCGCGAATTCGAAGACAATCGTTGGCATTCATGAATCGATTTCTCCCTATTCTCTCATCAAAATCTAAATTTCAAAAACTCTATGGACGCAGAGATTGATCTAGAAGCGATTAGAAGCAAGAGATTCAAGGGTTTTGGTGTCTAGACAGTTCGATTATTTGAAAAACTTAAGAATGATTTCCATCATCGAAGAACATCTCAATTTATAAGGCAAATTGGGCATAACCGTTGGATCGTGCTTTAATTCTTCGATCAACGGTAGAGAAGAAACGTCACGCTTCGAATCTTTATAGTTAAATTGCATCTGTCTAATCCAGAATAGAGCGTTGAGATATCGTCATGTCGCACTGATGAGACGAGACCGCGAGGTCGTTAATTTCACACGGTCTCGTATGAAAAATTATTCCGAACTTATCAATTTGATGAAAATGTATCGAATTGAAGGGTATAATGGTAAATAAGGGTTGAATCCACAGGGAAATAAGGAATTTCTTGACGTATTCTTCAAAATTGATCAAATCGGACGATGAATTGATGATAGAAATTGGGAAAAATGGTAAATTATGAAAGATAACTTCGAATTGATTCCACGGAATCAAGAATCATCGAATTTGGACTTAATTTCGTGGAGAAATCAAAAATCGAAAAGGAGAGAAAATTTCGGACGAAGAAATCATGATTTTGACTAAATTTAAACCAAATTGAACTTGAAATCCTAATCTAAATTAAAATTAAACATGATAGGAAGATAGATTAGGAAAAACCGCTTCCACTAATCTTAAATTGCGATCAAATCGTTGTGATTAAACTGCTTAATCACGAAGAACACGAAGAACGTGAAGATGAGGTCCAAGCGCCAATTTTTCTCAATCTACTCAACCAATTCTTGATTTTAAAGGCTCCGGTGGTGCAGAATTGAGGCTAGAACACGATGAGATCAAGAGAAACGAGAGGTGAGGTGTCTAGACAGATCAATAAGATTAATTTCCAACTCGAATGGTTTGAACATCGGAAGAACCCCTCTTTTTATACAGATTTTGGGCGTAACCGTCCGATCGACGGTTACAATGAAACGGTCCATCGTGGACCGTTTTGAAAAAGTCATAGCCATCTGATCGCGATGGACGGTCCAAATGAGCTCGGATGGAATGCGTTATAAAACGCGTCTTTTGTTCGCCGTTGGATCGTGATCCGACGATCACGATGCTCCCCGCAAGATGCAATCATGGCCTTTATAATGCTTTTAAAACACTACGTGCATTTTGATAACGATCGGTGGTCCGCGCACCACGTGATCGACGCACGGATTTCCACGGCGCCGACGATCCGACGCGTCGCGAGAGGCCACGTCACCTGCACCACGTGTGGGACTTAGTCCCACACGGGAAAAATTAAGGGAAATTATTGGGTTTAAAAGCAGCGACGGTTTTAGGGGTTCAATACCCTTCCGATATATGGAAGGGTGAACATTATGCACTATAGACTATATAAAATATATGTATAAATATACGCACACGTCACCTTGCCGCGTAGGCGCCGCGTGCGCCCACGTGGCCCGGAGTGCCACGTCGCCTCCACGTGGGTCCCGCGCGTAAATAAACCACTTTTTTTGCTCTTTTTTTAATTTATTTAAATGATTTAAATCGAAATTAATTCAGAAAAAATCTAGAAAAAGTCCCTAAAAATAGAAAATTCATAACTTTTAATATATAACTCCAAATTAATCCAAATTTCTTTCATTTGATCCAAAATTTAATTATCTATCATTCTAAAAAGTCAAAATTAATAAATAATGAGATTTTTAAATATTATTTCAAAAATAAATATATTTATTTAAATATTTTAACTTAAAAAAAGTAAATAAATGTTTATAAAAACCTTTTCTCTCATTATTTTAATTTAAAAACCTTTATAATTTCAAGTAAAGATGGGTTATTATTTTTTTATCTTTTAAATCATCATATTTAACCCTAATTTAAAGTATTTAAAGTATTTTTGAGATTATAGTGACTTTTTCATAGAATGATAGAAAAATACACATAAGTATGATAACATGCATGTAAATGAAACCATTTATACCTTAATATGCATAAAAAATCATATTTTATTATATTAATATAGCATGTTATCACGCACGTAAAGAAGTAATGCAAATTCTATCATATCGCGCGAGAAGAGAAAATGCATGAAATGTCATCCGTCTGATCTTGATCTAACTCGCTGGATGCATTTCGTCAGTTTTAATCTCAACTATTATAACTCCTTAGATGAACGGTTGAGATTAAATCATTTTAAAATGATTCATCGGCGAACTAGAGTGTGCCACATACCGACGACTTAAGTGAAGATCGACCACATTCATTTAACACGTGAATCGGACGCTCCACATGACGCCACGTCACCCGCACATGTTAAAACAAAAACATAGTCTTGCATGACGAAAAATTACGGGATTCCAACGCTATATACGATAAGTATGATAAGAGAGTTAGCGGTATCCGAAAAAGGATGCTTAATCTCTCTTATCACACGTGCGCACACATGCACACACACACGCATACACACACGTGAATACCTACGCAGCGCCACGTGACATGTCCATATGCCGCCACGTGGCGACTTCCTTTTTCATCTGCACCACATCAGCTGCCACATCAGCACGTGATATAAATATTATCATTTTATTTATTTTAAATCAAAAATAGATCGAATTAAATTCATAAAAAAACTTATAAAATTCTAGAAAAATCCCTAAAAATTAAAAAATTCATAACTTTCAAAATGCCACTCCAAATTAATCTAAATTTGTTTCATTAGATTAGAAATTAAATTATCTATGATTATAAAACGTCAAATTCAATAAATAACAAGAGAATAAAGTTTATTTGAAAATACACTCATTTCTTTTAGAATTTAAAACTTAGACAAATAAATGAGTTTATATTAAGTATTTTTTCTTATTATTTAACAATAAAACATAATTATAATCTCAAATAAAAATGGGGATAATCTAATATTTAAAATATGTCTCTTAATTTATCATAATTATCCCTAGATTAGTACTTTTTGAGATTATAACATATTTTTCATAGAATGATAGATAAACACTCAAAAATATGATAATATGCATTAGAATGGAATGTTTTATGCTTAATTCGCATTAACAGTCATATATTTTCATGTATAATTTGCATAATATCAATGATCGTGCTTTGACTATGACTTAAGAATCCCTAGACATAGGATCTCCAAAACAACATAAATTGGATATGACATGAAGTCCTTGTAATTGAATGGTAAAGATGGGATCGTCCGCCTTTGGTATGAGAGGAGGTCGACTCAAGGAATGAGATGTAGTTAAATCATTGACCATATTATTATATCAAAGGAGTTACTAATGATTTCTTCTACGCATCAATACAAACTTAAGTGACCAATTAGGGTTTGACACTCAACTATACCCTCAATCATTCATGAGTCTCGTGCAAACGAAGTATATATACATGATAATTGATGATGACAAGGTTCCATATAAGAGGTTTTATATATTTTCATATATCTTAGAGTACTGTGTACCTTGGCACGCAATGAGATGATAACTCGACCTATTGATTGGGTTAAATTCGATCCTTCATCAATTAATATATGTTGATGTAGATAATAAATAAACATTATCCAATAAAGTGTTATTGGGTCTATAGACTTATTAACTAGTGAGACTATATGGACCTAGAAGGTGACACACATAAGTTTAGGATGTTGGGGGATATAGACATAATTTTAAGGATTTTATGAAAAGTTCAGATATCAAATATCTATAAATAGTGGGAGAATGATTGAAACTCAAAGTACTCACGTAAGCCTTGTGAGAATCTCTCTCTCTGTGAAAAGCTTTGAAGAGGAGATCTAACCGCTTAGCGATCATGTGGATACTTCTTGATATTAGATGCTTGAACAGCCTTCAAGGAATCCTTCAAGCAAACATTGTAAGTAAGTTTCTCACAGATACTAGATGATTTGAATTATTGGCTCTTAGTGCCTCAATGTTTTGAATATTTGATTCAATATATTCTAAAAATATTCTATGCTTTGAAAGGCTTATCAACCCTAGATCCCGTCAATAAATGGCTAGCAACAATGGTAGTATCAGCTAGAAGGGGCGATGTTAGCATTGTTTGTAGAGAGCAGTAGCAAGCACTCCTTGTAGCAAGCCACATTGTGGGAGTATCATGACTAGGCATGTCTACCAGCACTGCTGGTTAAGAGCCTTGAACCGAAGCTCTAATTAAAGACCAAGGAAAAAGCTAATCCATTTCGTTGATGAAGAAATCACATGAAGAAGGAAAGGATCAAAGAGGAAGAGGAGCTCGATGATGAAAAAGCTCCATAGAGGGAGAGAGAGGGCAAAAATCCTACATTGATTAGGAGAGAGAGAGAGAGGAAGGTAATTATAGAAATGCCCTTTTTGGGCCATTTGTCTCATGATATTTGTATCGGAAGGTTAATTATTAAAAAGATTTATGCGGCCTTTTTGTTGGGTTCTAAGGTCGATAAACTTTCTGAAATTTTGATCAAAACATCGAATGCATCGGAATACATTGAATCGGATATTCAAAATATTGAGGCACCAAGAATATATGATTCAATCGTCTATTATGTATGAGAAAATATATTTACAGGGTTCCCTTGAAAGAGTTCTTGAAGCTATTCAAGTGTCTACCTTCTAGCGATATCCACGCGTTCTCCGGATAGTTGGATCTCCTCTTCAAACCTCTTCACCAAGAGAGAAAGAGAAGAAATGAGAGAATTCTTACAAGACTTGCATGGACACCTTGAGTTGTGGTCGTTCTCCCCTATTTATAGACATTTGGTATGTAGATTTTTCATAAAAACCCTCATAATTATGTCTATATCCACCAACATCCATAGACTTTATGTGTGTGACCCTCTAGGTCCATATATATCAGTAATTAATAACTCTATAGACCAAATAAGACCTTATTGGTCAACCTAAATTAATTATCCATCCCAATATATAGATTAATTAATCAAGGATCAATTTAATCCAATCGATAGGTTGAGTTGCTAGCCCATTGGGTGTCAAGCTACACCGCGTACTTTAGGAGATATGGAGTATGTAAGAACTCCCTAATAGAACCTTTCTGTCATCAATTGACAAGTATGTATAATCCTTCATCCACACGAAACTCATGAATAACTTAGGGTATGGTCAATTGTCAAAACCTAATCAGTCACTCAAGTTAACACTGATGCGCGTACGAAATTATTTGGAACTCCTTCTTTGATATTTCTACTACCTTGGCCAAGGATTTCATCGTATCTCATTCCTTGAGTCAATCTCCTCAAATATTGACATCAAATGATTTCATCTTGATCACACAACCATCTTTGTGGACTTCATGACGTATCCAATACATGACATTTTAGATATCTCGTGATTAGGGATTTGTAATTCATAATCGAAACACGATCATCCATCCACAAGATGTCTTTGGTGTCTCCAGTCAAAGTACCAGATACACAATCGTGATTATAACGTATGATCACCCTTTAGGGATTCATACGAATAAATTCAGTGAACTCTTTCTCCAAAGAGCACCCATTATCTATCCTTAATATCTTCACACTAATGGCTACAGGATTAGCCATACTTATCATACGAGTCGGATCATATAGTATTATTCTTTCAAGATCATTCGATGTCCCTCTCGAATATCCCATGACGAGACGAAACCGCAAGATCGTCGATTTCACACAGTCTCGTGTCAAAAATAAAGCCAAACTTACCAATTTGATGAAAATAATTCGAATTGAGGGGTATAATGGTAAATAAGGGTCGAATCCACAGGGAAATAAGGTATTTTTGAGAGATCTTTTAGAATTTGGTCAAATTGGGCAATGAATTGAGGTCAGAAATTAGGGAAAATGGCGGATTAGAAAGATAACTCAAAGATGTATCCACGAAATCAAAAATCACTCGATTTGGAGTAGTAATCGCTGAGAAATAAAAGAGCGAAGTGGGATGAAATTTCCGAAAATTGGAAGAGCATAAACTGAAATTGAAAACGAAATTAAACTAAATTACGATCCTAAATTACAAATTCATGATACATGATGATAGATTAGAGGGAAAACTTGTTTTCTAACCCGAGATAACGATCAAAACGATCCAATTGATGGCCGGATCGACGGCTATTCATTTTGACATTTCAAACGCGAGCATCAGTGTTCAAGAGACGAATTCTCCTTAATCGATCAACGAAATCTCACTTTTAATCACTCTGTGGATGCGGAATCGAGTCTATAAGATATTAGAGCGAGAGATTCAAGGATGGAGGGGTATAGATGGATCAATTTGATGAATATATCCGAGAATGTCTTACCAAATTGAAGAACACATCGTTTTATAGGCGATTTGGGCGTAACCGTTTGATCGTCTTGATTAACGGCTCTGACGAAACGGTTCATCACGAACCATTACCGTTAAGTCGCGGCCGTTCGATTACGATCAGACGCGTGAGAGGAGGCCACGTGTTGATGTGTTATAAAACGCGTGAAACGCCGTCCGTCGGAACTTAATCGAGCGTTTGAGATGCGTTTTGATGAATCAATGAGTCCACCGATCGCGATTAATCTCGACCGTTATAACTCGATTGATGAACGGTCGAGATTAATCTGACGAGCTTCACTTAAGTGGACTTTAACGCACGTGCGTTGATCGGTGATCCAGTGGTCCTCGCGTCCACCGTACCGACGCGCAATGCGTCACGCGCTCTAATCCAACGGTCAATCTTACATGAAATAAGGGAATTAGTCCCACACGGAGTAAATTAAGAAATCTATCACGTTTATAACATGTGATTGACGTGAGGGTTAATAATTATCTTCTGATAATCGGAAGACTTATATATATTATAACCCTATATATTACGACTAAATATAAATAGTGCCCATGTGTCACCTCCGCGCCACGCAGGCGCTCACGTGGGCCCGCGTGGCTCTGCCACGTGACCCCAGTGCCACGTCGCACCCACGTGGGTCCCGCGTGAAATTAAACCCCCTTTTATTCTTTTTTTAATTATTTTAAACGGTTTAAAATCAAAAATAAATTCAGAAAATTCCAGAAAAATGCCTAAAAATTAGAAAATTCATAACTTTCAAAATACAACTCCAAATTAATCCAGATTTTTCTCATTGGATCTGAAATTCAATTATCTATCATTATAAAAAGTCAAATTATTTAAATAACAAGAGACTTAATTTTTATCTCAAAAATACATTTATTTCTTTAAGAGTTTAACTTTAGAAAATTAAATAAATGTTTATAAAAAATGATTTCTCTCATTATTTATCTTTAAAAAACCACTTATAATCTCAAGTAAAGATAGGTTATAAAATCATTTATCTTTAATTCATCATAATTAACCTTAAATTAAAGTATTTTGAGATTATAACATAAAATTGCATGAAATGATAGAAATGCACTCAAAGTATGATAACATGCATATAAATGGAATGTTTTATGTCTTTATTTGTATTAATAATCATGTTTTATCATGTTAAGATTGCATGTTATCATCCCACAAACAGGAATGTTTAGAACATATATTTAAATAGTAGTGATCACTATATTATGATCTCATCATAATTCACTTAGTCACTGTATATGCTCATAGACTTCATTGCAAACATCACACAGGAATGACAATGAATAAATTTTATTTTAATGAACAGAAACAAGATATATGGAAGTGTGATTGGGTCATAGGCCACATAATATCCTTCACTTTTAACAAAAATCTTTGAGGGAGGGTATTATCTAGCCCATTATTGGCAACCCATTAGGGGTCCTTGACGAAGCGTTTTCGTGCGGTCGTTAAACACACAAACGTAAGTCAAACAAAATTTATAAAACTCAACTCACAAAGATAAGATATAAAATCAAATAATGTGTAAGTATCGGGTCGATCAACAAAGATCAGGGTTGACTTTAATTACAGAGTTGACTTAGTCCAACTTAGGTTTAAAAGAGGTTTTAAGAAGTAAAAATAATATGTAATGAGTGAAAATGATATAAATAGACTAAATAAGAAGTTTTAAGAATTGAAATCTCGTATTTGACAGAGAAAAATCAAAAGTCAAAGTCAAAGAGTTGACTTTGACCAACAGTAGGTGTTCTATAAAATCAGATAATCAAAAGCTGTCAGAAGATTACAAAAATTACATATTTACAAACTAGAGAGAAAATGGAATTTATTGATATAGAATTCGTGATTTTTGGATAAGAAATGGATTTACTATGAATTATTGAAAATATCCAAAAATCCCTGAAATGAACACCTCAAAGGAAATCTTCAAATTGACTCGTCAAATGAAATCCAAATCTTGCAATTTATATGTCCATGGAAATCTAAGAACCGTAGGAATCAAAAGTGACCAAAATGATCAAATTCTGATTTTTAAATTGATAGTAATTGACCCCGAAAGTCAATGTTTGACTTCTGATGAAAGATGAATAGTGCTCGGTCAAACGTTAAATTGAAGGGTCAAATGAACTCGGAATTCGACGAATTTGCTATCCACGGAAAGCTGATAAAAAGAGGAATCCACTGAAACAAAATCAAGTTATTTTCAATTATAATCACATAGAGATCCTATTTTCAAAATCAGCAATTTTTTGGACTTAAATTTGGGGAAAATGAAGAACACTAAGAACTAATTTGTAAAATTAAAGATCTAAACCTAATAAAAACTCAAATTACCTCTTGATAATTGATCGAATCTCACTACTAACTCAATTTCTGCAAGAATAGGGCTTCAATTCTCATGGATTGAAGCGAATTTGCTCGATTTTTTCCTCGTGGACGTTCGGAATTCAAGATGAAAATTCGATGAAAACAAAGAGGAATTCGCGATCAATCCCGCTCCAATTGCTTCGCAATCGAGTCTAAACGCGAGGGGATCACAAAGAACTTAAGATTTTGCTCCAAATTCGCTTAATTGATTCACGAATCAATAAAAATTTGAAGAAATAAGGAGGGGTACATTGTCTTTTTAAAGGGGATTTTGGCCCGAAAATTTGGGCCGTCTGATGCGGTCGTGGGAGTGGCGTGATGCGGTCGTGGGAGCGGTTTCACTTGGCGGTGTCGTGGCTCTCGATTTGGCGCTGAATGAGCCACGATCGCGGCTCAATCAAGCCACGATCGCATGGCGATCGAGCCACGATTGCATAGAAAGCATCCGCTTGTCTTCAGCCGTTCGATTTCCGCCGCTCAATGAGATGAGTCCACGTCGCCTTCCTGGAGCTGTCCGATGGTGATCTCAAGCTCTCCAGATGTAGCCCACGATCGCCCGCCGCTACCATCCTTCCCACGCATCTGATGAAGATCGGACTGTCCGAATTAATCGGGGCTCAATGCGTCCCAATAAAAGCCTCAATCGCGATGATCAGTCTGCAAAAATCAAACGATCTCGATGCCTCCACGTGTCATCAGGTAAGCTCTTGATCGCAGTTACTTAAGCTCCATTTCAAGCACGTGCTTTGATTTACGATCGCGTGGACTTGGGTCCACGCGATTGACGTCTCGTGGTAGGATCCAACGCTTGCGCTAGCGCCACATCGCCTGCGAGAGAAAAATGTGTGGGAACATAGTCCCATACAGAGAAAAAAATGGGAGCCGTCAAGCTTAAATACCGGGGCGGTTTAACGCTATTGCGTTACCGCCCCAATACTATTACCAGGGCCCACTAACCTGTGGGCCTTCCAAATGCCGACCCCCTGCCACGTGGTGCCCCACACAAGCGTCTGCGTGGACCCGCGTGGCCTCTTGCCACGTGTCTGCGCCCTGTGCGCCACCTGCGCCTCACGTGGGTCTGCCCGGCCCTGCCATGTGGCCTTGCGTGCCGCGTCGAATCCGCGCGGGTCCCGCGTGCCACGTCAGCTCCTCGCCACATCAGCCACGGGGTCTATGGACCAAAATACCCCCTTTTTGCGATTTTAATAAGGAAAAATCATTTTAAAATAAGATGAAAATCGGAAAAAGGCATAAACTTCAGAAATTCATAACTTTAAATATACAACTCCTTTTTAATCCAAATTTTCTCCATTGGATCACAAATTTCTTCCTTTTTAATATCATGTCATCTAAAATATACTTTCAAAGAAGAAATTAAGATAAATTAAATATTAACTTAACTCATTTCTTAAGAAATCTTCTTAATCATAATATCATCTTGAAAGTATCTTTCAAAACATGCACTAAAGTCAAAGTAATTCAAGAAAAGAGATTAACTTCTATTAATTTTAACTTTTCAAAAGACTAATCATCCATCAAGCATTAAATTATCCCTAATTTATGTATAAATATCAACTTTAGTGAAATGACATACCAATGGAGAAAATTCCTAAAAAGTATGATAACATGTATCATATTCACATAAAATAAGCATAAATATGAGTTAATTAGGAAAAGAAATTAAGTTATAAATGTATGTTATCAGTCCTCTCCCTCTAGAGCTCTCTTCTTCTAGGTCATTATTTTTTCATGTATATAAACTAATGTAGTTTGTCTTCTCTCTTAGTGCAATACATTCTTCTCTTTGACAAGATATCAAAGAACGTGAATTAAGGTTTCTTTGAGTTATTCTCATATAGGGTGTTGGAGGTTTCTCCTTCATAGCCCTACACTTCTTTGGTCATCTCCTTCTCCACTTTCTTAGCATTTTCTTCTTGTTCAAATATTGTGTTTGCTGCATCATCATCGTAGGGGGATCTTCTTTGTCATTGTCTTGGGATGTCAAAGAGAATTGTCTCTCTATAAACTCATCTCCCTCCCCACATTACATTTTTAAGGAAATGTCTTCTCCGATGAGATTCATCCTCAACTTGCAAAACTCTCTTGCCTAATCTGCCTAGATTTGTCTTCAAATAAGCTCTCTAGAAAGATCATCCTCTTCCTCGACAATCTCAAGAAGCATGTGGGACTTTTCCTATAGAGAAACAACCTCTACAATGATTGATATTATGTGACCTAAAATCCAAATCACACTTCTATGTATCATGTTTATATTCATTGAAATGAAATTTATTCATTGACATTCTTGTATGATGTTTGTAATGAAATCTATGAGCATATATAATGATTAGGTAAATTATGATGAGATTATATACAATGATCGCTAGTATTTAAACATATATTCAAAACATTCTTGTTCAACAGATATTTAAGAAGGACATCGAATTATCTGGAAAGAATAACACTATCTAATCTAACTCATATGATAAATATGATTGATCATATAACCATTGGTGTGGGGACACTAAGGGTAGACAGTGGGTGCGCTTTGGAGAAAGAGTTCACTAAATTGATCCATATAAATCCTTGAAGCTTATTATACGTAACTATCAATCATGTTGATTCATGTTAGGTTAAATAAAAACCTTTGACTTGAGACACCAAAGACATCTTATGGATGGATGATCATGTGCTGATTACAACTTATAAATCATTAACTGATAATATGCAACTTATAATTCTAATCATATTATTATTAATACAAATATGGCATAAAACATTTCATTCTCGTGCATGTTATCATACTTTGAGTGCATATTTGTCATTTTATACAATTTAAAGTTATAATCTTAAAAGGCATTATTTTAAGGGATACTCTTGCAAAAAATCAAAGATTAAAATTTTAATTAAATTATTCACATTTTATATTTGAGATTATAATTAAGTTTTAATTACAAATAATAAGAGAAAATATTTTTCTACACATTTCTTTTTCTAATTTTATTTTCCAAAGAAAATGAGTATATTTTTTTAGTTAAAAAGTTATTATCTTTTTATTCCTTAAATTTGAATTTTTAGAATGATAGATTATTTAATTTTTGATAAAAAATAATTGGATTAAAAAGGAGTTATCTCTTTAAAGTTATGGATTTTGTCATTTTTACGGATTATTATGGAATTTTTTTGAATTTTTCTTCATTTTTTTTATTTTTTTTAATATTTTGATTTGAATGAATGAAAAAAGGGGTTTTATATGCGTGGTGAGTGCGCTTGCGTGTCGACACTGAAAACACATAAATCTATGACCTTTAACTCTGAATTTTCATGAACATTTAGCTTAAAAGGAATATATCTATGTGTTATTATGATTAAATTGCTTAATTTTGCTTCATTATGCTTTTATGATATTTCCTGGATTTTATAATATTTAGATATCTCTCTCAGATTATAAACTGACAAGGAAATGAAATTTGAAAGCAAAATATATCTTTTAGAATTTTAGAAATGATTAAAATGAATTTTAGGGCATCTTGAGGGCATATGTTTAATTAATCTAACCATTTCTTGCTTTTTTATCAGCGTCAGGGGCATTAAGGTAATTATGTGACATTTTTAGATAGGTTTGTGAGTTATTCCTTTAGTTATCCGAGATTTATACAAAAATAAATCTCGTCGGGGGTTGAAATGCAATATTTAACGATCGCTGGGCATAAAGGCAATTATAAGTCATTAAAAGGTAAAGCAGATAGAGCTCACCAGATCGCGACACGTGTCACGATCTAGGAGCTTCGATTTTCATTAGCCTAACGTTCTTTTCTTTTTATTACTATTTAAATATCCGTGCAGGTGACGTGGGCATCAGCCGTAATAGTTGACTTTAAGGAAGAACGAGAGAGCGACATGGCGCTCTCTCATTCGCTCGTTTAGCCCTGTGCTTTCTGTCGTTTAGCCCTGAGTTTTTGTCGTTTTTCCGATTCCGTTTTGTCGTTTCGTCGAATTGAAGCTTCTATTATATTATATTCTATTTCATCGTTATGGAATTCGCTATTTTTGTAGTTTCTTCTCGCGGTTTCGTCGTTTTCTCCTTTTTACTTAGGCGTGTTGTCATTTTCTTGTTTCTGTTTCGTCGTTTTCTTCTTCACGTTTTGTCGTTTTGCACCGTAAGCAAAGAAGAGAGCCACGTGGCGCTCTCTCATTTGCGCTAAAAGAGAAAACCTGCGGCGAAATTCATCGCCGCAGATTTCTCTCACTTAACGATCTACAAGATTAAAATATTAATTCTACTTTACCTTCCTGCGCAGGTAATACGGAGTTCCTCTCGCGCGTCGTCATGTTTGACCGCAAAAGGAATAAGAGAGCGACGTGGCGCTCTCTTATTCGCGCGAAGAAGAACTTGATTTAGTTACTATTTTGTCGTTTAGTCACTTACCTGTGCAGGTGACGTGGCGAGCATCCGATGGTCGGACTCATTGATTAGTGACTATATTAAGAAGATCAGACCATCAGATCGACGGCCAGGAATGCTCCAACTTGGAAGGTTGATATCTTCTGATCTAGCCGTCTGATTGAGCTAAATTTTTGGTGGGATACCAACCTCTCCGTGCTCTTTCCATCCGCATGGTCGGATTTTCCGCTGGACTCCTGGAAACACCGGGAATTGATCTCATCCGTCAGATTATTGGAAACCCTAACTCCTAAAAGCACTCCTCCTTCCATTCCGAAATTCTTGTCTTTTGGCTCTCTCTTGACACCAGGTCACCAGCAGGAAAGGGGGAGAAGCTTAGGCCCAAGCTAGGCATCATCGGATGCTCGAGTTTGTTTTGGAGAAGGAGAACAAGAGGAGATCGACGTCATAGCGAATCAAACACCACCCGGCCTAGGATTGGCACCAACACGGGGTTTGTGGGAAGATTCTGAGGAGGGATTCTCTTGTAAGCCTTTTTCATGGATAATGTAGGACCTTTTCTTCTATTTTAATCGTAGGTTATTGCATTTGTTGCCACAAATCATACCCAAACCATCTCATTCATCTCTTTTCTCCCCTTCATCACTTTCTTCACCTTCCGTCAATCTCTACCCTTCTAATTCTCATCTCTTCTCCTCTAATTAGAACTACATAAACATAATCTAACCAATTACATCTATTATCTCTACAAAATTCCTCTTCTAACTTCTTATATTCTCCACTATAGGAATTCATCCCTTCTTCTACTTTCGTCTCAACCCTCATTACCTAGATTCCTTTAGGATCGACCCTTGCTTACTACTATCCTAAGTGAGGTATTATAAATGTATTGCATGAATTAGAACACACAACAACGATATAATCAAACCGAGTTTTAGTTCATCAGACACGTGGCATCGTCTATGCTTGCCACGTGGTGCACGGATATGCGAGTCATTAGTGCATGAGGTTAGTGGTTAAGTACCCTGTTCAGGGCATGAGCTAACCGCATATAAAGCGCTGCCCTTATATACATATCACATCCTCTCGATTGTTCTAATGTGGGACTCTTTGTGCTTCTTCTTTTTTTCAAGTGACGTGATGTATCTTGGAGAGTGCAGTATCGTGATCTAATCTCTCCCCTCCATTTCACTTAAATTGAGGGGTATATGGTCATCTCTCATTGGATGATGATTCATCTTATTATTTTCAATGAATCTTGGCTGTCTATCGCAAGAGTTATAACAGAATAAATTCGACCTCACCAATAGACTTTCAGGGACGCATGGCAACATTGTGGGCGTCCATTGAAGATCAAACTGCAAGCATTTCACAATGATTCATGTACACTTGATTACACAGCAAAATCTGAACACTAAGATTTTGATCTGATTGCCAAAATTTGAGGACACCGATTCACCTCCTCTTTTTTAATCATGGCGGTTGATGGAAGATGAAAGGATGATCCAACGGCCACGCCCAAATTCAACCTTATTTATACTCCCCACTTCTTCGACAGAAAATGTATCCTTAAATTTTTTATCGATTGAACCTTTTGGATAGAATAATCCTTGAATCTCTTGCTTTCTTCCTCTTTTAGAATCATTTCCGTGTCCAGGACGAGTTTGAAATCAACATTTTGCCAAGAGAATAGTAAGAATTCGCTGCTTCAACTATGAATTTTTGTTTTTCGAAATTCAAAATGAATATCATTGATCCAAAAATTAATTGGATCCTTTCGAACACGATTTTGGGCTATATTGCGTGTTTTCCTCCTAATCTTTTGTCCCAAAACATTAGACTTTAATTTTGAAGCTTATATTAATTTAATTTCACGAAATTTAGTCATTTTCTCTCTCTTTGCGATCAAATTTTCTAACCTTATTTCCCTCCTTGATTTCTTTGCAAATACTAATCCAAATTAAGTTATTTTTTATTCCATGAATTCGTCTTGGAGTCTTCTTTCTAAAAATAATAATTTTTTTAATTTTTCACCTCAATTAATTGTATGATTTGATTAAATTTTGAATATATCTAAAAAAATTTCCTAATTCTATGTGAATTCAACCATACTCACCCTTATTCTAATTAATTTGATAATAAATCATAAAATTATTAAGTTTAGAAGTTTAGAAGTGTGTTTTCAATGACTAAAAAAAATCACTTCATCATTAGCCATGCAATCTCTAATTTTTTATATATTTGTAATATAACATGAAGTCCTTGAAGGTGATTTTGTGGTCAAGATGGGGTGATTCACCCTCTGTATAAGAAGAGGTGATTCACCCTCTGTATAAGAAGAGATTAACTTAATGAATGAGATGTGATAGAATCCTTGATGAAGGTAGTGAATATTGGAAAAGTTTTCTATGATTTCCTCAACGCATCAATACTAACTTGCATGACTTATTAGGGTTTGACAATTGATTATATTTAAGTCATTTATGAGTCTCATGTGGACGAAGGATTAGATATACGTAGTAACAAATGTATCATAGTTCCATACGAGACTTAAATTGATCCTTGATTAATTGATCTATCTATTGATTTAGATAATTAATAGCATCGACCAACAAGATTTATTGGGTCTATGGAGTTATTACCTAGTGAGATATATTGACCAAGACGGATACACACATAAGATTTATAGATTTATAGACATAATTTTGAGGATTTTTATGCAAATTTTATACGCCTCACATTTATAAATAAGGGGAGAATGACCCCAACTAAAGGTGCTCATATAAAAATTGTGAAAACTCTGTCCTTTCTTCTATTTCTCTTCTGATGAAGAGCATTAAACCCAATAATCTATAATAGATGATAAGATTGTCTGTTTCTAGTGCCTCACTATTTTTAATATTTGATTCAATTTATTCCCTTACATTCAATATTTGGAAAAAAACTTTGAAAGCCTATTGAGCATCATTATCCTAATAAATACCTCTAGAGGCTAAACATTTGAACAATTTCAAAGAACTCCTTCGAGGAACCTATAAATATTGATTTTGATGTATATTAGATAGGATTATCAATTCTTGTTGCCTCATTATTTTGAGTGTTCAATTCAATATTTTTCATTGTGTTTGATACTTTGATCAAAATTTTACGGGCTTATCAAGTCTCAAATCCCCACAAGACATAAGTGGGAAAATTGGAAGATTGATAGAATGGATTGAAGAGATTATATTCCATAAATGGAGAGGAATACAATTAGTTTCCAATTCTAAATCTCAAATATCCTTCTTGTGTAATTTATTGGCTGAGTGATGCTCTAGTCTTTCAATTTTCAAACGACTTCTTCTATTCCACTCTAAATTGATCTTTGAGCATTTACATGTAGGCAATCATGCCTTGATTTCTCCACTTTTCCTTCAATTAGCTACTTTTAGGAGAAAAGCCAAAAATTGTTTTGATCTGTTGTTGGAGTTTGAATTTGGGCATGGCTCTATATGTTTTGACATGACTTGAGACTCCTCCATAGGTTTTTGGAGTGAACTAGGCTTTCTATATGTTCTTAGACCTGACTTGCACTCCTCCTTTCCATCCTTTGTCATTGGGTCTTTGAAATTGTTGAATATGGGCCTTTCACTTGGGCGAGAGAATGCTTTGGCCTTCTCTTCATGTTGAACACAAACTCTCATTTAAATTCATATAATTCCTTGCATCTAAATAATCTTTTATGAAAGTTTTGAAAAAACTAATCATCTAACTTTAAGGAAGTCAAGTAGGTTAATCTCACAACATCAATAAACTTCAAAAACAATGTATATTAGGACTTAAGTAGTAAAATCATGTTTATGTCATATCTATTCATTGGGAAATGGAAAATTTATATTATTTATAAGATAGCTAAAACCTAAAAATGAGCTATTGTTGCATAGATGCAACTAATAATTTGTGTTTATTAGGCCTCAAAACCAACTTGTTGTGCTGGAGAAATTTCCAATCTTTGCAACTAATCTTCAATAGAGCTTTAAATCTAGCCAAACCAACTTCCCAGGGAGAACAAGAAATGGGCTCGAAGCAAAAATTTCTAACTTTAGAAAAATTAGTGTATCATTATTTTATGGCTGGTATGTTGAGCCTTAATTCTAAGGCCAAAGGAGTCATATGTATTGTATGTCTGGTATGCATGATCTAAGTATATACATAAGGATGCATATATTGATACATACATGCATGAATAAACATGTATGCATCCATATGTGCATACTCAGATCATGCATACATACCACACATACATACATACATACACACATTTATACATGCACATATATGTATACATACATTAAAGCATGCGTGCATTTATAGCTACGGACAATTTTGTCACATAAAAGTGGTATAGTTTTATATCATATATAGGTCCCAATTCAATAAACTATATGTATAAAGTGGTGCCACTTCATCATTTTACATCATAGTTTAGCTATTCCGAGGTTTAAGCGTTATTTTTAAGTTAATCATCACCGAGCATGACCATTTAGGTTTTGGCGTTTTGCATACCGGGGAACTGCAAATGGGGCCGCGGCCCCGTCTCAACGCGAAGAAACCTGGGCCCCTGTTTCCGTTTTTGTTCATGAAAAATTGGGGTCCTTGACTGTTGCGATCCAACGGAAACTACTCGGTCTCGCGAGAGAGGGAGAGGGAGGGAGAGAGAAAGAGAGAGGCAAGAAAACTAGAGAGACCGAGGTAGTAGATGGGGGAGGCGAGCTAGCAAGAGAGAGAGCTAGGAGAATAGAAGGTAGAGGGGGAGAGAACTAGATGACACAGAAACGGGAGAGATAGGGAGAGAGAGTGCCGAAGATGGAGGGGGAGAGAAAGAGGCAAGACAACCAGAGAGCGAGGGAGGTTGAGGGGGAGGCGAGACAGCTGGGGGAGTAGGGGAGGGAGGGAGGGGAGCGGAAGATTGAGAGGGGGGAGAAATAGATGAGACAGCAGAGTAGAGAGAGAGCGACCAGCAGAAAGAGACAGATTTATTTTATAAATTTTCATGGAGTTGAAATCAATGGAGCGCCACAGATTTAGTTGATGACTTTTAATGGAGAGGTACGGGCCGCACTTAACCTAAAATTTTAGGTTTTTGAAAAAAACAGGGCGGAATCCACAAGGAAGAACCGCAATGACCATCACAGTCACCAAATCTAGTTTAGTCGAAGTATAACCTGAACTGCAGTCCCAGAACCATAGCCCTGGTGGCCCCAGAGCCAGGTGATCGTCCCAAAAGTAACGTCTCAAGTTTGAGATGATAACCGGATCTGCGTATGCTCTCAAAGCGGTGTAATCAGAATTCTGTGCAGACTTTCCCGCCATTTTATAACGGATAATAAGAACCCTAATTTGGCGGCGGGCGGCCAGGGAATGGAATGGGAGATTGTCCACGTTCCGGGCGAAATCTCCGGCTCAAAAGATTCGGCCGGTGAGTTCCGGTCTTTCTGCATCCCTTGCTGGTCCTGACAGATTTGATCGATTATCCCTTCCGCGCTCATTTTTCGAAATTGGTTCGTAGTGACTGTCGTTGCTGCCAACGTGGAGCCGAAACTAGCAAGCGCAATCCTGAGGTCAGTGCATCGTCCAAGAATACGCTGACTCTTTTTTATTCGAAATTTTATCCTTATTTTTTGAGTTATGCATTTTTGGGACTTTCAGGGAGTTGAGTCAGATTGCGCCGCTGGAGAATCTGCGGCATGTTAAGCGAATCCGTCGGAGACCAATGGAAGGTAAGAATTACGCCTCAGAACCATCATAATTATTCGCGCTTGCTTCCACTTTTGGTCATAAGGAAACCTCTTCCTGGACGAGGGATACGTTATGGTTTTTATGATTTCGAGTGGGGGTTTTATCCAAAAGATGGGGATACATTCAGTGATGAAGAGTGTGCTGTCATTTTAAGACTTAGATTTTCATGCAGTACGGGTTTGTAGCTCTCCTCGATGGGATCTCCTCTCCGGTGAATTTCAATACAAGTGAGGGGGCATGTTTTGCTTGCTGCCAGATTGCCCCATGTCACCTCCTTGTGAACATTCAAGAAAGCTCCTCTTTGAACCCGGTGACCACCATAACCTCATATCTGATGGAATAAGAGGTCTGTACGTCAATCGAAAAAAGAGGTCTAAATGTCGAGTAGTCAAGGTTTTGGGCATTGACTTATGCCAGCCCGGAAAATAAGGCACACATGTCGTGCAAATGTAGTGTGGGTCTTTTCACTCTTGGTTCAATTATTTAATTTAATCTAATTAGGTATTAACATTAAACCTGAAAGTGAAGTAAGATGATAAGCAGATAGAAGGAAGCAGAGAGAGATAAGTGAGACATCAGAGAGGGAGAGAGGGGATTGGCCCTCATGTTAGTACCAGCCGCTGCCCATGGATGACCCAGCCCAGTTGATAGTTACCTCGATGGAAGATTAGTTTCATTCATATATGGAGAAAGCGAGTAAGGGATGGGTAGGGGAAGGGGGAGAGAAATTGTCTGGTAAATGGTTTGGGTGTTGATCTATCAATATCTATCTGTGCAGAGTGATGTCCAACAATTTGCTCATGGCATGACCTGAATAACCGTTCTCATGCTTTTCGGTGTTCTTGCCACTAATTGCTTACAAAGAGCCAGCCATTTGCGAGCCCTTCTTGAAGAAATTTGCTATGAAGTGTCCCTTGGCTAGGATTTGGTGTGATGGGCGAGAATTTCCAGAACTTTCAGGCATCCACACATGTACTATGGTTTCTTCTTGTAGATCCCTTTTGTTATTCTCCCTTCTCTTTGGTCATCTTCCCAGAAGTTGAAACCTAAAAGATCGTTTTTGAACTTAAAAAGGCCCAAGTACTCTTGAAGTCCCTACATACATATTTCTGATTGATTTGTGATGGCAAACATTTGATTTGTATGTTTTCTTGTCATATAAATCTTTTTATAAAAGAATATGATACAATCAATATTGATGGTGTGCCCTTTATTACTGATTAGTGCATACCTCTGTCTGATGCTTTGAACTTGTTGAATTTTTCTGAAACCCTTGATATTGCTTCTTAATAACAGGAAAAAACGAGCTATCAGTTGTATTATGTCCACTCATTACTGATGAAAATGAATTGGGAAGCATCCAAGATAACGTGCAGAAGTTGATCGATAAACACGGCCTTATTTTATTTACAGCTAAGGTTAGTCCTTTTCTTCTATTAACCACTTTTATACTGTCCCCTTTTCATTCTTATTCTTGAGTTTCTTAGTTTACAAACATACTCTTAATTGAATCTGTTAAGCGCTCTTCGGCTTTGGATAATGGGTTAGTCGACTGTGTAAACCCTCATAAATACTCTTATGGTATCCTTGTTAGGATGCCCTGACAGGCATCCTTGAAGGTCAATGAATATTGAGGACTAAAACTTGGGTGTTTTGGCATGGGCACTAGGGCTAGTTGACTGAGGGTCTAGCTTCTGATCCTCTTTTTTGGACCAGGGATCCTAACAGAATCCGAGTTATAAGTGGATCCACTTAATGGGCCTTGTTCGGATTAACTCAATAACTCACTGATACATGTATTTAAATGCAAAGTTGTTTTTCTGTGGGAAACCCTAGCACAGATGTTGACTAAGCTGGAGTCAGTGTTTTGGTGCAAAACAGTTTTCAACTGATTCTATTTCGTCATCAGTTGGTCCAGTTTATGGATATTACTGGGATGATCATAAAAATTCTCTGTAAGCATATCTAAATGAGACCCTCGTTTTCTGAGGTAGTGCCAAAGCAGTTGACACTGGAATTAGTGTTCCTAAGGTGAGGCAGGAAAATATTCAGAAGTTAACCATAAACTGTTAGTTTAGTTGGTTTTATAAATTGTTAATCGTTGACCATAAGCTGCTGTCACTGATTTTTCTTTGTCAGCCACCTTCAGGTACCTAAGCACCCTGCAACGTCAAAAGAAGAATGGGAAGAACAATGCAAACTTTGGCCCACAACATACCATCCGACACCCAAGTATTACTATAATTATCATGTTTCCATTATTATTCTCGATTATCTAACCCTTGTAGTTCTGAATTTCCATATTTTTCAATATGATCTGGCAGCGCCAATTATCAAAATAAATTTAGTGTAGAGGATACACAATGGATCATTAGTTGCATGAAGACTACCTTTATGCTTGCTAACCATTTGGGCAATCAGGTATTTTACCCTTTAGTTCTTAGATTATGTGCATTATTTGAACGCTGATTTTTTATCCTCTGGCTGTTAATTTTAGGTCACAAATGCTGCCATGATAGTCGACCCCCTGTGCCAGCAGATAATAGCAAGTGCTATTGACCAAAGAGTCATAAGCATAGATACTGCAAAAGCTCATCTGAAATCATTATCCAAAGTCAACAATGAAAACTTTGAAAAAGTATTCCAAGAATACTCGACAGAAAAGTCAACAGAAGAGTGCAAATCTGTATCTTGCCTACACCCGTGGATCTGGGCTCAGAACTCTTCCCAGGATCTCCCATGGCATCCATTAAAACATGCTGCCATTGCTGCAGTTGAGAACTCCGCTGCAAGGGACAGGCAGCTATTCCCTCGCAATTCTCCATCCAAGAGGCAGAAGACAGAAAACCCGAAGGTCTTCATTTGTTCTCTCTTATAATCCTTTGACAGTTTTCTCTCTCTAAATTAACAAAAACCTGCTGCTTCTGCAGGATCTGACAGAGCCTCCTTACCTTTGTACAGGGTATGATATATATCTGATGTGGGAGCCATGTACCATGTGAGTTTCTCTCTTATCTAGTGGAGTTGACTTTTGCTCTGGTAAAGCGATGAATGATATTCTTTTACTTCTTGGAAGGTGTGCAATGGCTCTAGTTCACCAGAGGTTCCGTCGAATCTTCTTCGCATTTCCTAATCCTAATGCCGGTGCTCTGGGCAGCGTTTACAGGCTGCAAGGTGAGAGAAGTCTGAATCATCACTACTCTGTTTTTTGGGTCTCTGCCAGTCGAGAGTCAACGTCTTAAATCATTTCTTATGGCCAACAATCTCTCGATCATTACATCCAAGAAAAATCAACAGTGTAAGAAGCTTAACCTGTCTGCTGGTCAACGAAATCATCTTCTATTTGTCAACGATATCTGGCTCTTTTGGCCATGAAAAGTTTAAGGATAGTGTTTACGAGCTGGGAGGTGAGAGAAACCTGAATCATTAGTGCTATATCTTTTGGGTTTTAAAGGGACAGAAAGTGCAAGTTGAATCTTGTTCAACGATTTGAACCTCTCCACAAAGCAGCGACCGCAGACATCAAGTTTTACAGAAGGCTCTGATATACGTCATCTTCTCTTGGTCAACAGGCTCTAATTTGGTGTGCAATAAAGTTGACGGAAACTGTCCCAGGTCCGTGCTTTGGGTTTAGTTCCAAAGTCAACGGACGTGATCTGTTTCTGCTGGTCAACGACGTCTTTAACCTTAGACTAGTCAACAGCCAGACTGGCATCTCTCCTTTCCGAGGTGGGGAAAAGGCAGTTCTGACCAAACTGACCGCCAGAGCTGGCGGCGCGCTGCTTTTGCGAGTCAACGATCAACGTTTCTTATAAATCACCCGATGCAGGGTGACTGCTTTGACTTTACGGGGACCACCTAGATCTGACAAAAAATAATGCTGACATGGCATTTGAACCTAGGTTTTATGTCAGTAGGAGCTGGGTCAAATCAAAGGCCCATGTGATTCCTCTGAAACTCTTGCTATTTATGGGCTCCTGCTCATTAAAGAATACAGCCAGAGAGATGATGCTATTCACGACAGCTTTAAAGAAGATAATCATGGTGAAGGCGAGAGGAGAGCGGTCTTAGAGAGGGAGAGATATTGCCCGAGATAGAAAAAGAGAGGTGTTTAAGTTCCCGTGGGTAGCAGGTTTGCAAGCATTTAATACAGACTTGCCCGCTTCTTCCGTGAACTTCTCGAAATAAAGGCTTAGTAATTTACTTCTAGAGAGAGAAATATGAGAGAGAGATTTGAAATTTGAATGAGCCTGTGAGGACCAAATGAATGACTTTCTATGGCGGCTTTCTGCAATTTCCTGGTGAATTCTAGAGAACTAATGGTAACGCTTGATGAAGTCGACGACAGAGAGATACCTACCTCCAGCTGGGTAAAATAAATAAAATAAATAATGAAGGTGGTGAATCAACCAGAGGAAATGGCGTTGACTCCCACGTACATGTCTCAGTCTTCACAATCCTTGGAGACAGAAAAAAAACCAGAGCTCAGACATGGCTGACCACCTTGTTTTGCCGCCCTACGAGCCACATCACCGTCCGCCGAGCAAAATGACGGCGTCTCCCCAGCACGTGATACGGCGCCACCGTCGTAGCTCCCACTCTCCAAAGTCAAATTCGCTTCCAGTGCTCCGCCAACTTCCTCTCTTGTCCTCCTCCGCCGTCGCGTCCCTCGGCGGCGGTAGCCCTAAGGAATCTATCCTCCGTCCTTCCTCCTCCTTCAACCTCTTCCAAATTTTCGACACCGAGGAACTCTCCATCCTCTGAGAATTACCGCTCAAAGACAACCCTTTAAAGTCATCCCTCCTCGAGCTCCACCCGCACTCCGACACAGCCAACCGGCGGCGAGAATTCTCCACCGCCGCGACCGCCGGCACCTCAATCTTCACCCTCAACCCTTGTCTCTCGTCCATCACGTACTCAAAAGTACCCATCGAAAAACACCTCCTTTCATCAATCTTATCCCCGTCCCCGCTGCTCCCTTCTCCGCTCCTGAACTTTCCCAGCTTCACGGGAACGACTTCCTCGGGAGTCAACTCTTCTTCCTCGCAAACTTGGTCAAGGGGTATCTCGCCGGAGTTTTCAGAGAGAAGACTGTTCCGGCAGAGAGGACACGTTGAGTGAGAAAGCAGCCACGTATCAATGCAGTCGATGTGGAACGCGTGGCTGCACTTGGGAAGGAGACGGAGTCTGTCTTCGGGCTCGAACTCGCAGAGACAGACGGCGCAGTCGAAGGGGTCTTTAACTCCGATGATGGCTTTGTAGACGAAGACGGGCAACGTGTCGATGAATGATTGGTCAACGCCGGAGTCGTGGAGGTGGAAGAGTTGCTGGAGTTGACCTTGGAACGCTGTTGCGGTGTCGAGATCGTCGGCGGGGGAGGGTGAAGGTTTGAGGAGGAGGCGCACGAGGAGGTGGAGGAGGCCGGAGATGAAGAAGATGATGGAGAGGATGAGGATGATCAGGAGCACGCTCGGGTTGATCTCCTGGGAGGAGGAGTCCATGGGTAGAGAGAGAAAGAGGATCGGAAGGAACTGATCTCAAGAGAGCTGGGTGAAGGGGATCATGGAGATCAGTTGGAAGTGGAGGGGAGTGGGGGGGAAAGGAAAAGGGGGAGGGAAGTTTCGTGAGGAGAGTTTATGGAAAAGGGGACGTGGTAGAAACAGGAAAGAGAGAGAGAAGGTGGGTCGGCGCGGATTGGGTTGGGAGGAAAGCAATTAATTCTGCGGCTAACTTGGCGGAAAAACGGATACCACAGCTGGTTTTATGCAGAAATTGAATGGCATCTGTCCACTCTTCTCTCTTTATCTCCCTCTCTCTCTCTATCCCTTTCTCTCTCTCTCTAAATAGAGGCAAAGGGACGTGCCCAGACGTGACTCCGGCCTTTTGTATAATGTTAACGCCAGTTGAGATGCAAAACTCTCTCTCTCTCTCTCTCTCTTGCCTGACGCCAGTTGACTTTGTTGGATGAGTTTGGTCAGGGAGATCGTACGAACTCCCTCTCTAACTAGACATTCTCCTTTCGTACACTTCTTCGATCACTCCTCTCTTCCATTCTCTGACAGTGCCCGTCGTTCCATCTCACTTCTCCTCTCTTGCTCATCTTATCTATCTCTTGCCTCGCCGTGATTTTCTCTCTCTTCCTCGGTCTCTCCGTCTCTCTCTAAGTCTCTGGTCTCTAGACGGAGGAGAGATAAAGAGGAGCTACAAAGAAGGGAAGAGTGAGAAGTAATTCATGGACCCCTGATTTGCGGTCTACGATGCCGGACTGCCTTTTTAGTGGACAGACAGGCAGAGAGTTGACTTTTCCTCCATTATCGGGGTTGGGTGTTCTTTTCCTCGGTTTCAATGCCAGGAAGGCAGGAAGTGGGGGAAGATTCTTCGTCATGACCCCATAACTTTTATTTTTTAATCCATAACCCCACTTTCTCTCGAATCCCAAAGCTACCCACTCGCGCACGCAAAGTGAATTCTTCAATAATTATTTGTCTTTTAAATATGCCTCTTTCTTTTTACTGGCACTGTCTTTCTGGGTGGGGCCACCGAGAGTTGACTGAAAACTAAAACAATTCGTAATATCATTATTATAAACATTTTTCCCAGAAGATAAAAATAAACAAGCCAGTATTTAAATATGGAGTAATTTCTTTTTTAAAATTAGATTATTTGATAATCATCCAATGCATAAATTACATATGCATTTGCTATTTAAAATGGTCATTACTATCGTTGGCCCATTAAACAGGCCCAAAGTCCAACTCTACCCGTTAGTGAGGGCATGCCCTGATATTATCCGCTTCCCCCGTCAGACTGTAACTGCCACACACCGGCCTCGCTTGCAGTGTCTCGAGGGGGCAGCGCTTCTCTCGCTGTACTCCTCGAAGATCCTCTATCGTATTCTTGGGGTACCGGATACGTTTTCCATTCCGTGGGGACAACTGTTTGATCTTCCGGTTCGATCTAACTACCAGGGGGAGAGAGAAAGAACTGGAGCGAGAGAGATAGGAAATGGTTTCCTCGGCCACTGCTCCGCCACCGTCCATTCGGTCGCTGCCGAGGATCAACCATCGTCTTCCACTGAAGCTGCCGCAAGCTCAGAAACTGTGGCATGATGTGTTCTCTCTTAGCTCCGCTTTTTCCTCGCTTAAAGGCTCCCGGGAGTATATTCTTCCGTCTTTTCTTTCAGCCGAGAGCAGAAGAGAATTAGGAAGAATCCTTTGTTTGGCTCCACATCTATGTGAGCCGGAAACCTTGTCTCTGGATTGGAGCGCCGTGACTATCGCGGAAGCCAGGTCAGAAGAGGAATTACTGGCATCTGTACGACTCCGTGTTCGTTCCTTCTACGAGTTTAATCAGTCTTTTAACATCGAGGTGAGTGAAGGGGAAATTATTGTCTCTGATTGCCGGTTTTGTGTTTCGGATCATGGAATCCCTATTGTGTTTTCTTTTGTTTCGGTGAGGATAAAGTTTATTACAATCGTGAATAAAATTAGGGATCTCCGATTGAGGATTTTATATTTTGGATGAAGCAGCTGATTTTCTGTTGTTTCATTGAGGATAAAGTCAGTTGCAATCGTGGATGTGATTCGTGTATGAGGAAACGCAACTATGTTTTCTTTTGTACTCGAATTCTTAAACGCATTGGTGTAGTATTTACGAGAAATGGGTGCATCAGATAGAATAAAATTAGTGGATGAAATTTGTATCTCAGATCGATGACTTTCTATCATGGATGGAAGAATCTCTACGATGTTTTCTTTTGTTAGAATTCTGAAATACATTTGTGTACTAGTGAAGTGAAAAGTATTTGCAATTGTGACGGTGTTTGATAGTGGATTGAGGAATCCAGATCTTTTGATAGAATTGAGAATGATAGTGGATTGAGAATGATTTACTGATTATATTGTGGCGTGTCAAGTTGTGGTAGGGACACAAGGAGTATGTGGTGGAAAGGGAGTTTGAGGCTCTAAAAGAGCGAGTGGCTGGAAAGAGGACCGGAATTCTAAGAGGTTCATGCATAAATGCTACATTGCCATTGTCACAACTTTCAAGCCGAGCAGATGATTTGTGTGCTGCTTGTCAGGTGGGATACAGCAGTTTGAAGTCCAAAATTCATTTTCCTGTCCAGTTTCGGGGAATGATTAACCCTTTGATCTGTACAGTTTAATGATGACAAAGAACAACGTGTAGTGATCGCCACTCTGGATCTGAACCAATGTCTATCCTTGGCAGATGAGCTCACAGGAAAGAAACCTGAGGTAAGTACCTTTTTCTAAATTGCTTTGAGCAGCATTTAGAAAGACAGAGGTTGAGAGAGAAATTTGAAACTTGAATTTCCTTAAGGGGTCTGGAGCTGTTCTCCCAAGGGCATATCTGAGCAATGTATGTGTGGCTAAGGAGCTGCTTAGAAATGGCCTTGGCTATGAGATTGTTGTCAGGTCCAGGGAAGTCGCTCGACAGTGGGGTAATTGTTATTTTTCCCCTTTGCATTCTCTTTCTCTAGCCCCTGCCTCAGTTTTTCACTTGATTTTTTTTCAAATGATTTTAAATGATAAACTAATGAAAACTTTTGAGCATTTGTTCAATAAATCAAAAGGTACTCAAATTTGGAACTTGATGCCACTTTTCCTTCATTCTTCTGTCATCATTAAAATTTGTTTGATTGTGTTATGAAAATTGAAGTGCGTAGGGTCAAAGTAAATTAATGATTGTAGAAGATCATATACCCTGATCTTCATTGTGCACTAACTACGCATCATTTATTCCTAGGTATTACCGATCTATACGTTCATGTTGCGGTGGATAACGAGGCTGCTAAAAATTTGTATGAGAAGGCAGGCTTCACCTATGAGAGCGAAGAACCTGCATGGCAGGCCCGATTCCTTAACCGGCCACGCCGATTCCTCCTCTGGCAATCAGTTTAACCAAGGAAGTGATAATTATATAAACTATTGCTTCTAAATTAATTTCTTCCCACGTAAATTTGCATAATTGCAATTATTTGATGTTTATATCTATCTCTGTAATCCAATGTAAAATAAAGTGTCATTTATAGTTTCCATTCATTACTATTTTCATTATTTTAGTCATCTGGAGAGCATTGTGATTGGAAAAGAGATTAATTATCTAAATATGTATTTTCGTCCTCTTGCATAAAATTGGAAATATGCATGTAATTCGTGCTTCAAAATTACATGTCCCGTCTCCTTTCTAAATCACAACCATTTTCAATGTATCTCTTTCGTTGTATAAAAAATTAGAGTGTGTCATTCATAGTTGTGATTCACTAAGTTATTTCATTTCTCTCACAATCGATTTGACCAATGGCACTGAAAATTTGAATCAATTTGACCAATGGAATTGTGATTCAGTTATATTCACGATTCCAGCTCTGTTCCCTCCCCCCGGCCCAAAACTTCCTCAATTGAAATGAAAGGTACTGTTTTCTATACAAAGAGCCACAGCACACTGTTCACTTGTGAGAAACTACAAGTGTTTGATGTGTGAAGTTACTACTGCATGAAATTAGAAGTGTTCGAGGTTTTCTTTCAATTTATTCTTTCGCTTCTATGAATGCAGTTAATATTTTTGTACGTACTTCTGTTTTCATTAAAATTTAAAATAAGCTGTCGAGAGCAATTATACAAACTCATTAGTTGCCTCATTTGCAAGAAGTATGAACCACCCAATCAAAATTCATGCATCAAATTAGAAGTTCCAGCCCTATTTTAGTTGTGTTCAAAATCTAAATTCGCTGATTGATTCAAACAAGTAGGTTAACCAGGAGTGCAATTGGTCATCCTTTGAAACTTAATTTCTGGCGACTCTAAATGTTTGCTATTATTAACGATCTTTGAATCAAACTTTCATTGAGCCTTCATTCATATTTCCTAGTTATTTATCATTTAATTCTTCAATGCATATGAATTCATGAAATAATTTTTATTATGAATTTCTCAATTGCTGACTTTTCTTCCAAAGGTATGAAAGGTTTTGGTTGAAGGTTTCTTCCCCCTCTGTTCTAAGTTTGTCCTCCACAATTACCTTTCACATTCCAATTCTGTTGAGTATTGTCAGGTCTTCCGAAGGCGTTAACCTATCCACTCATTTGACTAACTCCTTTCAAATCATTATTAGATGAGCAAACACAACAAAAAGAGTAATAAACATTCTTAGCCTCATGGGTTGGTAGTTTGGCTTACGATCCTTGAATAAAGGATTTAAAATTTTCCGCCAACTCTTTCATTGCCTGACCTAGTCTTCCTATGTCGCTTTTCACTCGATCTACACACTATTCCGGATCCATCACTTTTACGTCGATGATTGTTCCTCGTTTACGTGTTGAATTCCTACCATAATTAAAAAAAACTTTGCTGATAGGCCTAATTTTGAACTAACCTTTCCATCAATTGTATAAACTCATTGTCGTGTGTGTCCATGAAAGTGCATCCGCCAGATATATCTACCATATTTTGCTCCTTATTATTTAAACCTAAATAGAAAGTTTGGACTAACTCCTAAGATGAAATCCTATGATGAGGATATCTTCACGAAAGTGCATCTGCTAGATATATCTATCATATTTTGCTCGGTGTTATTTAAACCCCCATAGAAAGTTCAGACTAACTTCGAAGACAAAATCCTATGATGAGGACATCTCCTCGTCAAGGCCATAAATCTTTCACAAGCCTTACTAAAACTATCATTCTCTTGGATAAACTCTCTAATTGCATCCCTAAGGGCCTTTGTTTTTTTAAAAGCAAAGAGCTTTCTTTAAACAACTTATCCATTACACTCCAAGAAGTAAACTGTTGGCTTACTCACTTTTTTTTAAAGTACAAAAAGGCCAATCACCCGATGAAACAGTGTTCAACCCATTTGTTCTACTAACTTAAATGACTCCTTGGCTTCATCTTTAAATTCTATAGGAAATATTATTATTTTAAGACACTCTTGGGACACTCTAGGATAGTTATAGGCCATGGATATATCAATAAACTCCCCAAGAAAGTCATAAGATTCATTCTTGCATCTCTAAAAGAAAGTGGGTAGTAAATGAAACATACAAGGGTCAATCCTAAATGACACATTATCAGCTAGAGCAATGATAACATGAAATTTATACTAATAATAACACAACTATTAATCCAAATTAAGGCACAAAATATTTCATTTTTATACATGTTATCATACTTTGACTGCATATCTATCATTCTATATTATTTAAATTTATAATCTCAAAATATATTATTATAGGGATAATTATTCAAAATTAAAGAATATATTTTAGGGTAGATTATTCCTATTTTTAGTTGAAATTATAATTAAGTTTTAATTACAAATAATAACAGGAAATATTTTTATTCTCTTGTTATTTATTAAATTTAACTTTTAGAATGATAGATAATTTAATTTATGATCAAACAAAAAAATTGAATTAAAAAGAAAATATTTTTGAAAGTTATAAATTTTCTAATTTTTAGGAAATTTTCTAGAATTTATTTGAATTTATTTTAAATTTATTTTAAATAAAACATTAAAAAAATTCATTTTAAGCGCGCACTAACGTGGTTAATAACGTGGTATGCATGCTTGTGTGTCATCACATGGCGGTGTATGAGCGTAACCCGTGACACACATGTAGCGCACGCGTGGTGCATGATTAGCGTGTCATTAGTGGTTAAGCACCCTTTAAGGGCATAAGCTAGCCACTATGTTCGCATTTGTATTTATTTGTGAAAATTCTTATGATTTTTCCAAAGGGGAGATACGTGGCAGCATCTGAGTGGATGGCGATTCTTTTATTAAATGGATCAATTGTGGAAGCTATAACGACCAGGATTTGAAGAGCCATATGAGATTTGAATTGTTGATTCACGATCAGATGGACGAGATTTTGTGATGCTCTCTCTTCACGCAATCATGTGGTGCGATCCTAATGCTGCGATGAAGATCCAACGGTCATGACTTAACCGTAATGATTAGCCTCTTCGAATTCCATCACGATTGTTGATCTCATCAAGGAGAAGATTCGACGGTCACGCCCAATTTCAAAATATCATAAATTATCTCTCTTCGATTAAAACATTGTATTATTAAAAATTTTTGATTGATTGAAACTTTTGGACAGCTCAATCCTTGAATCTTTTGATTTTTTTCCTTGTCTAGACTTATTTTTATGTCCAGGGAGTGCTTGAATTCAAGATTTTGTTAAACGAATCGGAAGAATTCACCGCTTGAACTCTGAATATCCAATTTCAAAAATGAGCAATGAAAAGTTTTGATCCGGCAATCAATTAGATCATTGTGAGTGCCATTTTGGTTAGATTACTTTTTTTCTTCTAATATTTTACCATTTATTATTAGATTTTAATTTCGAAGCTTAGATTAGATTAATTTTCATAAATTTTATCAAATTATCTCTCTTCACGATCAATTTTTCTACCTTGATTTTTTCGCGAATACTAATCCAAATCAAGTGATTTTTTATTCCATGAATTCATCTTGGAGTCTTATTTCCAAAAATACTAATTTTTCAATTCACTTCATCACCTAATTTGATCAAATTTTAAGAATATCTCAAAATTTACCAAAATCTCTATAGATTCGACCATTAGTCATCACGATATTAGTCAATTCAAGATTAAATCTTCAAATTAGTAAGCTTGGTATTTATTTTGACATGAATTCATGTGTTTTCAATGACCGCGTGAATTCGTTTTGTCAAGCTGCAATATCCTAGTGTTGGTTTGGCTCTTGGAAGAATCGAAATACTCTCTAAGCTTCATCCATGGTATCCTCTAAGAATTGATATTATACTTTAAAGGACACGAGGGTGATTTAGGTAAGGTTTCACCTCGGGTGATTTTAAGGACACGAGGGTGGAGGGATTGCCTTCTGTTCATACAAAACAAACTCAAATAACTTGATAGATTAGTGATAGTTAATTAAAAATAAAAGAAAAGAAAAATAATTCAAGAAGAGATTAGAAAATTAGAGATAAAATTGATTAGAATTTCAGGCTAACATACACCTATCTCCATGGCAATGACACCATTTGATAAGTGTAAAATCATGATTGTTTAAACACAAAACCACGTAATAAAAATTATACTCAAATCCTTGAATTTGATCTTAAAATTTAGAATAGTGTTGAGTCGAGGTTGAATTCACAGGGAGAATAATTAAAAGATTGAATAAAATATATTTTGTGGCTATATTTATATTAAGAAAGCAGAAATGATGGATGAAAGAGGGAGGAATATATAGAAGACGCAGTTAATCAATCAAACATGTATGATCTCCTTTTTAAGATAAAAAATTCTTGATCAAATGGTGGAATGGTGATTTAGGGTTAAAAATATCAAAAAATATGGATGGGAAAAGATTGAGAAAATAGAACACATTGAAAAGAATCAACCTTATTGTAAAGGCTTTACTTTTTTCTTAAGGTTTAGATTAAGGTTTATTATATAAATATATATATATACATATATATATATATATATATTGATTAATCAAATTAAAAAGAATGAAAATGAAGTATCATGATTTCAATTTGGAATATTTTTGCCATTGATTTTTCCTTTAAAATTGTTTGATTTGATCACAACCATTGGATTTAATGAAATCTTAATCATGAGGCATAGGTTTGTGTCATCTGCAAGCATGAGATTCCATGAGAGGAGAGAGAAATGGTAGAATTAATCACAGCCATTAGATTGCTTTTATCTAGTGCAGGATTCCCCCAAAAAATCATGCCATGTGTCAGCCTCTAGTTCATTGCATGGAGAGAGATTTTTTGAAGCAATGTGGGCCACTCATCACATGGGCTACAAATCCATTGGTCTAGAACACGCCACTTGCCGCACTATGATGGAGGGGATCTTATGGACATGTTCCACAAGATCTAGCCGCTCTAATGATATCTTGTGTCCCTACATATAAAAAATTAGTTCCAAAAGGATTAACTTTAAAATAAATTGCTGTTAAGGTTTAATAATGGCTAGAAATGTATTGAGAACTAATACTCTCTTTAATGGCACCACTCAATTGCTAATTGGGAATTGCATGGCACCACTTCATTGCACTACATGTAGGTGCTGCCATGTCAACATGTCACATCAGTATGCGCAAATGAAAATTAATTTTCTAATTTTCAAAAATCCTAAAATACTTTAAAATTTCAAAAAATATATAATTCATTAAAAAATTTCCAAAAAATTAGGAAAAACATCATAAAAATATCATAAAACCCTTAAAAAATGAAAAAAATACTAAAAACTTCTTATGGTAAGACAATTAAGAAAAATTCCCAAAATCCCTAAACTTGAAATAATTATATCTTTTCATAGAAACTCCATTTTGAATGAAAATTTTGCCTTTTTGATCCTCATTTTGTCTTATTTTTCGTCATATTATATGAAAATAGAGTATAAAAAATAATTCTTTATTGAAAACCAATTAATTTTTCCATATCTTTGTCCCTCTTATCCTTTATTTATAACATATGATTGTGAAATTCACGCGCACATTATTAATTCATCTTTTTTAACATTGAAAATGGTCAAACAAAAATTATGCATAAAATCAACTGTAACGATATGATATGATGAATGAATGGAAAATATTAACGATATGATATGATGAATGGAAAATTTTCATTTAAACATAGTAATATGCATAATAGTAATGTGAATTATGCTTTAAATCCATAGAATAATAATGAATTAGTGCTATCATCAGTTATTTATATATACCATGAGCATTCCCCATTAATTTAGGGAAATTAAAATAGGAAATTATATGATAATATTTACTATGTCTATAATATCACATATGAACATAGGATTATATAAAATATATTTTTTTAAAGGTACGCAATCTATAAGTGCACACGCACACATGCACGTGCGAGCTCACACACACACATATATCCTTCGTTGGATTAGATATAAGATACAATCCATGGATTCGATGTAGTTCAAGAATAAATTATTATGTTTTAAAATCCATGTATACATTTGAGAGTGTAAGAAAGATACTAAGAAAGTGTTATGCTAAAACGAAAGTTCTTTAAGATTTATCCCAAAAGACATAAAAGGAAAAAGGATATTTTATGAAGGCTAGAGTTAAGAAGGTTGTCGTGGATGTATTGTATTTGATGGATATGTCTTTGGGGTAGTGTTTTGTGAGATGAGGACGTTTGGATGACCTCTCTTCCACTAAAAAATGCAATTTATTTTCATCTTTTTAAAACATGACATTTCTGTCATGCACTTTAAATTGCAAGAAAGGGGTCTGCGTCAAGTGTGTCCGAGACAACCACACCATGTATAAAAATGGTGCTTCAAAGCACTTGCATGATGAAACGATGTCCAAGGTTGACTAATGTGATCTTGGTCACAAGCTGAATAATGATATGAATTTATACTTCAAACTTAGTTTCTACTGAAATATTCTTACTATATATATAACCTTTTGCGAATGTTCCATCTTTTAAAAAAAAAGGAATATTTTTTAAATATATTTCCTTCATTCTTTAAATCAATCCCTTTAAGTCATTTGTTTCAAGCCAACTCCCTTGGCTTTATTTTGATATTGTTTGGTCCTTGAAGGGGATTGAAGGATAGCTTGGTCGAATCAACTATCTTAAGTTAGCTGATCAAACGAGATCAAGAATAGTGCCGATGCATGACGAGAAGAGACTGCGAGGTCGTCGATTTCACGCAGTATCGCGTCAAAAATTATTCCGAACTTACCAATTTTAGGAAATTAACTCGAATTGAGTGGCATAATGGTAAATAAGGGTCGAATCCACAAGGAATTAAGGAATTTCTTGATGTAATCTTTGAATTTGATCAAATCAGACGGGAAATTGATGGTAGAAATTGGGAAAATGGTATTTTATGAAAGAGGACTTCAAATTGATTCCACGGAATCAAGAATCATTGAATTTGGACTTGATTTCGCGGAGAAATCGAACATTGAAGTGGAGAGAAATTTCAGAACGAAGAAATCGTGATTTTGGATAAAATTTAACGAAATTGAAATGTAAATCTTAATCTAAACAGAAATTAAACATGATAGGAAGATTAAGAAGCAAAAACCGCTCCCACTAATCCCCGATTGCGATCAAATCGCGGCGATTAAGCCTCTTAATCAAGAAGAACGCGATCGGTGGATTCAAGCTGCGATTTCTCCTTCGATTCTCCACCAAATCTTGATTTCAACCCCTCCGTGGATGCGGAAATGAGAGAGGAAGAGGATGGAATCAAGAGAAACGAGAAGAATGGTGTCTAGATAGCTCAATTAGATTGAGATTCAACTCGGATGCTTACAAATGACGAAGAACAAGTCTATTTGAAGGGCTTTTGATCGTAACCGTCTGATCGAAACGATCAACGGTTACAATGGAACGGTCCATCGTGGACCGTTTTGAAAATATCGCGTCCGTCGGATCTTTGATGAAGGGTCCAGATGCTCCCGTTGATAGGCGTTATAAAAACGCTTGAATCGCGCTCGTTGGATCATGATCGGGCAGTCCAGATGCAATCCGCGCCGTTTCATCAGAGCCGTTATAACTCTTTTAAATAGGCACGTGCTTGATTGATCCGTCGGCGGTCCACGGCGCATGCGATCGACGCGCGTCGATTGATCGCCTGTTTGATCCGTCGCTCCTCGTCGCGCCACATCACCTGCATTATAATGTACCTCGTAGATTAGTCCCACACGGATTAAACTAAAGAGTTTCGTCAGGTTTATAACACCCAACGATTTATGAGATTAATAACCCTTCCCATATAGGGAAGGCTGAAGACCCTTTATATATATAGTAAATAAATAAATAATATATATACGTATATGTCGCGTGGGCCTGTGTGGCGCTGCCACGTGGCCCGGAGTGCCACGTCGCATCCACGTGGCCCCGCGCGGATATAAATCGCTTTTTGGCTTTTTAAATTCATTTTAATCAATTTAAATAGAAAATAAATTCATAAAAAATCCGGAAAAATCCCTAAAAATAGAAAATTCATAACTTTTAATATATAAATCCAAATTAATCTAAATTTCTTTCATTTGATCCGAAATTTAATTATCTATTATTTTAAAAAGTCAAGTTTAATAAATAATAAGAGTCAAAATTATTATTTCAAAAATACATTCATTTATTAAGATTTTAACTCTAGAAAATGAAATAAATGTTTATAAAAAATGATTTCTCTTCTTATTTTAACTTTAAAAATACTTATAATCTCAAGAAAAAGATGGGTTATCAATTTATTAAACTCTAATTTATCGAAATTAACCCTAAATTAAAGTATTTTGAGATTATAATGACTTTTCATAGAATAATAGAAAAATACATATAAGTATGATAACATGCATGAAAAATAAATCATTTATGCCTTAATATGCATCAAAAATCATATTTTATCATGTTAATTTAGCATGTTATTGATAACACACAATATTATGATTTTAAACTCTGCATATCATCGAATACCTAGCTTTAAAAAGAACATATTTGTGTGTTATCATGAGTAAAGTGCTTAAAATTGCCTTAAATACAATTCGGTGATAATTCCTAATTCTTTTGCAATAATAGTACAAATCTTTTAGATTATTAAGTCTCACAGGAATGAGTTTCTTAAGGCAAAAGATATTTATTTGGATTTTATATGGGGTTTAAATCAATTTTGGAGCATTACTTTAATATATCTCTAATTATCTTAAGGTTTTTGTGCATATTTATCACTCACAAGGGCATAAGTGCAATTTTTGGAATTACAGGATGACGTGGATGGCGCCGTCATTTTTGACGTTAAGGAGGAATGAGAGAGCGACGTGGCGCTCTCTCATTCGCTGCAAAGTCCTAATATTTTGTCGTTTTGTCTCACTCCTATTTCGTCGTTTTATATTGTTTGTTTGCTTACAGTGACGTGGCGTTTCGTCTGCATCGCGCGTCGTCAATTTTGACGGGGAAGAGGAATGAGAGAGCGACGTGGCGCTCTCTCATTCACCGCGAAAGAGAATCTGCGGCGAGTTATTCGCCGCAGGTTCTCCTCTTCTTCTTCTTTTCTTTTGTCGTTTTGTCCATCTTCGCTTTTTCTGCTTTGTCATTTTCTCGCATCGAAACCATATTAAATTATATTTTATTCCATCGATACGAAAGTCGCTCTTTTGTCGTTTTGTCTTCTTCCAGTTTTTGTCGTTTCGTTGCTTTCGATCTTGTCGTTTTGTACCTAAAGCAAATAAGAGAGCCACATGGCGCTCTCTTATTTGCGCCAAAAGAAGAAACCTGCGGTGAAATTAATCGCCGCAAGTTCCTCTTAGCTGATAGTTTTGGGGATTAGAATAATATTTTTTATTACTTACCTGCGCAGAAAATACAGAACCCTCGTTCTCGCCGTCATGTTTGACCGTGGAAGGAATGAGAGAGCGACGTGGCGCTCTCTCATTCAATCGAAGGAGAGTCGTGATTCACCTAAAGTTGTCGTTTTGCCACTTACCCTTGCAGGTGACGTGGCAAAAATCCGGCGGTTAGTCTGCGGTGACGTGGCGCGATCACAGAAGCCCACCGATTTAGGGCTGCTGACGCAAGAGATCACCAAATCAACGGCCAGAAATGATCAGGGAAGAAACATTGATATCTTCTAATCCGACCGTCCGATTGGGCTGAAATTTTGACGACGTGCTCATCACACTATGCTCTTCCCATCGGTACAGTTGGATTTTCCATCGGACACCTGAAGACCCTGAAAATCAATCTCGTCCATCGGTTTGGCTGGAAGCCCTAACTCTTAAAAGTTCTCCCCCTCCATTCCGAGTTCTCTTGTCTTTTGGCTCTCTCTTGACACCAGGTCACCAGCAGGAAAGGGGGAGAAGCTTAGGCCTAAGCTAGGCATCATCGGATGCTTGAGTTTGTTCTCGAGAAGAAGAACAAGAGGAGATCGTCGTCGTAGCGAATCAAGCACCACCCGGCCTAAGATTGGCACCAACACGGGGTTTGTGGGAAGATTCTGAGGAGGGATTCTCTTGTAAGCCTTTTCCATGGATAATGTAGGACCTTTTCTTCTATTTTAATTTTAGGTTATTACACTCGCTTCACAAATCATACCTAAACCACATCATCTATCTCCATACGATTTCACCTCTTTTATCTCCCCTTCATTTCTCTTTTCTCACCTTCAACCAATCCCTACCCTTCCAATTCTAATCTCTTTTCCTCTAATTAGAACTACAGAAATATAATCTCACCAATTACATCCATTACCTCTTTATAATTCACCTTCTAACTTCTAATATCCTCCACTATAGGAATTCATCCCTTCTTCTACTTTCGTCTCAACCCTCATTACCTAGATTCCTTGAGGATCGACCCTTGCTTACTACTGTCCTAAGTGAGGAATTATAAATGTATTGCATGAATTAGAACACACAACAACGATATAATCAAACTGAGTTTTAGTTCATCAGTTATCAATGCATTAAAAAGATCGATGAAGGTTTCTGCCTTACACTTCAATAGAGAGATAAAATTGCCATCATTTTGTATTTGGAAAATTTTATATAGATATCAAAAGGGTTATTATCCAAATTTAGCACAAACTCTTCAAAATGTCTAAGTTCTAATAGGAACTTTTCTTTTCTCCAAATCTAGCACCAAGTCTTGTCTTTTATCCAAATCTAGCACAGCCGCAATAGTTGACTCCTTCCAGATCTAGTTGGCAGCCAGGTGAGCCAGGCGAGATCCATGTGGAAGCCACGTCATAGAAAGATAAATCGAGAGAGAGAGAGAGGGAGAGAGAGAGGAAGGGAGGGAGGTGAGAGAGAGAGAGGAAAGGGAGGGAGGCGAGAGAGAGAGAGGAAGGGAGGGAGGCGAGAGAGAGAGAGAGAGGAAGGGAGGGAGGCAAGAGAGAGAGAGAGAGGAAAGGGAGGGAGGTGAGAGAGAGAGAGGGAGGGAGGCGAGAGAGAGAGGGAGGGAGGAGCGAGAGAGAGAGAGGAAGGGCAAGAGAGAGAGAGGGAGGGAGGGCGGGAGAGAAGGAGGGAGGAGGGAGAGCGGGAGAGAGGGGAGGGAGGGAGAGAGGGAGAGAGGGAGGGAGGGAGGGAGAGTGGTAGAGAGGGAAGGAGGGAGGGCAGGAGAGAGACAAAGGAGGGAAGGGCGGGAGAGAGAGAGAGAGGAGAGGAAGGCAGGAGAGAGGGAGGGAGGGCGGCGGGAGAGAGAGAGAGAGAGAGCGAGGGGGAGAGGGAGAGGGAGGGCGGGAGAGGGAGAGGGAGGGGGAGAGGGAGAGAGAGAGAGGGAGGAAGAGAGTGAGAGATGGAGTGCGGGAGAGGGAGGGAGGGAGGGCGGGAGAGAGAGGGAGAGAGAGAGAGAGAGAGGGAGGGAGATGAGAGGGGGGAGAGAGAACGAGAGAGAGTGAGAGATGGAGGGAGGGAGGGAGGGCGGGAGAGGGAGAGAGAGAGAGAGAGAGAGATGAGAGGGAGGGAGGGAGGGAGGGAGAGAGATGAGAGGGATGGAGGGTGAGGGAGAGGTGTCGGTACCAGTTTTTTGTGAAAACCGGTACCGACACCCACACTCCCTCGCTCTCTCTCTTCCGCCCGGCCTCCCTCCCTCCAGAACTAAGCCAATTGGGTATATACAGATATTTAGCGAACCTTGGTCTCGCAACAGAGATATTAAGGGAGCAAATTTACTCGTCGACTCATCGGGCTTGGTGAAGCTCGCCGACTTTGGGATGGCAAAACACGTAAGTTAGTATGCAGAGAGTAATCAAGTTCTAGTGAATGAAAGGAATGATTGTTCTGGTCTTTGTGCTTTCTCCATCAGCTGAGCGGAGAGAAGGCTGTGCTTTCTTTGAAGGGGATGCCCTATTGGATGGCTCATGAGGTATCCATTCACCCTTTATTACCTGATCTTAGTCCTCTTTCTCTCTCCCTCTCACGCGCTGTTCACTTATCTATACATGTGTTCTCTCAGGTGGTGCAGGCGATGCTGATGAAGGATAAGGGATATGATTTTGCAGTGGACATATGGATTTTGGGGTGCACCATCATCGAGATGTTCACGGGGAAGCATCCATGGGATGGTTACCAAGGGGTAAGCCAATCTTTGAAAGATTAGTTGGAGAATGGAAGGGAAACTTCGTACCTGTTCGTTGCTGGTATTTTAGGCGGCGGCAATGTTCAAGGTTCTGAGAAATTCGCCCCGCATACCAGAGGCATTATCACCGGAAGGGAAGGACTTTCTCTGGTGCTGCTTCCAGAGACATCCAACTCATCGTCCCTCCCTTCCTCTCTCTCCCTCGCTCCATCTCTCACTCTCTTCCTCCCTCTCTCACTATCTCTTCCTCCCTCTCGTCTCTCTCTCTCCCTCCCTCTCATCTCTCTGATGGGGATGCTCCAGCTCAGCGGCAGTTACGGGAGGGTCGACGACCTTCCATCCTTTTGGCAAACAGTTTTCCTATTTCTTTTTCAGGTGGTTATGTTCTAATTAGGAGCGTCGGATGAGGAGAGTTATGACGGTCCAGATGAGGACACGTCACGCGCGATGGGAGCGACCTGCGGTGGTCGTTTGAAACCACTTTCCTCTCTCCACTTCTGATTGGTCGGGTGATTTATAAATTCACCCGACCTGCTCGACGAATGTACAGACGAAGAAGTCATTTTCACGAACAGTTGCGTTTTGATTATCATCTCTCAAATTCTCTCTCTCGGTGTTGATTTTTTCTCTCCTCACGATCTATTATTATCGAGTGTGGTTAGGCAAGCGTCGCAATTCCTATTCGTAGTCAACAATTGGCATCAGAGCTTGTGATCGATCTTCCAAAGAATAGGAATGGCAAAGAAATCCGCCGATGGTGAAATGGGAGCTGCAACGCCGTCTCTCAAGCTCTCCAAGACAAATTATCGAGTATGGTCCATGACAATGGAGGTATATCTCGATTCTCATGATCTGTGGCAGACGATCGTTGGAGAGAATCCAATGAAGAAGAAGGATCGACAGGCGCTCTCCGCGATCATAAGTGGCGTTCCGGAAGAGCTTCTTGGCATTCTCGACGCAAAGAAGACAGCGAAAGAGAATTGGACGATTCTCTATCAGCGGAATCTCGGCGTGGATCGAGTGATTCAATCTCGCATCCAAGGGCTACGACGCGATCTTGAGATGCTCACCATGGGCAAGACGGAGACAGTCGTGGATTTCACGATGAAATTCACGCATATCGTCTCTGATCTAAGAAATCTTGGAGAGACGATGGAGGAGAAGGAGGTCGTGCGAAGATTTCTCCGAGCAACCCCGGCCAAATTCGATGCACTCACCCTGTCATTGGAGCAATATGGCGAGCTCGACAAGGTGAGTCTCGACGAAGTAATCGGATCACTCACCATTCACGAGTTGCGGCTCAAAGAACGGGAAACTCGTGAAGAGGAGCAGGTTCTATTGGCGAAGGCAATGGGTAAGGCTAAGATATCTAATGAGGAGGAGTCCGCATCACGAGGCAGAGGTCGACATCGCGGCAGAGGCAGAGGTAGAGGATGAGACCGAGGTCGAGGACAAAATCAAACCGTAGAAGAAGAAAAGGAGAAGAAACTGTTCGATAAATCTTTGATCCAATGTTACAACTGTAAAAAATTTGGACACTTCGCATATGAATGCAAAAGTGCGAAGAAATCTCGAGAAGACCGGGCCTACGTGGCAGAAACCACTGGCAGCGGCGGCGGCATCGGCGAGCTCATCCAATACAGTGACCGCATCATCTTCTCTTCTCATGGCGGTAGTGGAAGAGGTGAGCGACTTACTTCTCCATGGATCCGAGGGAGCATCCTCCGATCCTGCTTCTCGTTATTTGGACACCGGAGCAACCAATCATATGACGGGCTGCCAAGAATTCTTCAATGACTTGGATGAAACTACCACCGGATTTGTGAAGTTTGGTGATAATTCAAGGATCCAAATCAAAGGGAAAGGAGCAATTGAAGTCAATCAAAAGGATGGTGGCACCCTACGACTCTGCAATGTCCTATTTGTTCCTAAGCTAGAAGCGAATATCCTGAGCCTCGGTCGATTGGATGAGGAAGGCTACCGGATGATCATGGGTGAAGGTAAGCTTACCATTTTCAATCCTTATGGGCAATTATTTGCAGAGGTTCATAGATCAAGCGAGCGGCTATATCTGCTGAAGTTAAACATCATTGATCAATGTCTGATCACGAGTGAAGACACTACCGAAGAATGGTTATGGCACTGCCGGTTTGGACATCTCAATTTCATACACTTCAAGAGATGTCAAGGAAGAAATCAGTTGAAGGACTACCTCCGTTCGTGATACCAAGAAAGGTCTGCCAAAGTTGTGTTGCAGGAAAGCACCACAAAACTTCTTTCCCGAAGAAGTCACCCTTCCGAGCGACTGAACCATTGGAGCTGATCCACATAGACATATGTGGACCTATCACACCGAAAACCTTGGGAGGAAGCCGGTATTTTCTCCTGATCATAGATGACTTCTCTCGACTAACCTGGGTGCCTATGCTGAAGTGTAAGTTTGATGCTTTTGAAGTTTTCAAACACTTCAAGAATTTGGTAGAGACAAAGAAGGGAATGAAGATCAAGACCCTCAAATCAAATAGAGGAGGAGAATTCACATCGGATGAATTCACAAATTACTGCTTGAAGCATGAAATCAAGAGGCAATTGACTGCCCCCTACTCACCTCAGCAGAACGGGGTGGTGGAAAGGAAGAACAGGACTGTGGTGTCCATGGTTCGAGCCATGTTGAAGGCCAAGGACCTCCCTAGAGAACTTTGGGGAGAGGCAATAAATACCGCAGTTTATATTCTTAATCGTTCTTCTTCAAAAACCTTGCAGGGTCAAACACCTCATGAGATGTGGACGGGGAGAAAGCCCTCCGTGGACCACATGAGGACCTTCGGGTCAATTGTTCATGTGAAAGTGACAAAAGGTCACCTGAGTAAGTTAGAAGACAGGAGTCAACCCATGATTTTTATAGGCTATGAGCTTGGAACAAAGGCCTATAAGTGTTTTGACCCAGTCAACTCCAAGGTTATCATCAGTCAAGATGCAATTTTTGAAGAAAATGAGAAGTGGACTTGGTCAACGCAAGGTGAAAACTCAATTCCACTCACCTTCTTACCTAATTTCCTCTCTGATCAGGGACTTCAAGACCAAATTGAATCGTTGGATGAAGAAGAGGAGGCCTCAACCGAAGTGACCTCCTCATCCAATGTCTCAGGAGAAATGCATTCTCCAAGATACACGGCATTGACTGACCTGTACTCTGAGACCTCCCCGATCACCCAAGATGAGGAAGCTCATTTAATCTCAGGTGAAGAACCTCTCTCCTATACTAAAGCTGTTAGTGAAGAAGTATGGATACAGGCAATGAGAGAGGAGATGTTAGCTATTGACAGAAATGATACATGCAATTGGAAATTCCCCCGCCCAATTGTAGACCAATTAGATTGAAATGGATCTTCAAATTGAAGAAGAATCCACGAGGAGAGGTCATTAAGCACAAGGCCCGGTTAGTGGTAAAGGGTTATTCACAGAGAAAGGGGATAGATTATGAAGAGGTTTATGCCCCTGTTGTCCGATCTGAAACAATTAGAATACTAATTGCCTTGGCAGCTTTGAAGAAGTGGCAGATTCATCATTTAGATGTCAAGTCGGCATTTCTCAATGGGAAGATTGACGGGTCATTTTTGTGCGTCGTTAAAACACAAAAATGATGGTCAAAAAAAATTTATAAAACCGAACTCACAAAGATAAGATATAATAATCAAGTAATATGTAAGTATCGGGTCGATCAACAGAGAGCAGGCTTGACTTTAATCACAGAAATGACTTGGTCAAACTTAGGTTTAAAAGGAGTTTTAAATAAGAGAAAATAAGATTTAAGGAATTGAAATGATATAAATAAGCTAAATAAGAAGTTTTAAGAATTTAATTCTCGGGTTTGATAGAAAAAAGTCAAAACTCAAAGTCAAAGCGTTGACTTTGACCAATAGTAAGTGCTCTGTAAAATCAGAGAATCAAATAGAGTCAGAAGATTACAAAAATTAGATATTTAGAAACTAGAGAGAAAATGGAATTTATTGATATATAATTCGTGATTTTTGGATAACAAATGGATTTATTATGAATTATTGAAAATCAACTATCAGAAAATCCCTGAAATTTACACCTCAAAAGAAATCCTCAAATTGAATGATCAAATGAAATTGAAATCTTGCAATTTCTATGTCAATGGAAAGATAAGAACCAGATGAATCAAATAAGACCAAAATTATCGAATTCTGATTTGTAAATCAAAAGTAAATTGACCCGAAAGTCAACATTTGACTTCTAATAAAAGATGAACAGTCCTTGGTCAAATGTCAAATTGGAGGGTCAAATGAACTCAGAATTCGATGAATTTGCTATCCAGGGAAAGCTGATGAAAAGAGGAATCCAATAAAACCAAACTCAAAGAGATATCTTATTTTTAAAATCAGCGACTTTTCAGACTTGAAATTGGGGAAAATGAAGAACACTATGAACTAATTTGCAAAATTAAACTTCTAAATCTAATAAAAACTCAAATTACCTCTTGATAATTCATCGAATCTTACTACTAACCCGATTGCCGCAAGAATGGGGCTTCAATTCTCGTGGATTGAAGCGAATTTGCTCGGATTCTTCCTCGCGGACGTTCGGAATTCAAGGGGAAAATTTGATGAAATCAAGGAGAAATTCGTGATCAATCCTGCTCCAATTGCTTTGCAATCGAGTCTAAACGCGGGGGGGATCACGATGAACTAGAGATCTTCCTCGAAATTTGCTTAATTTCTTCACGAATCGATCAAAAGTTGAAGAACAAAGGACAGAAATACATGTTTTTAAAGAGGAATTTGGCCCAAAAATCGTGGCCGATTGGTGCGGTCGTGGGGGCGATTTGTAGGGGTTGTGGGAGCGGTTCCTTTGGGCTACGACATGGCTTCAATTTTGCGGTGAATCCTCCCCAATTTGGGCGTTGAATTGGCATAGATCGTGAGCACGATCGCCTGGCGATCGGGCTTTGATTGCCTGGCGATCGAGCTGCGATCGAGTAGCTTCCATGAATGTAGCTTCTGACGCGGTGATTGGCGACGATCGTGGAGCGATCGAACCACGATCGCGCAACGATCGGGTCACGATCGCGCGTTGATCATGGTTCTTCGCGAAAGCATGCCACCCATTCGATGAAGATCAGGTAAGCCGTCCGATCATTATTTATTTTGATCCATTAGCGGCTGTCCGATGGAGATCTACCGCCCGATGAAGCGTCAGTCGTTCAATGGAGATCAAGCGCTCCAGACGTCTCCACGAAGAGAAGAGGATCGCGCTTCACCATGACCGTCAGATCGCGATCGCGCGGCCTTTATTTTGATGAAGATCGGGAGCTTCTCGTGAGGCCACGTGTCCAAAGGTGAGCCGTTCATCGTCTTTACTTACTCCTCCAATTGAGCACGTGCTTGATTTAATGATCGCGCCGTCCTGATCGAATCAGACGCCCGCCATGCGTCCACGTCGCCTGCAGAAGGTAAGACCATGTGGGAACATAGTCCCACACGGAGAAAAGAGTGGGAAATAACTCATATAAATAGGGGGGCGGTTGAACGCTAATGTGTTACCGTCCCTAATATCTAACCAGGGTCCCACTATTCACGTGGGCCCTAACCTACCAGCCTACCTGCCACGTGGCGCCACACTCGGGCGCCCACGTGGACCTGCGTGGTCGCGTGGCCCCCTGCCACGTGACCGTGCCACTATGCACTTCATGCGCCCCGCGCGGGCCACTCAGGCTCTGCCACGTGGCCTCAATGCCGCGTTGCACTTTCAAGGTGGTCCCGCGCGCCACGTCAGCGCTTGCAGCTCCCGCTCACCACGTCAGCACCTGCCAGTAAAAACCCCTTTTCGCGATTTTTTTAATAGAAAATACCTACTAAAAATCAAATAAAAATCAAACAAAATTCAGAAAAAGGGCATAAATTTCAGAAATTCATAACTTTAAATATACAACTCCTTTTTAATCCAAATTTGCTCCATTATATCAAAAATTCTTTTCTTTTTAATATCATGTCATTTAAAATATATTTTGAAAGAAGAAATCAAGATGAATTAAAAATTACTTAACTCATTCCTTACTAAATATTCTAAATCATAAATTCATCTTGAAATTATCCTTCAAAACATGCACTAAAGTCAAATTCATTCAATAAAAGAGAGTAACTTCTATTAATTTAAACTTAACAAAAGATTAATCATCTATTAAGCATGAAATTATCACTAATTTATGCATAAATATCGACTTTAGTGAAATGACATACCAATGGAGAAAATTCCTAAAAAGTATGATAACATGCATCATATTCATATAAAATAAGCATGAATATGAGTTAATTAGGATCAGAATTCAAGTTATAAATGCATGTTATCAGAGATGAAAGAAGTAATTCATGTGAAGCAACCGAAAGGCTTCTTGGTCAAAGGGAAGGAAGGGCATGTCCTTCGACTCAAGAAGGCCCTGTATGGGTTGAAGCAAGCCCCGAGAGCTTGGTATTTCAAGCTTCACTCGTGCTTAATCTCCCTTGGATTTATTAAAAGCAATCATGAAGCGTCACTCTATCTCAAAAAATCGGACTCAAACACAATTATTATTGGTGTATATGTTGATGACTTGATTGTCACAGGTTCAAGCTCTGCAGGGATAGAGAATTTCAAGGGTGAGATGACACGGGAATTTGATATAAGTGATTTGGGCGTCCTAAGCTCCTATCTCGGCATAGAAGTCAAACAAGGTAAGTGATAAGTCCGAAAATTAGCGTGATTTATGTCGTTATTTAGGGTTTTTCCGAACTTATACAATAAAATTTATAATTTCCCTTAGTGGTGTAATAAGGGGTCGAACCCAAAGGAGGCGGCGGTGAGTTTCAATTTCAATCGATTTAGGGATAGAAAACAACAAAATGGTTATGTGTAGTAATTTTTAATTTCAAAATTCAAAGATGTTTTAACTAATATTCAATAAACAATTAATCAGACTTCTCTTTTTTTGTTTTTTTTTTGTTAAAACCCTAAGATCTATTTTTTTTATCAAACAATCTCAAGTAGATTACTCTCCTATTTAAGCTTCTGCAGATGACTTTTACTGATTTTTTTAATTTGTTTTTCCACAGAGTCCTTATTTCATTGTATCTTTATTATCAATTGAAATTCTCTTATCTTTCATAGGCTTTTTAGAAATTTTTAAACTGTATGAACATGATTCAGTCCGTAGTCTCTCTGCCTCACAGAAAACTTAAAAAAATATTCAATGCAATGTTAGGTTGTTATTTAACGTGAGCTGTCAAGAAAACAATCTCTGTACCAACTTCCGAGAGGAGGAAAGACTAACCTAACTATTGAAATGAAATTGCAAACTAGAAATTCAAGACATTCCAAAACAAGAACTAAAATTAATGCAATTGAAATTCGTTTATCTACTTCTTATTCATTTCTTATAGAGGGAAAAATAGGCTCTCCTGAAATCAGAAGTAAACCGGAATGAAATTCAAACTAACCTAAATTAGACTTCACGGATTAACTAAAAGAATCTCGAAGAGAAATATTACTGTGTAAGAAAATTTTCAAACGGTTAAGTGTAGAAAGAATACGATTGAAAAATCATTCTATTCAGAAAGATTTAAATGAAAGAAAAGAAAAGAAACGATGAAAGATCAACAAAAAAGACTGTCGTATCTAAACCTATTCACGCGAACAGGAATGCGTGAATAGAGAACCGAAAATGAAATCTATTTCAGAAACTACAAACCTACGATCCGATCTTCTCGCTTGTGTCCTCCAGGCCAAGAATCGTCTTGGAGCGAAAGAAAATCCAGATGATCCTCTTCCGTCTCCTCTCCTCCCTCTTAAAGAAAAACCGAAACCCCTTTTGAAATCGCCACGATTTTCCCTTCTTCTGCGAGTTTGTTAGGTCCTCGGTGCGGTTCGCTCCACACGCGCGTGAGTGCTCTTTGCTGCAGTTGGTCAGCGCCTGGTCTCCCTCCATCTGATTGGTGGAGGGCGACTTGCATACTTTGATACTCGTACGCAACAGGGAAGCTGGCAGTTGGTCGTGTACATAGCGCAATGTACACAACCTATCACTCCCTTGTGTGATTGGTTAGCTCCTGACGCCGTGCATCTCCTGTCCACATTATCTTGAACATTTATTAGTACATATCAGCCCATTAAGGGCATTACTAAAATAGACAAAAATTTAAAGAGATTAATGAAAGTAATTCTTGATGTGAAACAAAATATTATGTAAAAAAAACAATTAGTTGTGAGAGTAATTATTACTTCTAATTTGTCATGATATCATTGATTATTTGCAATTGTCTATTCCATTTTCAAGTTGAATGGAATCTTTATTCTAAGCATAATCCACATGAAAATATGCAAAATAATATCTAATTTGGGACATTTAATGACCACAATGCAATTGAAATTGATGATAGAGACAAAAACTTTTGCATATTATCATAACCCCCCATTTTACTTATTGCTAGTCCCTTAGCAATGATTAAGGTTTCTGCAAGAAATACATTATTTTTACCGACTTTTGCATCATCATGACGAGTATTTTAAGTTTCCCCTATCAGTGCGGTATCATCATTCCTTTTCAGAAATGAACAGAGGAAGATATTGATGATTGACTCGTGCAAGGTCATCATTTCTTCAACCTCGACTATGAGACTCTGCAGCTAAAATTGGAGGGAACAGAAGAAATAAAAAAAAAGAAATTTCTCCTTCCAAATGAATTGAACTTGTCCTTTTTGGTGTTAGCCACTGGGGTTTTAAATTGAGATCGCCCCCCTTTCCTTTCATGTGCAAGAATTTTGAAAGTATAAGTCAGGATATGATCCCTTTTTGTGGGTGTAATCCACTTATTAAGACATAGCTTGTCTTTCCTTACTGCTGCATGCAACTTATTTGTAGCTGTCGCCACTTATTTGGACTGTGATGTCGCACTGCAGCTTATTTCTCTCTTTTTTTGGGTCTTGCACATGAAAGGATCAAGGGTTATAAATGAGTGTTCTCCCCCTTCATTTTCACCTTTGATCCAAGATATCTCATTGGTTGGAGAAATGAGTTGATGAGGTAAGAAATTTAGAACATAAAGCTAATCCTAGCAGCAGAGCCTCTTAGTTTTGTTTGAAGTTTTCCACAAAACTCTCCTACACAGCCTCTTGCATCTTTGACTTCCATTAGCACTGTAGGTTACCCAATGTCATTCAGCAAGTAGATTGACAATGTACCCCTGGCTATTGCCTAAATCATATGTTGAAGACTAAATAAACCTGATTTAAAGGTTTACTATTGTCTCTTCTCCTTCAATTATTGGCTCTAACTTTTGGGGGAATGTTCTCCACTATTGAAGTCTAACTCCTTTAGTAACAGATTATATCACCTTCTCCCTAAATATAAGCTATTCCTGCATATATCATCATGGTTTAAAACTAAAATCTTCTTTTTTTTTAACAAATCTACTCCATTCTTGGACAGAGTTTCCTTTAATATTGCTAATTACCTACTGCATGCAGATATTGATTCCTAACCTCTAGATAATACTGACTATTGGTAAAAAAAAATCGCAAACCGTAGTTTGTGTGGGTTGGCAGCACCATCTTCTGCACTCTTCATCTGAATTGCGCCTCAATTTCTCCAAAAGATCATGCTCTCTTTTATTCTGATTTTTGTTTTTTTTTGACGGAATTGTACCTGCAAAAGATAAAAAAAATCATTCTGTTATAATTTACATATAACTGTAGACTGTAATGTAAATTATAACAGTTTTTTTTTTTGTAAAACAAAAACAGAAAAACAGAAAACAAAACACACCGAAGAAAAAAAAAAATAGAAACAACGAAAAGATGGAAAACTAAATCTATACAAATTCATGGCATATCAAAGTATGTATGAGAAATTCTATGGCCATGTTGATAAATTTATATTCTAATGTTGGTTTAGAGAAATTCTTGATAAAAAATGTATGTGAATGAACTATGAAACATGATTCAAGAAACATTAAATTTTTGTAAAAATGTCCTTTTAAGTATAGAACCAACTTAGAATAAGATTGTGTTTTATTTATAAAATGCTCATCCCATGCAATATGAAATAACTTTCTTACTATATGAGTTGGATGAGCATTCATTGCAAGAATTTCATTAAAACTTGGGTGAAATATTGACTGGAAAATTTCGAGTTGTAATTGAAGATTTTTCCAATTCGTCGATATCCTAATATTATTATTTGATCTGGAAATTTGGAAGGGAGTAACATTATGAATGCGAAGAAATCTAATTAAATGGACTTTATAATCAATAAAATGGTCATGCCAATCAGTGAAAAAAAATTTAATTAAATTTCTTTGATCACGTGTAGGCTCAATCGGTGCAAGTTTGTTCTTTATATTTATGCTCTCAATTTCATCATCAACCCTTAAACCTTCTCTCAATTTATTTATTTCAACTCCCTCATATTGATCCTCCGAATTTTCATATTCTCCACTTGTTTTAATGTGCTTTTCTATATTTCCACCAAATGTCATAAAACTATTGTTACTATCTTCTAAAAATAGTACATTAATATCGGAAAGTATTTCATAAAAATTCTCATCGACATATCCAATATCACCCCTCACTTCTTTAGGCATCATAAACTCCTCTATGTATTCATAATCATCATCACTAAAAGAATCACATTCCCCAAAGATTTCATGATCATTAACCCTAAGTTTATCTTTCATTGAATTCTCATTATCTTCATTGAAAGGGACATCATGATCATCAATCACATATGACTTTTGATCCTCCAAATTCTTTCCAATTGGATACATTTCTTCAACAAGTGCATCATCATTTGATTTGTCAATAACTTCTTTATGCTCTTCATCACTTCTCTCACAATGTTCAAATGATGATTGTTTACAATGATCATCCATGATGATAGTATCCTTATCTAAAGATATGGATGAATGATTATCAGAGTGAGAGTTGTTTGGTAAATCAATAATTGGTTGAGCAAGAAATGTACCTTTGCTTTTGTGAATTTGAAATTCAATACCATTCATGTTGTCTTGATGGGGAACAAGTGATATTTGATGATCTTCTTTGATGTTATCCACTTTCCTTGACTTCATCATCTCAATGTGCCTTGTAAAAATCCTTTTCTCTTCCTCCCAAGTTTTCTCTTTTTCCTGAAATTGTTTCAAGGTATCCAAGAGATCCTCGAAAGAAGTATGGTTAGCATGATCTTGATCTGAAAATTTCAAATCAAATGCAATTTGGTGGAGGGAAGGTTCATTGTGTTGAAATAGAGGATTTGGAAAGCATTGAGGTTGATTTTCATGAAAATAGTTACTTTGATGAAATGAAGGATGAAATTGATGAAAATTGTCACATGGATGAAATGGGGATTGAGATTGATAAATGATCATTTTGATCAAATTGAGATTGAAATGAATGAAAATGATCTTTTTGATGAAAATGAGGTTGATAATGAAAATCATTGTGCATACCATTATGCTGTCCCATGTTGTGCCCAAATTTAGTCCTCATGATACTATTAACCCCATGGTCGTAATTATGAACATTTTCATGCATATGGAATGAATTCACCTTGGGTTTGATGGTAGCAATTGTATCTTGTAGGAAATGCTTAAAATTTTCGGTAGCTTCTTTCATCGATTGCTTCATTTCCTTCTCAAACCTGTCCAATTTACTCTCCCCTTCCATAACCTCACCAGTCCATGAATCCACATAATAGCGTGCACGAATCTTAAAATCGTTCATTGTAAGCTCGCTGTTTTACTTGCTCAACAAAACTTTTCCATTTGTTAGTAGAAAGGCAAGATATGAGGTAAAATGGAAAAAGAAATTTCTAAAAATATGCAATGATATCAATACTCAAAATCTCCCAAGAAATTGATAAGTCGGAATTCCAACAAATTCAAACATCAACTCAAATAAATCCCTAAATAAAAAAAGAAAAAAATGAAATCTAGCCGTATTGCCTCCCGGCAACGGCGCCAATTGATAAGTCCGAAAATTAGCGTGATTTATGTCGTTATTTAGGGTTTTTCCGAACTTATACAATAAAATTTATAATTTCCCTTAGTGGTGTAATAAGGGGTCGAACCCAAAGGAGGCGGCGGTGAGTTTCAATTTCAATCGATTTAGGGATAGAAAAACAACAAAAATGGTTATGTGTAGTAATTTTTTTAATTTCAAAATTCAAAGATGTTTTAACTAATATTCAATAAACAATTAATCAGACTTCTCTGTGTTAAAACCCTTTTTAAGATCTATTTTTTTTATCAAACAATCTCAAGTAGATTACTCTCCTATTTAAGCTTCTGCAGATGACTTTTACTGATTTTTTTAATTTGTTTTTCCACAGAGTCCTTATTTCATTGTATCTTTATTATCAATTGAAATTCTCTTATCTTTCATAGGCTTTTTAGAAATTTTAAACTGTATGAACATGATTCAGTCCGTAGTCTCTCTGCCTCACAGAAAACTTAAAAATATTCAATGCAATGTTAGGTTGTTATTTAACGTGAGCTGTCAAGAAAACAATCTACTGTACCAACTTCCAGAGGAGGAAAGACTAACCTAACTATTGAAATGAAATTGCAAACTAGAAATTCAAGACATTCCAAAACAAGAACTAAAATTAATGCAATTGAAATTCGTTTATCTACTTCTTATTCATTTCTTATAGAGGGAAAAATAGGCTCTCCTGAAATCAGAAGTAAACCGGAATGAAATTCAAACTAACCTAAATTAGACTTCACGGATTAACTAAAAGAATCTCGAAGAGAAATATTACTGTGTAAGAAAATTTTCAAACGGTTAAGTGTAGAAAGAATACGATTGAAAAATCATTCTATTCAGAAAGATTTAAATGAAAGAAAAAGAAAAAGAAACGATGAAAGATCAACAAAAAAGACTGTCAGTATCTAAACCTATTCACGCGAACGAGAATGCGTGAATAGAGAACCGAAAAATGAAATCTATTTCAGAAACTACAAACCTACGATCCGATCTTCTCGCTTGTGTCCTCCAGGCCAAGAATCGTCTTGGAGCGAAAGAAAATCCAGATGATCCTCTTCCGTCTCCTCTCCTCCCTCTTAAAGAAAAACCGAAACCCCTTTTGAAATCGCCACGATTTTCCCTTCTTCTGCGAGTTTGTTAGGTCCTCGGTGCGGTTCGCTCCACACGCGCGTGAGTGCTCTTTTTGCTGCAGTTGGTCAGCGCCCTGGTCTCCCTCCATCTGATTGGTGGAGGGCGACTTGCATACTTTGATACTCGTACGCAACAGGGAAGCTGGCAGTTGGCCGTGTACATAGCGCAATGTACACAACCTATCACTCCCTTGTGTGATTGGTTAGCTCCTGACGCCGTGCATCTCCTGTCCACATTATCTTGAACATTTATTAGTACATATCAGCCCATTAAGGGCATTACTAAAATAGACAAAAATTTAAAGAGATTAATGAAAGTAATTCTTGATGTGAAACAAAATATTATGTAAAAAAAACAATTAGTTGTGAGAGTAATTATTACTTCTAATTTGTCATGATATCATTGATTATTTGCAATTGTCTATTCCATTTTCAAGTTGAATGGAATCTTTATTCTAAGCATAATCCACATGAAAATATGCAAAATAATATCTAATTTGGGACATTTAATGACCACAATGCAATTGAAATTGATGATAGAGACAAAAACTTTTGCATATTATCAGTAAGAGTTACATTTTTCTGTCCCAAACTACCTATGTACATAAGCTACTCCAACATGCGAAATTGGAAGATTGCAATGCAGCCATTACTCCACTTGAAGCTCGAGCGCAATTTACCTCTGAAGAAGGAAGGTCAACGGTCAATTCCACAGCCTATCGTAGCCTAATTGGCAGCCTGAGGTATTTGACACATACCCGGCCGGATCTTTTATTCTCTGTGGGATTACTTAGCCGGTTTATGGAAAAACCCACTCAAGAGCACTTCAATGGGGTAAAACGCATACTGAGATATGTAAAGGGGACAGAAGACTACGGTTTACTCTACAAAAAGGGAAATTTGAAGGGAGAATTAATCGGTTTTAGTGACAGTGACTTTGCAGGAGATTGTCACAATCGGAAGAGCACCTCCGGTTACATATTTTTCTTTGGTGGGATGGCGGTTAGCTGGTCATCTCAGAAGCAAAGCATAGTCGCTCTGTCTTCTTGTGAAGCCGAGTACATAGCTGCAACTTCGGCTACCTATCAAGCCGTGTGGATGAACCGTTTGATCAGAGAATTGACAAATAATGACGAGTCAACGGTAAAGCTGATGGTGGACAATCAATCAGCAATTACATTGAGTAAGAATCTTGTTCATCATGTCCGAACAAAGCACATTGACACTCGCTACCACTTCATTCGTGAGTGTGTAGAAGAGAAGAAGGTTGAAATTGGATTTATTCGGACGGAAGATCAATTGGCCGATATTTTCGCTAAAGCACTCGGAAGAATGAAATTTCAAGAGATGCGTGATCGGATTGGCATTCGTAGCACTCCTATGGAGGAGCTAGAGCATGGAGGAGATTGATGGGGATGCTCCAGCTCAGCGGCAGTTACGGGAGGGTTGACGACCTTCCGTCCTTTTGGCAAACAGTTTTCCTATTTCTATTTCAGGTGGTTATGCTATAATTAGGAGCGTCGGATGAGGAGAGTTATGACGGTCCAGATGAGGACACGTCACACGCGATGGGAGCGACCTGCGGTGGTCGTTTGAAACCACTTTCCTCTCTCCTCTTCTGATGGTCGGGTGATTTATAAATTCACCCGACCTGCTCGACGAATGTACAGACGAAGAAGTCATTTTCACGAACAGTTGCATTTTGATTATCATCTCTCAAATTCTCTCTCTCGGTGTTGATTTCTTCTCTCCTCACGATCTATTATTATCGAGTGTGGTTAGGCAAGCGTCGCAATTCCTATTTGTAGTCAACACTCTCTCCCTCCTGATAACATACATTTATAACTTCAATTCTTATCCTAATTAACTCATATTCATGCTTATTTTATTTGAATATGATGCATGTTATCATACTTTTTAGGAATTTTCTCCATTGGCATGTCATTTCACTAAAGTTGATATTTATGCATAAATTAGGGATAATTTCATGCTTAATGGATGATTAATATTTTTTTAAAATTAATAGAAGTTAATCTCTGTTATCGAATGAGTTTTGGCTTTAGTAAATGTTTGGGAGGATGATTTTAGGATGAATTTATGATTTAGAATGTTTAATGAGAAATGATATAAGTAAATTATAAGTCATCTTGATTTCTTCTTTCTAAATATATTTTAAATGACATGATATTAAAAAGAAAAGAATTTGTGATCCAATGGAGAAAATTTGGATTAAAAAGGAGTTGTATATTTTAAGATATGATTTTCTGAAGTTTTAGCCCTTTTCCGAATTTTATCTGATTTTTAAATGAATTTTTAGATTAATTTCCCTGTTAAAATTTCAAAAAGGGGGTAAGCTTACCGCATGTGATGACGTGGCGAGCGGCCCAGGCGGCGGCTGACGTGGCGCGCGGGACCGCCTCGGGGTGCAACGCGGCACTAAGGCCACGCAGCAGAGCCCGGTTAGCCCGCACGGGGCGCAGGAGGCGCACAGTGGCGCGGCCACGTGGCAGGAGGCCACGCGATCACGCGGTCCACGTGGGCGCCCGTGTGGGGCGCCACGTGGCATGCAGGTAGGTGGAGGGCCCACGGGTATAGTGGAGCCCTGGTAACAATGGGGGACGGTAACGCAATGCTTAAATAGGGGGGATCCCCTATTTAAGCGCGAAACCTTTCATTATTTCCTCCGTGTGGGACTATGTTCCCACACGGTTTCTGTTTTGCAGGCTAAGTGGTGGCATGGCAATCGTCGGATGCGGTTGGAACGATGATGATCGCGTGGATCCGAGTCCAAGCGATCATCAATGGAACACGTGCGGAATATTTGGAGTACATGAAATGATCTAAGGGCTTACTGATAACATGCATTTATAACCTGAATTCTTACCCTAATTAACTCATATTCATGCTTATTTTATGTGAATATGATGCATGTTATCATACTTTTTAGGAATTTTCTCCATTGGCATGTCATTTCACTAAAGTTGATATTTATGCATAAATTAGAGATAATTTCATGCATAAGATATGATTAATCTTTTGTTTAGATTAACAGGAGTTAATCTCTATTATTAAATGAGTTTTGACTTTAGTAAATGTTTGGAAGGATGATTTTAGGATGAATTTATGATTTAGAATGTTTAATTAGAACTTATTTAATGAAATTTTAATTCATCCTTATTTCCTTCTTGAAAACATATTTTAAATGGCATAATATTAAAAAGGAAAGAATTTATGATCCAATGGAGAAAATTTCAATTAAAAAAGGAGTTGTATATTTTAAATTATGAATTTCAGAAGTTTTAAGCCTTTTCTGAATTTTATTTGATTTTAAAATCTAATCTTTCTATTAAAAAAAATCGAAAAAGAGGTAGGCTTACCGCGGAGCTGACGTGGCAAGCGGGCCCAGGCGAGGCTGACGTGGCGAGCAGGCCCAGGCGGGGCTGACGTGGCGAGCGAGCCCACGTGGCGCGCGGGTCCACCGCGCCGTTACGACGTGGCTCTGAGGCCACGTGGCAGGACGCGTGTGGCCCGCGCGTGACGCGTGGCTGACACGTATACATTTAAGCCTATTCTTAGAACTGGCTAATATGTACGATATGCTCCCCTATTTAACCGCGAGTTTTCCCATTCTTTCTTCCGTGTGGGACTATGTTCCACACGGTTTAACATGCAGGGTGACGTGGCAGCGCACGGGTGGCCCGCGCAGGAGGCGCACAGGGCGCGCCAAGTGGCAGGGAGGCCACGCGGCCACGTGGGCGCGCGTGTGGGGCGACACGTGTGGCCGGCTATGCAGAGAGAAAGGAAAAGCTTACGAGGGGAATTCGTTCCCCTATTTAATCGCGCCGTCTTCCGCTACTTTCTCCGTGTGGGACTATGTTCCCACACGGTTTTTCTGTTTTGCAGGACGCGTGGCGGCGCGAGGATCGTCGGATTCTGGCTCAACGGCGGTGATCGCGTGGACCCGAGTCCACGCGATCACGATCAAAGCACGTGCGTGAAAACCACTTTAAGTGGCTGCGATCGGAGCGTTTACCCGACGCCACGTGGCGACGCGAGGAGCGTCGGATGATCATCAAAACGGGAGGCCGCTCGATCACGATCTAACCGTCCAAGCTTAATCGGACGGCAGCGGAGCAGCGTGGAAGAACGCCAGGATCGAGCCGCGATCGCGGCGCGATCGAGCCGCGATCGCGGAGCGTTCGAAGCGGAATCTACTCCAGGATCGTCGGAGATGCTTTCATGAAGATTTGCAGCAAGATCAACGCCCAATCGACGCACGATCAGGCTACGATCGTGGTCGATTGTGGTCGATCCCGGCGAAAGAAAAACGTGGCCAGAAAATGCGGGAATCGTGGCCAAATTGAAGCCATTTGGCCTCAAATTCCGGAGCTACGACGCCGCCAAGTGAAACCGCTCCCTTGATGCTGCAAATCCGCGGCCACGACCCGCTCCATCACCCACGATTTCAAACCCAATTTCTCCTTTAAAAACTCATGTACTCCTTCTCTTTGTTCTTAAACTTTTGATCGATTCATGAAGGAATTAAGCGAATTTCGAGGAAGATCCTAAGTTCATCGTGATTCCCCCGCGTTTAGACTCCATTCCGAAGGGATTGGGGCGGGATTGATCGCGAATTCCTCCTTGATTTCATCGAATTTTCCCCTTGAATTCCGAAAGTCCGTGAGAAAGGATCCGAGCAAATTCACTCCAATTCGCGCAAATTGGAGCTTAATTCTCGTGGCAATCGGGTTAGTAGTGAGATTCGATCGATTATCAAGAGGTAATTTGAGTTTTTATTAGATTTAGAAGTTTAATTTTGCAAATTAGTTCATATTGTTCTTCATTTTCCCTAAATTTCAGTCCGAAAAGTCGCTGATTTTGAAAATAGTATATCTCTCTGATTATAATTCCAAATCACTTGATTTTGGTTTCATTGGATTCCTCTTTTCATCAGCTTTCCGTGGATAACAATTTCATCAAATTCCGAGTTCATTTGACCCTTCAATTTAACATTTGACCACGGACTGTTCATCTTTCATCAGAAGTCAAACGTTGACTTTCGGGGTCAATTACTTTTTATTGACAAATCATAATTTGATAATTTCGGTCTTGTTGGATTCCTCTGGTTCTTAGATTTCTATTGACATATAAATTGCAAGATTTGGATTTCATTTGGGCATTCAATTTAAAGATTTCCTCTGAGGTGTTCATTTCGGGGATTTTCTGATCATTGATTTTAAATAATTCATAATAAATCCATTTCTTATCCAAAAATTACAAAACTTATATTAATAAATTCCATTTTCTCTCTAGTTTCCAAATATATAATTTTCGTAATCTTCTGACTCTGTTTGATTCTCTGATTTTGCAGAACACATAGTGCTGGTCAAAGTCAATGCTTTGACTTTAACTTTTGACTTTTCTATGTCAAATCCGAGATTTCAATTCTTAAAACTTCTTATTTACCTTATTTATATCATTTTCATATCGTAAATCTTATTTTCTCTTATTTAAAACTTGTTTTAAACCTAAGTTTGACCAAGTCAACTCTGCGATTAAAGTCAACCCTGCTCTCTGTGGATCGACCCGATACTTACCCAGTACTTGATTATTCTATCTTGTCTTTGTGAGTTCGGTTTTATAAATTTTGTTTGACCATCGTATTTGTGTTTTAACGACGCACAAAAACGACCCGTCACTTACCTTTCGCCACGTGGAAGCGTCGAGAGCGTCCGATCTTCGTCGAGACGAGGACCACGCGATCTCCATCAAACGGTGGAGAGGGCATCGCGAGATGGACGCTCCGGATTGTTTGCAGTAGTCTTCATCGCGATCTTCACAGATGGACGGCTGGCAATTGACTCCCCTCTCGATCGCGATCCGACGGCCACGGTGACGGGCGATCGTGACCACCCATATCACTTGAAGTTCAATCCAACGACGGCGGAACATCGTGGAAGAACTCCACGATCACAGCCTGATCGAACCGCGATCGCGGCGCGATCGAGGAGATTCTGTCGTGGGATCGTCGGGCATTCGTCTCCAGTCGACCAGCAGGCGATCGACGAAGGACCAAGACCACGATCGTGGCCCGATCGCAGTCCGATCGTGGCCCGATCGTGGCAAAAATCACGGCCATTTTGAAGCAAAAATCGAAGCGAAATTCAAGCTTATTCGCTGCAGATTTGAAGCCACAAAGCCATGCAATAGAAACCGCTTCTACGATGCCTGAAAACCGCCCCCACGAATGCGTCAATTGCCCATGATCTTCGGGCCAATTCTCCCTTTAAAAAGTCATGTATTTCTTCTTTGTTCTTCAACTTTTGATCGATTCGTGAAGGAATTATGCAAATTTCGAGGAAGATCTCTAGTTCATCGTGATCCTATCGCATTTGGACTCGATTGCGAAGCAATTAGAGCGAGATTGATCACGAATTTCTCCTTAATTTCATCGAATTTTCCCCTTAAATTCCGAACGTCCTCGAAGAAGAATCCGAGCAAATTCGCTTCAATCCACGAGAATTGGAGCCCCATCCTTGCGGAAATCGGGTTAGTAGTGAGATTCGATCGATTATCAGGAGGTAATTTGAGTTTTTATTAAATTTAGAAGTTTAATTTTGTAAATTAGTTCATAGTGTTCTTCATTTTCCCCAAATTTTAGTCCGAAAAGACACTGATTTTGAAAATAGGATATCTCCCTGATTATAATTCCAAATCACTTGATTCTGGTTTCAATGGATTCCTCTTTTCCTCAGCTTTCCATGGATAGCAACTTCATTAAATTCCGAGTTTATTTGACCCTCCAATTTAACGTTTGATCGAGGACTGTTCATCTTTCATCAGAAGTCAAACGTTGACTTTCGGGGTCAATTACTTTTGATTTACAAATCAGAATTAGATAATTTAGATCTTTTTAGATTCCTCTGGTTCTTAGCTTTCAATTTAAATATAAATTGCAAGATTTGGATTTTATTTGATCATTCAATTTGAAGATTTCTTTTGAGGTATTAATTTCAGGGATTTTCTAATAGTTGTATTTCAATAATTCATAATAAATCTATTGCTTATCCAAAAATCACGAATTCTATATCAATAAATTCCATTTTCTCTGTAGTTTCTAAATATATAATTTTCGTAATCTTCTGACTCTGTTTGATGCTCTGATTTGTAGAACACCTACTGTTGGTCAAAGTCAATGCTTTGACTTTGACTTTTGACTTTTCTCTATCAAATCCGAGATTTCAATTCTTAAAACTTTTTATTTAGATTATTTATATCATTTCCATTCATTATATCTTATTTTCTCTTATTTAAAACTCTTTTTAAACCTAAGTTTGACCAAGTCAACTCTGCGATTAAAGTCAACCGTGCTCTCTGTGGATCGACCCGATACTTACACAATAATTGATTTTTATATCTTATCTTTGTGAGTTCGGTTTTATAAATTTTGTTTGAGCATCGTCTTTGTGTTTTAACGACGCACGAAAACGACACGTCACCTCCATATCTTGTGTAAGTTTACAAAAACGTGGACATTTCCAAAAGTTCACATTCTTTTGATATGTAAATATAAAGGGTGGATGAAACAGTACTCAAAGATGTTGGGCTAAAGAGAAGAGGCTCCACCCACTCATAAGAATTGACCGAGGAGAATATTGGCCCCACTCGAAAAGAGGAAATTTTGAAGCCTATCCCGCCCCCGCATCCCATACCCGGATACCCCTAACCCTCCCATTCTCTCTCTACAACCACTGCACTAGGGAGGAGGGCTTGGGCATTAATTACCAACCCCCTCTCTCTCTCCCGTAAATCATGGGATTACCTTTATTTACATCGTGCGCTGTCAAATGTTATGGCCGAGAGAGAAGACAGAGAAAGGAGAGGAGAAGTTTGACACGGATTGTATTTATCATAGAGTATTATCGTTTGTAAAATACAAATATGAAGCGTTGAAGAGAGAGAAACAGAGGGTACTGACTTCATGCATTGATCGTTCCATCATCTTCAACAACTACCCATCAAATCATATGATTTGATTGATGTACTTGACAGACACCCATCTCTCCTTCTTTCCCCCAGTTACCGCGGTAGAACCTGCCTTCCTCAACTATCTCCTCTCTCTATAAGTGCATCTCGATTATTCTCGACTTCTCCCATAAATGATATCTTTGTCTCCTCAGCCATTATAGTGAGAGAATTATTTTCGGCAAGAGGCAGAAAAAAATGGTGCCGGCGCCAAGGAGAGAGCAGAGAATGCGGCGGCGTACGGCAATTCACAGAAAGCTGAGGGTACTCGACGATATCGTGCCCGGATGTCGCCGGAAGGTGGATATCGAGGATTTGTTCACGAGAACTGCAGAGTATATTTTCTTACTGGAGGTGCAAATTCGCGTTCTGAGGAGGTTCGCCGATCGCAATGGCGTGTGAGGAAGAGGGGACAGCGCTCGAGTTTCCAACGTCTCTTCCTAGACTGTTGTGTCATGAAGTATCTGATAGAGAGAGGAGTGTCTGAGCATGCAGGGTCTTAATGGAATAAAAGCTAAGGAAGATGGACTGTATTTATGGATGATCCCATCAATCAATGATCAATCCAATCCCCTATCTTGTTTATCATTGGTTACTTTGAGGTTTGAGAGGAGGAGGAGGAGAGAGATAGAGAGAACCACAGAGTCCTCAGTTACAACGCTAATGTTATCTAGTTGATTCCTCCGTTCTCGGAGACAACTCGAACATGACCATCCTGTCACACGCAAAGAGAATGGCAGTTTTCGGGGCCTGGTCGGTACCAGGGTTCGGACTTCGTAACTGGATCGTTTGAGCTTTAGGATGTTAGAGGGAGAAACGACGGACTATCCTGATCCAGCAAGATTGATTTACCCATAATCAATGACTCTATTAGGTGAAGGAGGGGAATACGTCTACCATGCAGAGAAAGGTTGCAATTATAACTGCCTGATCTTCTTTAGTCAATGTCGGGAGCACGAGGATTATGACATGTGTTGTCTTGTGATTCGTGGAGACAAAGAGAAGCGTTAGGAGAAATCCATGCCATTGATTACATGCAATGTCATCATGTGGCTGCTTTTTGATTTGATACATAGAAAAGGCCAAAGTAGCCCGATCCTATGGATCGTTCTACAAGATCGGATGGCTTTGATTGGTGCTGCCAATGGGAGCGCTTCAGTGCATATATCCCTCCAAAAAGGAGAAAAGCTTAATCCCACAAGGAAAAAGTTAAAAACAATGAACCCTATTGATAAAAGCCCAATAGATAAGAGTGATTAATCCCCTACTGACTTCCATAGCCATGCCACGCAAGCGCCAGGTTTGCATTTCCTACCTCTATGCACTGCCATCCTATCTTGCCATGTCACCCGTTAACTAAATATCCCCTTTTTATTTTTGGCCTGAAATAAATCCAAAAGTCAAAAAAGTTCTAGAAAATATGTAAAAATTTAGAAAAATCTTTAAAATTCATAAGCTTATATCTTTTATATACAATTCATTTTGATGTGAATTTTTTTCCATTTTCATCCTTGTCACGTCATGATTGGGTTTGCTATTGTGATAAAATGTGATAAATTTCATTTAACCCGATTCATCTTCGCCAGATGCCCACAAATATGAAAACTCATAATAACCCAGTTAATTTACACTCATTTGACGTTGAAAAAAGTCAAAGACCACATATGCATCAAATTAACCCTAAATTAGTGCATAGTGAGCCTATGTGCAAAATGATATGATCAATGCTAAGATTTCATTTAAACATGATAATTTGCATAATAATGATGTGAATTACACCTTAAAACACTAAAAAATCACGTGTTTGCAGGTAAAAATACATGTTATCAATTTTGATCATATTAATGTTGCTGACCATGATGATGATTCTATATGCAATGGTATAAATGATTAGGATAATGATGACAATTGATGACATGCAAAAATAAGCGTTTGAAAGTGTTCATTCTCGTGACATTTTGGGCTTATAAAGTCAAAACTATTTATTTTTTCATGCATATTATCATGATTTTGTGCCAAAATGATGATTTTTCTTGATGATTGAGATAAAGGTGTCATTGAAAAATAATGAGGTCGATTAAGAGATTTTAGAGAGGTTTGATGAGAAAATTTGTAAGGGAAAATTCAATAGATTATTAATATCCTTAATTGACTCATCTTTTTCTTTTTAAATAAAGCAAAAACAAGTAGATTTTCTCTATGCATAAAATATTTTTTTATATGTGATTTTTAAAAAAAATTATTGTGTTTTTCTTTAAGAAAAATATTTCAATTCTCATCATTTTAATTGCTGCCTTTAATGCGCCAATTGTTCCTTATAAGCTTTGGAGATAATGGACAAGCCACGCACACGAGTGGCATGGACCAATCACAGGTCCACGTAAAAGGATGCATAGAAAGTGTCGTGGATAGAGAATTTTCAATGTTTAGCTCACCTGATGCATGCGAGGCCTAGACACGTACGCAATCTTCAACCAATCACATGAGGCAAAAAATCATTGAACCAATCACTGCTTAGAGTATAGTCGAGCATGCAGTGCGACACATATTATAGCACATAACTAAATCGTGATGCTCTAGTGACCTGTGCTTTGGTGGTTGGCGGTGCTCTAGTGATGTCAACTTTTCTAGCAAGCAGTGGAGCTCTAGAGAATTTAACCCGTCTTATGCTCAATTTTAAATTAGTCATAACTTCTTCATTTCTTGTCTATTTTGGATTTTCTTGAGCTTTTTGGAAAGCTTATAAATATTAAAACGTATTCTATCATAATTGAGATCTTTAGTTGATAAGCCTTCCAACGTTTTGATCAAATTATTGAGTGCAACAGAATATATTGAATTTGATATTCAAAACACTAAGGCACCAAGAATAGATGATTATCATCTAGTATGTATTAGAAAATATAATTATAGGGTTCACTTAATGGAGTTCTTGAAGTTGTTCAAGTTTCTAACCTTTAGCGGTATATACACAATCTTCGAACGGCTAGATCTCATCTTCAATGATCTTCACCAGAAGAGAAAGAGAATAAAATGAGATAATTCTCATAAGGCGTTCATGAGCACCTTGAGTTGTGGTTGTTCTCCCTATATTTATAGATATTAGGTTTATGAACTTTTCATAAATGCCCTTATAATTATATCTATATCCTCTAACATCAATATAACTTATGTGTGTGATCCTCAAGTTCTATATATCTCACTAGATAATAACTATATAGACCTAATAACATCTCATTAATTAACCTTTGATAATTATCTACATCAATAAATTGATTAATTAATCAAGGATGGATTTAATCCAATCGATACGTTGAGTTGTCAACCCGTTGAGTGCCAAGCTACACCATATACTCTAGGAGATATGATGTATATCATAACTCCTATATGAAACGATCATCATTGGCTACCATGTATGTATAATCCTTCATTTGTAAAAGAATCATGAATGACTTGGGATATGATCAAATATTGAAACCTAATAGATTATTCGATTCAATACTAATGCTTGGAGGAAATCATCGAGGACTCCTCTAATATTTCTTATGGGATCT